>CM036763.1:25804647-26404647 GCA_020796225.1 Arion vulgaris | reverse complement strand
TTATTCGTTTTTATTCCAGATTTTCCTTAGATACGTTTGTATTTGGTCGTCCATTTGTGTTTCATTTTAATTTGTCACTCCTGTTTGTTCGTTTGCTTGATAAAGGCCTTGTTGGTCGAAACGTTGCTGTATTTTGTCATTGTTTTTGTAATTTGTAAAACTACAGTACTTTGTAATTACGTGTTTTGCCAATCAAATAGTTTTACTGCAGTTCCATATATATATACTGCATATTTAGATAGCAATTTTGATTTCACGTGAAATATTTAAAAAAAAATTACGCTATGAATTGTCAAAGCAACATCACTTTTTAAGTCTAAGTAAAATATAGAACTCCAAGTTATATAGTTTAAAACTAAATTACTAATTTTCAATTCCAACGTTGTATTAATCCTAATCAATCATAACATTTGCTAGCCAGAATTGAAAAAAAAAATTTCAGGAATATAAAGCAAGTTGAATGTACTTGAAAATAGATGTCAGCAAAAAATAATAAACATAAAATGGGACGAATTTAGGATGAAATCAGAGAAATCTCTGGTTAACCACTAGTAACAACTGGTAGAAGAAAGAAAAATGAAAATTTATTGAGCATACTCTTAGAATAAATGATCAAGGAATCACAAAGCAGGCATTGAATGGGAGGCAAAATGTTGAAGAAAGAAAAGACGCGCCAGGGAAACCCTGAAACGAACTTCACTGAGAGAGTCTAGAACTATCGGAATTAATTACCTTCAGAGGCTTACGCGCATATTCCGTCCTGGGCATCGGGTGTTTACGGTAATGAGAGAGCGGCCAGGCTTGCACCAACAGCATCGATTGTTGGGGAGTTGAAGATGGATAAGGGGATATTCTTCGGTCTCTTCGCGACTGTCTTTTGGGATGAGGACACTAAAATAGATGTTGAATCGATCAAGCGATTTAGGCAGTTTGGAGTTACCCGTTGTACAAGTAGAACTGGATGCCTGGGGGGCAGAGGAAAGGTGTGTTTAATCAGCGAGCCACGGGAACCATCAGTATGCATACTCTTCGATATCTGTTGGGGGAGACTGAGCACCTATGAGTCTGCCCGGAATGCAATGACGTCAGTTTAGTAACCAATAACCAATCCATGAAGTGTTTTAGTCATCATTCTTCCTGCCTCTGAAATGAAAATCGTGGCATATCCTTTTACAGGACGTAGCCATCAACCACAGTAAACGAGTCCTTGATTTTTCTAGGCACCACTTATACGTTCAGAAGGTTGCCATTACTTTCTGAACGGTGAGGTTCATTTCTGTCTCTACTTCTCATTTTTATGAGTATTCCACTTTTGTCTCTAGATTGTGAGATATTTGCACTTCGTTTTACCACCAATGACTTATGTTATTTTGTGCATTGTTTCTCTGTACTGCTTCTTCTGTTTGTCTTCCAATGTTATCTACGAACTTTCTTGTATTATTTCTGATGATATCTTCTTTTTGTTTTACTTAAACTGACGACACAGTTCGCTTCATAATTCGAATCAATACACATTGTAAATAAGTAGACATTTGACAAGTATTTGAGATTCACGGTTAAAACAATTGCCAAAACAGAATTTGGACTCAGTGGCGGCTCGTCATTATGGCCAGGGGGCCGGACCCCACCAAAAGTAATGTATAACGTGTATTTATTATTTTATAAACTACCAAAACCTTGATTTATCCGGAAAAATGTCTGACCCCACTAACAAAACTGGAGCCTGAGCCACCACTGTTTGGACTACAACCCCAAGGCATGATGGTCTTTAAGAACACGAGCAGCAAACTATTGAAAAAAATATATATGATTCCCAGTTACCTCCTTCATGCTTATGAGCCCATATATTAGCTCGGGTGTCTTCTAAGTTTAATGACTAATTCACTTTACACTGCCGTCCGTGTGGTGCCGGGGCCCGCAAGGTAAACACAGAATAGTACCACTGTGACCTACAAGGCCTGTCGAAAGAGTCCAATGAGGTAGGGGTCTAGGAATCTATTTTAGTAATAAAAGCATTGCAGAAATCGGATGTGCTGGCCTACTTGTATGCGCATAACTTGCAGAGCGTACAATCGCGCTTAGTCTCAGATCACATACAAATCACACAGATTGATTAACAAGTGGTCGATATGGAGCGTTCGAAGAAGAAGAAGAAGTAGTTTGCATTGCAATATAAATGCTTTCGAAGGTTAACAAAATTATCGAATGAAAGGTGAGACTTTTCCAACCACAAACGGTTCTCAGGTCAACATCCTTAATTGAGTACCTGAGAGACACTGAAAATTCATGGTGGAATGTATGTTGACCTGTAGCCCCTGGCAACATAAACCTGGCTAGCTCAGACAGGAAATCGAAAATTCCTGTTTAATGGGGGCTGGTTTTTGTATATATTTAATAGAACACTGTGCATATTTTTGCAACTTTACATAATTCTATGAATCCATGGTTATTTATTGATGAAAAATGTTATTAATATTGATATTCCTTAGCTTTAAACTGAATTTGTAACATAATATAACCTTGTTTCAGCATGATGTGTTGTTTTTAAAATGAATTTCTCTATATACAACAACACTGGATTTCCAGGATCACGCGACAGTTGTGGTCTTATTTCATATAATTTTTACCTGAGCCCGCCGGCCGTTTTTTCTTTCTTCGGAAGCCACAGTTGACCATATCACCGCTCGTGTGCAGCTGGTCAAAGAACATATACGGATCTAACACCGTCGTCTACAATATACCATACATTATTAAAACATATTTTTTTTCTTGTATTACAAGACGCAATTCGTGTCTTGTTTTGTTAGGATTAGTAATCAAAGATTCGTCATTCTAAAACGTATTTTATTATCAGCTTATCAGACTTTTCATTGATTGGGAATTATACTGTGGATATTCTTAGAATTTGGGATAATATTTTCTTATCTTTGCCAACAACTTGAATTAAAAATTTTTTGGGAGGAGAGAGGATGTGATGGTACTCATGAGAACGGATAAGACTTGTAAGTAAATGTTCATTAAAAGATCTGATCTAAGATTCCAGCACCTCATTGTTGCCAGGGCTCGCAAGGAGCAAAGAATAGCAACATACAAGGCATGTCGTAAGAGGCGACTGAGGTAGGGACCATGGACGCCGCCCTAGTAAAAAAAAAGCGTCGCAGAAATCGGATGTGCTGACCTACTTCTAGGCGCATAACGGTACAGCGTACATTCGCTCTTAGGCTCAGATCACATACAAATCACAAAGAGTTGTTAAACAAGTGGTCGATATGGAGCGTTCGAAGAAGAAGATTCCAGCAATGAATGTTTCTTTAATAGATCTAATCTTGAATGACAGAACGGAATTGTTCTATAACAAATCTGATCTAGATTACCAATAAAGAACTCTTCTGTAATAGATCTGATTCGTAGTGTCTGGTTAGTATCGTACTGAGGTTTCTAACAGTCACATAAAACATTATGGCTGTATCACCAACGGTCGTGTCCGTATCATTATTTTGTGCCTTTCTCTATCCATTAGTTCCCGTTGGGAAACAATAATTTTAAAACCACAGTTTTTCTCAGCTTTATGATTGTAATTCTGTACGTTCACCTGCCATGTTGACTGAAACGTCAACGTGCGTGTTTGATGTCTGTTCCCATCGTCAAGTGTTTACCGATGTCCGGATTGAATTCTGTTTTGGTGGATTTTAAAACAAGTCGATGTTGATTCTGTGGCGTTGTACGTGGAAGCTCAGAATAGAACATAAGAAGCAGATAATTATACAGAATATGGACCACATAGAAGAGATGCAGATAAAATATTGTTAGAAGTAAAACAGAAATATTGTGATTAAATTTTTGTTAAAGTTAGAAATAAAAATTTCAAATTGACCAAATGTCGTTCTTCTATTTCATCCTAAAAAAATGATGCAAGCTATCGGAAATGTATACTTTTTATAGTCCCTTTTTTAAAATTAATTTATCTATAATGTGTGTTTTAAACATTTATTTCCTCACAACTCTTGTTTATTTTATGTTGATATCCGAATTGTATTTGTTGAGTTTGCATCTGTAGCTATTTTATTTCAATTGTATGTTGAAATATCATACAGAATCATCGTTCTGTCCCATTTTTTTTAATGGGCTTTTTTTGGAATTTGTTTTATTTCGCTTGCTATGAATTCAGACGTAGTAATGGTGCTTAATATGACACAGCTGGCTGATTTTTGCATGAAGGTTTGCTTTTCTTATCAAAGTGTCCTTCATAATTCAGGTGAGCCTTACTCCCACTTCAGAGGTAGTTGTAATTTAGATCTCCAATTAAAGCACCAAGGTCTGTAGTTTAACCACGTATCGTGTGTACACGGAGACTTTTCGGCCTGCTTTGGGTTTTGAACCCCTAGAATTTCCACGGTACGAAATCATTAGCGCAGCGTGTTATCAACTTTGTTATCAGCGATCTCTGGGGACTTTATGTTATAATTTGTTTTTTTTTCAAGACACAAGCGAAGATTTTGATCCTTTCATTTTAGACATTTAGACGCGGTTATTCTGACACTGTGGCGTCTGTGGCCTAGGGGACAGTGACTCGGTCTATTAACCCCGACGTTCTGAGTTCGAATTACACTGCGGACAATTTGGCTTTCAAATTGTTTCGCGGGATTCTACAAAAGGACGATGACACCACCCGTTCAGAAAGCAATGGCAAAGTACTGAACGTAATAATACCTGGAAAAATCCCAAACAGCGTTTAAAAGCTGGTGTTGATTCGCAAAGTCCCCGTAAAGGATATGCAATTAACTTTTAAATTTTATTCTGACACTATAAAACTCCTCATACATGTCAAGTACTTACAACTATTTATCTTCAGTATTATTTCACTTATATATTATGTGTTCCATACCAAACTGTTTCAGAAATGAGATTAGGAAAACTGTAAACAAAATATATTTTACATTTAGAGATGTAATGTGTTAGAAAAGAAATTATGTTAACATACAAGTCTTTTAGAAGAAATTAAAAAAATTTCAACATCTGTTTTGTCCGCTTACATAATTGTTAATTTGTATGACAGATTTTTCAACGAAGTTCGACCTAATATAAACTGCAAGTATTGTTGACTCTTTTGTATGGTTGTGAGAACTGGACAATAAATAAATATATGGAAAGACGATTTAAGGATTTTGAATATAAATGTGGTAGAAGGATGTTGCAGATCTCTTACAAAAACAAAGAACACAAAACAAAGGAAACTGATATGAACAAATTAACAAATTGACAGGACATCAGGAAGTATTTCTGGCAGTGGTGAAACGTTAAAAACTAACATGGTTTGGACATGTGAATAAACATAACTTCCTCTCTGTGGCTAAGTGGTTAAGCCATTTGCCTTGTGAGTCAAAGGTCGTGGGTTCGAATCCGGACCGCGCCGTTCTATTCACGAGTGCAGTTTTTTCCAGAGACCTCTAGAATTGTTGCTGGAGCTACGGAGTTCGTGCTTTGTGCAATACTCTTGGCAGATGGCGGGCCATCTCTGCGGAGAGGACCGAGCCATATGGGGTAAAATCCGGTGCAATGAAGTCAATCCTTCGGCTTAAAAACCCTTGAAACAGTCGATGGAGGTAAGAGAAGATAACAACAAACACAGTGTATTACTTATTAAACTTAACATGCCCCATCTACCAAAGTTACTGGTTTTATGGCGCCTGTTACTCATCCCCTCCCCCACACACACACCCCATTTCATTTATGTTAAAAACAATTCCATCACCAGAAGGTCAGGGCGTGGACTTGGCTGTCAGAAGTGATAAAGAGACACGTGTCGGGGGAGCACTTTATAAACAGTGAGAGCATATCCTCACAGTCATATATGTATTCATTATTCTGGGATTCTTAAACAGTTAATTTTTATTTGTCATGATTGCTGACTTGATTGATTGATTGATTGATTGATAGGATCATAATCATTGCACTTCGGTGAGTAACCATGTGTGGACCGATCTCTTTCTCACACAGGAAGATCTCAGCTACAGTGCACGAACTCTGTAGCACCGGCGAGGGTCCCGATGTAATTTAGAAGATGGTAAAGATATATTTGTAAAAAAATTATTTTTAATCTTTTCTAATGAATTTTGCCAGGGCAGGCCTGCTATTCTTGATTTTGAATTGCCAATGGTTCTTTCACGTGCTCAAATTTAACACGGGACATATGTTCTATCGTCTGTCTCCGGTAGGACTAGGACCTCGATTTCACCTACACTGAGATCAGGATCTTTGGAAAATATCCAGATGGCCTCTCGAGGGAGCGAACCTGGCACCTTTGGCACGAGAGAGAAGCCCCTAACCTCTACGCCACAGAGACTCCCAGTTGTAGACTTACACGCTCTGATATAACATAAAAAGACTCGTCCTTAGGTTGTAAGCGCGTGCCATGGTTTAAAGAGACTTTACTCTCCAGCATAACAAACAAACGTTACAGTCATCCCCAATTTAACCAACCCTTTGGAACCAAATTATGAAGACCGACATGCAACCACGTACAATGTTGATTTTCTTCTAACAGATATGTTTTCAGATCAGCACCATATTTCACCAGCTATGAAATCTTATTTCGATTATTGCTTCCTTAGAAATATAATTATATTTCTACAGTTTCCAAATTCAAGGGAAAATAAGTCTTAGTGGGTTCTCTGCGAAATAAGAAGCCGTTATGCACCATTTAAATACACTAGAAAGTGATTGCATTTAGAGAAAATTCATTTGTGAGTTACATATAATCTGTAGGAATATAACAAGAAGGGCTCTTTTCTGGAACCGCAGGAAAAGGAACGTAAAGAAAGCCTAGAAGTACATAGAGAAGAGATTTGGAGGAGAAGATTAACGATATCTGGTAGATCTTGGTGGAGCTGCAAGAGAAAGCTGAAGATAGAAAGATTTGGCATGAGTTGGTTGAGGGTCTATACTTCAACCGGGCTTAAAACAGCATATGAGAGAGAGAGAGAGAATAAAGAAACATCTATGTGATTTTAAGACAGAGAGAGAGGAAGACAAATAAGGACAATATTTGTGGTTATATGAGCGAGAGAGAGGTAGAAAGAAGAAGAATAAAATAATCTTTCAGGCTATAAGAGAGAGAGAGAGAGAGAGAGAGAGAGAGCGAAGAAGAAGAAGAAAAATCTCAGTGGCTACAAGAGAGAGAGAGAGAGAGAGAGAGAGAGAGAGAGAAACGAAGAAGAAAACATGATTATATGAGAGAGAAAGAAAAAGAAAACATCTGTAGTTTTATAAAAGAGAGAGAGAGAGAGAGAAGAATGAAAACCTATGCGGCTTTATGAGAGAGAAAGAAGAATAAGAACAAATATATGTTGTTATATGAGAGAGAGAGAGAGAGAGAGAGAGAGAATGAAGGTGAAGAAAGATTTATTTGGTTAGACAAGACAGAGAGAGAGAGAGAGAGAGAGAGAGAACGAAGGTGAAGAAAGATTTATTTGGTTAGACAAGACAGAGAGAGAGAGAGAGAGAGAGAGAGAGAACGAAGGTGAAGAAAGATTTATTTTGTTAGACAAGACAGAGAGAGAGAGAGAGAGAGAGAGAGAGAACGAAGGTGAAGAAAGATTTATTTGGTTAGACAAGAGAGAGAGAGAGAGAGAGAGAGACAGAGAGAGAGAGAGAACGAAGGTGAAGAAAGATTTATTTGGTTAGACAAGACAGAGAGAGAGAGAGAGAGAGAACAAAGGCGAAGAAAGATTTATTTGGTTAGACAAGACAGAGAGAGAGAGAGAGAGAGAGAGCGAAGGTGAAGAAAGATTTATTTGGTTAGACAAGACAGAGAGAGAGAGAGAGAGAGAGAGAGAGAGAGAGCGAAGGTGAAGAAAGATTTATTTGGTTAGACAAGACAGAGAGAGAGAGAGAGAGAGAGAGAGAGAGAGAGAACGAAGGTGAAGAAAGATTTATTTGGTTAGACAAGACAGAGAGAGAGAGAGAGAGAGAGAGAGAGCGAAGGTGAAGAAAGATTTATTTGGTTAGACAAGACAGAGAGAGAGAGAGAGAGAGAGAGAGCGAAGGTGAAGAAAGATTTATTTGGTTAGACAAGACAGAGAGAGAGAGAGAGAGAGAGAGAGAGAGAGAGCGAAGGTGAAGAAAGATTTATTTGGTTAGACAAGACAGAGAGAGAGAGAGAGAGAGAGAGAGAGAGAACGAAGGTGAAGAAAGATTTATTTGGTTAGACAAGACAGAGAGAGAGAGAGAGAGAGAGAGAGAGAGGAGAGGAAGGTAAGAAAGATTTATTTGGTTAGACAAGACAGAGAGAGAGAGAGAGAGAAAGAGAGAGAGAGAGAGAGCGAAGGTGAAGAAAGATTTATTTGGTTAGACAAGACAGAGAGAGAGAGAGAGAGAGAGAGAGAGAGAGAACGAAGGTGAAGAAAGATTTATTTGGTTAGACAAGACAGAGAGAGAGAGAGAGAGAGAGAGAGAGAGAGCGAAGGTGAAGAAAGATTTATTTGGTTAGACAAGACAGAGAGAGAGAGAGAGAGAGAGAGAGAGAGAACGAAGGTGAAGAAAGATTTATTTGGTTAGACAAGACAGAGAGAGAGAGAGAGAGAGAGAGAGAGAGAGAGAGAGAGCGAAGGTGAAGAAAGATTTATTTGGTTAGACAAGACAGAGAGAGAGAGAGAGAGAGAGAGAGAGAACGAAGGTGAAGAAAGATTTATTTGGTTAGACAAGACAGAGAGAGAGAGAGAGAGAGAGAGAGAGAACGAAGGTGAAGAAAGATTTATTTGGTTAGACAAGACAGAGAGAGAGAGAGAGAGAGAGAACGAAGGCGAAGAAAGATTTATTTGGTTAGACAAGACAGAGAGAGAGAGAGAGAGAGAGAGAACGAAGGCGAAGAAAGATTTATTTCGTTAGACAAGACAGAGAGAGAGAGAGAAAGAACGAAGGTGAAGAAAGATTTATTTGGTTAGACAAGACAGAGAGAGAGAGAGAGAGAGAGAGAGAGAGAGAGCGAAGGTGAAGAAAGATTTATTTGGTTAGACAAGACAGAGAGAGAGAGAGAGAGAGAGAGAGAACGAAGGTGAAGAAAGATTTATTTGGTTAGACAAGACAGAGAGAGAGAGAGAGAACGAAGGTGAAGAAAGATTTATTTGGTTAGACAAGACAGAGAGAGAGAGAGAGAGAACGAAGGTGAAGAAAGATTTATTTGGTTAGACAAGACAGAGAGAGAGAGAGAGAGAGAACGAAGGTGAAGAAAGATTTATTTGGTTAGACAAGACAGAGAGAGAGAGAGAGAGAGAGAGAGAGAGAGAGAGAACGAAGGTGAAGAAAGATTTATTTGGTTAGACAAGACAGAGAGAGAGAGAGAGAGAGAGAGAGAGAGAACGAAGGTGAAGAAAGATTTATTTCGTTAGACAAGACAGAGAGAGAGAGAGAGAGAGAGAGAACGAAGGTGAAGAAAGATTTATTTGGTTAGACAAGACAGAGAGAGAGAGAGAGAGAGAGAGAGAGAGAACGAAGGTGAAGAAAGATTTATTTGGTTAGACAAGACAGAGAGAGAGAGAGAGAGAGAGAGAGAGAACGAAGGTGAAGAAAGATTTATTTGGTTAGACAAGACAGAGAGAGAGAGAGAGAGAGAGAGAGAACGAAGGTGAAGAAAGATTTATTTGGTTAGACAAGACAGAGAGAGAGAGAGAGAGAGAGAGAGAGAGAGAGAGCGAAGGTGAAGAAAGATTTATTTGGTTAGACAAGACAGAGAGAGAGAGAGAGAGAGAGAGAGAGAGAGAACGAAGGTGAAGAAAGATTTATTTGGTTAGACAAGACAGAGAGAGAGAGAGAGAGAGAGAGAGAACGAAGGTGAAGAAAGATTTATTTGGTTAGACAAGACAGAGAGAGAGAGAGAGAGAGAGAGAGAGAGAACGAAGGCGAAGAAAGATTTATTTGGTTAGACAAGACAGAGAGAGAGAGAGAGAGAGAGAGAACGAAGGCGAAGAAAGATTTATTTCGTTAGACAAGACAGAGAGAGAGAGAGAAAGAACGAAGGTGAAGAAAGATTTATTTGGTTAGACAAGACAGAGAGAGAGAGAGAGAGAGAGAGAGAGAGCGAAGGTGAAGAAAGATTTATTTGGTTAGACAAGACAGAGAGAGAGAGAGAAAGAACGAAGGTGAAGAAAGATTTATTTGGTTAGACAAGACAGAGAGAGAGAGAGAGAGAGAGAGAGAGAACGAAGGTGAAGAAAGATTTATTTGGTTAGACAAGACAGAGAGAGAGAGAGAACGAAGGTGAAGAAAGATTTATTTGGTTAGACAAGACAGAGAGAGAGAGAGAGAGAGAGAGAATGAAGGTGAAGAAAGATTTATTTGGTTAGACAAGACAGAGAGAGAGAGAGAGAGAGAGAGAGAGAACGAAGGTGAAGAAAGATTTATTTGGTTAGACAAGACAGAGAGAGAGAGAGAGAGAGAGAGAGAACGAAGGTGAAGAAAGATTTATTTCGTTAGACAAGACAGAGAGAAAGAGAGAGAGAGAGAGAGAACGAAGGTGAAGAAAGATTTATTTGGTTAGACAAGACAGAGAGAGAGAGAGAGAGAGAGAGAGAGAGAACGAAGGTGAAGAAAGATTTATTTGGTTAGACAAGACAGAGAGAGAGAGAGAGAGAGAGAGAGAGAGAACGAAGGTGAAGAAAGATTTATTTCGTTAGACAAGACAGAGAGAGAGAGAGAAAGAACGAAGGTGAAGAAAGATTTATTTGGTTAGACAAGACAGAGAGAGAGAGAGAGAGAGAACGAAGGCGAAGAAAGATTTATTTCGTTAGACAAGACAGAGAGAGAGAGAGAAAGAACGAAGGTGAAGAAAGATTTATTTGGTTAGACAAGACAGAGAGAGAGAGAGAGAGAGAGAGAGAGAGAACGAAGGTGAAGAAAGATTTATTTGGTTAGACAAGACAGAGAGAGAGAGAGAGAGAGAGAGAGAGCGAAGGTGAAGAAAGATTTATTTGGTTAGACAAGACAGAGAGAGAGAGAGAGAGAGAGAGAGAATGAAGGTGAAGAAAGATTTATTTGGTTAGACAAGACAGAGAGAGAGAGAGAACGAAGGTGAAGAAAGATTTATTTCGTTAGACAAGACAGAGAGAGAGAGAGAAAGAACGAAGGTGAAGAAAGATTTATTTCGTTAGACAAGACAGAGAGAGAGAGAGAGAGAGAGAGAGAGAGAACGAAGGCGAAGAAAGAGTTATTTGGTTAGACAAGACAGAGAGAGAGAGAGAGAGAGAGAGAGAGAGAACGAAGGTGAAGAAAGATTTATTTGGTTAGACAAGACAGAGAGAGAGAGAGAACGAAGGTGAAGAAAGATTTATTTCGTTAGACAAGACAGAGAGAGAGAGAGAAAGAACGAAGGTGAAGAAAGATTTATTTCGTTAGACAAGACAGAGAGAGAGAGAGAGAGAGAGAGAACGAAGGCGAAGAAAGAGTTATTTGGTTAGACAAGACAGAGAGAGAGAGAGAGAGAGAGAGAGAGAGAACGAAGGTGAAGAAAGATTTATTTGGTTAGACAAGACAGAGAGAGAGAGAGAGAGAGAGAGAGAGAGAGAACGAAGGCGAAGAAAGAGTTATTTGGTTAGACAAGACAGAGAGAGAGAGAGAGAGAGAGAGAACGAAGGTGAAGAAAGATTTATTTGGTTAGACAAGACAGAGAGAGAGAGAGAGAGAGAGAGAGAGAGAGAGAGAACGAAGGTGAAGAAAGATTTATTTGGTTAGACAAGACAGAGAGAGAGAGAGAAAGAACGAAGGTGAAGAAAGATTTATTTGGTTAGACAAGACAGAGAGAGAGAGAGAGAGAGAGAGAGAACGAAGGCGAAGAAAGATTTATTTGGTTAGACAAGACAGAGAGAGAGAGAGAGAGAGAACGAAGGCGAAGAAAGATTTATTTGGTTAGACAAGACAGAGAGAGAGAGAGAGAGAGAGAGAGAACGAAGGCGAAGAAAGAGTTATTTGGTTAGACAAGACAGAGAGAGAGAGAGAGAGAGAGAGAACGAAGGTGAAGAAAGATTTATTTGGTTAGACAAGACAGAGAGAGAGAGAGAGAGAGAGAGAGAGAGAGAACGAAGGTGAAGAAAGATTTATTTGGTTAGACAAGACAGAGAGAGAGAGAGAAAGAACGAAGGTGAAGAAAGATTTATTTGGTTAGACAAGACAGAGAGAGAGAGAGAGAGAGAGAGAAAACGAAGGCGAAGAAAGATTTATTTGGTTAGACAAGACAGAGAGAGAGAGAGAGAGAACGAAGGCGAAGAAAGATTTATTTGGTTAGACAAGACAGAGAGAGAGAGAGAGAGAGAGAGAGAGAGAGAGAACGAAGGCGAAGAAAGAGTTATTTGGTTAGACAAGACAGAGAGAGAGAGAGAGAGAGAGAGAGAGAACGAAGGTGAAGAAATATTTATTTGGTTAGACAAGACAGAGAGAGAGAGAGAGAGAGAACGAAGGCGAAGAAAGATTTATTTGGTTAGACAAGACAGAGAGAGAGAGAGAGAACGAAGGCGAAGAAAGATTTATTTGGTTAGACAAGACAGAGAGAGAGAGAGAGAGAGAACAAAGGCGAAGAAAGATTTATTTGGTTAGACAAGACAGAGAGAAAAAAGGAAGAAAGGAGAACACTCTATGTGATCATATTAGGAGATTGAAGAAAAACACAAGTCCGCAAAAGTATGTATTTAAAAAAATTACAAACCACAAAGCAACTTTTCAATGAGGAGCATCTAGCCGAATGGATTAGAGTGAGGCTCCCATGCTGAGGACCTGTCTTCAATTCACGGTAAGACCAAGGATTTTTCTCTGATGTGGACATAAATGAAAAATCCGAACCTGAACAACTTCGCAGCCACTGCACTAGTCATGTGAACATTAAATTCATCAGGCTCACGTCCCAAATGTCCTACACCGTCCTAAAAAGCGGTACTACAGGCAGTAACGATAGTTTTTTTTAGAAATATTTTTTTTTTAAATAATCAAGAGTAAATTTACAACAGTGTGTCACCAATATGTAGCATATAAAGTAAATATCCGGTCACCATCTTGGTACGTTTGATAGCAACCGTCAAGTTAGCTATATAATTAGCCAATCTGACGTCTCCAAAAACAAGTAAACAAAACCAAAGTTCTGTTTTTCTTCAGATATTTGATAACTAAAGCTGCTTACAACAAACACGTGTATGATCAATGGGTGGAATGACAGATTTAGTCCAAGAATCTTGCGGTCTGTAAAGTTCACTGTTATCATAGCGACGTTGTTAAAGAAATAACAGACCTGTCATCTTCATATTATATCATCTATGACATGGCCGTATCTGAAATTTTATGACATTTACTATTTTTATTTTGATGTCAGCTTTTTTTTACAAGTAATTTACAAAGGTTGAAGGAGGACAGTGGCGGCTCGTCATTAAGGGCCAGAGGGCGGACCCACCAAAATAATGTGTAACATGTATTTATTATTTAATGAATTAAAATATAACCTAACCCAAACCCATGATTTACACGAAAATTTGTATCTGGCCCGCCAACAAAAACGATCACGAGCCGCCACTGAAGGAGGATGTATTTCGTCTTAGATAATACAGTTGTGTTCCATAGACGCATTTCATTATTTCATGTGACTCAACATACTGCTCATTCAATAATTTAAAGATATCACAAATCAAATAAAAACTACTGAGATAGCAGAGATAGTGTAGTGGTTAGTTAACATGATTAGTAAGAGCGTTGTCCCAGGATCAAGATCTACAGTGAAAGTGGATGATTTTTTTTACTGATCGTACTGCTCTCAGGGTGCCAAAGAAAAGCTGGAAAGCACAATCGACTAACGTGATGTTGACCTCCTCAAGAGAATATTGAGTTTTTAAACAAAAGAACTTCAATGGAAACACCTGAGACAATGAATATGGTCAATAAATAGACACTGAATAAGTATTAGGGACTTCCGGAAAAAAATTTACCGAACAGGATTTTTTTTTCTGATCCAGAAGCACTTGAGCTTTTCGGCTCTTCGGCTCGGTGCATGGACATCGTAAATCTTCAGTTCGGTGCCACGAACACCGTAAATCTGGAGAATCTGTGGCTTTTCTGCCAGCCCGTGGAATTGAACCGCACTCACAGAGGCTTGTCACCCGTCGTTCAACGCGCTACGAACACGCTAGGCAGGGAAAGGGGGGCACCGAACAGGATTCAAACCACAAACTTTTATTCCTGATGTCGCCCATTGCCTAGCCCTGCAGACGAACGTTTTTAAGAACACAATCAGCTAGTTCTTTACAAAAAGAGCTTCGTTAACTCGTGTCTTTTATAAACAGCGTAGACTATAGAGCACAGAATAATCAGGTCCGATGAAATCGAACAGTGTTTGCTCATTATCCACTGCTGAGTTTTTTTTTTAAAAAGGCGGATCTAATACCACATTCATCAAAATACCTCATGGTCTGAAAGTAGATTCTGACTTCATTTTTTTAAATTGCTGAGAAAATTCTTCATCAAACAGAATCTCATAATATAATGGATCAGACGTCTGTTTACACAGTGAGCAACGAGAACTGTCAGCATGCGCGCCCTTAATCCCTGAGTACTTATATTGTGGACGAGAAATATCGGACTCACTTCCACACAAGAGACTGCACAAGTTGCCAAGAATAGAGCGGTATGGAGAAATTGTTGGGAAGTCCTTTGTAACGTATAACGGTACGAGAGAAATATAATATAATAATAATTTATATTGTGCTGTACTGTCGGTTCTGTCCACTAACTAGCAATAAAATCTAAGTTGTGATGTACTGTCAGTTCTGTCCACTAACTAGCAATAAAATCTAAGTTGTGATGTACTGTCAGTTCTGTCCACTAACTAGCAATAATCAATCTAGTTGTGAGAAAGTAACTGTCAGTTCTGCCACTTTAACTAGCAATAAATTCTAAGTTGGCTACTTCGGTTCTGTCACTAATGCCAACAATAGAGCGTATGAGAAATGTTGTGATGTCCTGTCAAGTTCTGTCACTAATATACAATAATAATTAATTGTGCTGTACTGTCGGTTTGTCCACTAACTAGCAATAAATCTAAGTTGTGCTGTACTGTCGTTCTGTCCACTAACTAGCAATAAAATAATAAGTTGTGATGTACTGTCGTTCTGTCCACTAACTAGCAATAAAATTAAGTTGTGTGTACTGTCGGTTCTGTCCACTAACTAGCAATAAAATCTAAAATGCTGTACTGTCAGTTCTGTCCACTAACTAGCAATAAAATCTAAGTTGTGATGTACTGTCGGTTCTGTCTACTAACTAGCAATAAAATCTAAGTTGTGCTGTACTGTCAGTTCTGTCCACTAACTAGCAATAAATCTAAGTTGTGCTGTACTGTCAGTTCTGTCCACTAACTAGCAATAAATCTAAGTTGTGCTGTACTGTCAGTTCTGTCCACTAACTAGCAATAAAATCTAAGTTGTGATGTACTGTCAGTTCTGTCCACTAACTAACAATAAAATCTAAGTTGTGATGTACTGTCGGTTCTGTCCACTAACTAACAATAAAATCTAAGTAAACAAATTATTGAGAACGATATCTATTTACCAATAAACTTAATGTAACTAAATGTAAGCTGTAATGTAATAAAATAATAACATTTCTCACAGCCTTTTCATACCTTAGGTTAGGAAGTTCCTGTCACTTCATAATTCTAGACCTTAGTGGGTAGGAAGGCCAATTTCTTTCCTCACGCGTGGAACGTCGTGTGTGGGATTGAACCTACAACCTTCTTGTGTCCGAATCAATAGACAAACGTTTATGCATTGCGCTAATCCATGCCACGAGCTGTAATGTACAGATAGCAAATAAAGTAAAGATGAGGATTATCACGTTCTATATTTACTGTGTATTTTTGTATGGCTTAGAAAAATGAACAAAGGACAAGAATTCTGGAGACAGAATTAATGCATTGGAGATGTGGATATACAGAAAATAGGTCGTAATTTATTTTTTTAAAATAAAAAAAAAAGAAGCTCTAGACAAACTAGGAATAAAGAAAGAATTATGTATCATCATCATCAAGTACCGTGCCGGATTGCGTAGGCGATCATGGATCGCCACGAATCTCTGTCTCTGGCGTTTGCTATCATCTCAGATATTGAAGCTCTTCCGTGCCATGACGTCAGGCTATCATTTATACCCAATAAAGAATTAATACAGATAATACAAATTAAACAAAATATCTTGGACACATATAGAGACATTACACATTCATCAAAATCTTATTAGATTGAAAAGTTTAAGGATGACGAGCAAGAGAAAGATCGAGCTACAAGTGGGAGAGAAATATCAAGAGATGGACAAATTACAGCCTGGTAGAATGCATGCAATATCATGGCATAAGACAGGGAACGTTGGAGGTCCATTGTATTCAGTATATATATATGGAACTGCAGTAAAACTATTTGATTGTCCATTGTAGACAATCTTCGATGCGAGGACGACTTTTAATGATGATGATAAGTTATAATGTTCTAATAAAGAAAACACATTCCAAATCATGTGATCTGTTGGATACAGAACTTCTACAAGATATAAAAAACAAATGTGAAAACATCATTAACAACACCATCATCGAATAGCTTGTCCTAACCAAAACTTTGCCACACTAACAACGTCATCAGAATGTCTCTCTCTCTCATAGGCCAGATGTTTCACTTCTTGTGCCGTCATACTCAAAGCATCAGACACATCCTGGTTACATTTAGTCCATGGTCTTCCTCTTCACATCTTTTCTTCCATAATGATCTTCTCCAAGTTTTCGTGTCGCTTTATATGCTCAAAATACTTCAATTATCACATTTTTTTTAGGTATAACCAGTTTTCTTTGATGTTGAGTTCCTTCTGGTAGATATATTTGTTCTCTTCTCTGTCCATGCCTCCATGATATACAGAGGACTCTTCTATAAGACTTACATTCAAAGGCACAATATATTTTTCCACTGCTTTGTTAAGTACCCATATTTATCACCCACATTTTGTCACTGGGAATATGCATGCTTTTAGTATTCTGATCTTTGTTTTGCAATCATTGTTATTCCATACTGTTTTTAGTTGTTTAAATTTTTGTAAGGATATATTTGTTCTTCTTTTAATTTATATCATTCCATTTTCATCTCTTGTTAGCAGAGAACCGAGATATTGAAAACTGTTCGCATTTTCTATTTTATTTTCCTTGATACAAAGTAAGTAAAGGACCTAGATTTCCAGAAAGATCCAGAGTGCGAAAGAATGTTGCCATCTAAAAATGCATGAAGGACTCAAGTTTGGACTGAAACTATGTCAGAATAGATACAGCTGACAAGGAATGGAGGTTGTAACAACCGGTAAAATCGAGGGAGACGAGACAGAGGAAGACAGAGAGAGAAAATTGTGGGTAACCTATATTCATGGCATGGAATAGCGTCAACATCTGAGATGATAGCAAACACAGATATTTGATGAGATCCATGATCATCTACGCCAGCCGGCACGCCACCTGGTGATGATAATAATATTGTCTCCTGTTTCCTCAGAAAATACTTTCTGCGCTACTGTCTGTAGTATCACTTTTTAGGTCGTGTGGGACAGGGGGGACAAAATCTTGAGGAATTTAATGGCCGCATTGATAGTGGACAGTCGCTGCGAAATTGTTCAGGTTATGATTTTCTTGTATGCCCTCGTCAGAAAAAAAACATTGACCGTACCGTGGATTGAACACGAGACTTCCGAGTGGGAGCCGCGCTCAAATCAATGCGGTCACGCTCCACTATGACCTCATAATTCCAGACTTGGAATTGACCTACTAAGAAATTAAGTTAACCATTGATTGATCGATTGGGCTAGGTGTCATTTCCGCTTCGAATAAAAGCTGCAATAAATCCTCTACGTTTCCTATCACGTGTTGCGATGACGTACTCTGCAGAACTGTTCTTTGTCTCATTATCATCATCATCAGGTGCCGTGACGGCTGGGGTAGACGATCATGGATCTCCACAATCTCTGTCTATGGTGTTTTCATCTATCATCTCAGATGTTGACGCTCTTTCATGCCAAGAAATCAGATTATCCACAATTTTCTCTCTCTGTCTTTCTCTGTCTCGTGTCCCCTAGATTTTACCCGTTGTTACAATGTGTTCTAAACCTCTCTTTCTTACGCTGTCTCATATTATTTATTTATTTTTACTGCTATCCAAATTATTCTGTCTTGCCCTTTTCTCCAATTGTTCCAGTCAGGCCACAATCTTCAACTCTCCTTTCACATTTCTTCTTCATGTTTATTGGGCATCAATGTCTCGTTTTCCACCATTGTCCATCTCGGAGATGTCCTAGTCAATGCCTCTACTGCCATACAACATACATACCCAATTCATGTCCAACGTCGACCTTTAATGATGGTCTCCAATGATACACAGTCTGATTGTTTTAAAAGCTAGTAATTTGTTATCGTATTTGAATAAAGCCATCGGCTGACTAACATAAAAAGCCTATCGTGAAAGGCTGACTAACATAAAAAGCCTACCGTGAAAGGCTGACTAACATAAAAAGCCTACGTAAAGGCTGACTAACATAAAAAGCCTATCGTGAAAGGCTGACTAACATAAAAAGCCTATCGTGAAAGGCTGACTAACATAAAAGTCTACCTGAAAGGCTCACCCAACATAAAAAGTCTACCGTGAAAAGCTCACCCAACATAAAAAGTCTATCGTGAAAGGCTCACCCAACATAAAAAGTCTATCGTGAAAGGCTCACTAACATAAAAAGTCTATCGTGAAAGGCTCACCCAACATAAAAGCCTATCGTGAAAGGCTCACTAACATAAAAAGCTACTGTGAAAGGCTCACCCAACATAAAAGTCTAACGTGAAAGGCTCACCCAACATAAAAGTCTATCGTGAAAGGCTCACTAACATAAAAGTCCCTGAAGGCTACTAACATAAAAGCTGACTACCTAAAGCCCCCAATAAAAGCCTATCGTGAAAGGATCACCTAACATCCAAATAAACAATGAAGAAATTCAATGTGTAGAGAGCTACGAATACCTGGGCTCAATAGTTAACAATAATGGTGACTGCTTCAAAGAGATCTCAAGAAGATTGGCAATAGCAATCAGGAAGTTAAACACTATGAAGAACATGTGGCAAAGCACCAGCAAAATATTACAATTAAAAATATTGAGAATATTTCCATTTTTCCAGTGGCTACTTTTATGGTTGTGAATCATGGACCATTACACAAAAACAAGAACGAAAATCCAGTCCTTCGAAACTAAATGCTACAGAAAGATCCTACGAATACCATGGACAGAAAAAGAAAGAACATTGATGTCCTGAAAGAACTAAATGTTAAAGACAACCGTCTGATAAACAACATACTATACAGAAAAATTAGATACTTTGGTCACATCAAGCGTCACGATGGCCTGGAGAGAACAATATTGTAGGTTAGGGACACAGGACGCAGAGCAAGAAGAAGATGGCTACAAGATATTAAAGAAACCACGAATATGACCATCGACGTAGTGGGTGAACTGACTAGAGACAGAGTGGGTTTCAGATGCGCTGCAAACAGAGCAACGTCCTATAAAGGATACGCACATTGATGATGAATTGGCCACACAATTTGCAGGAATCTTCTTTAACATTTAATTTGGAAACCCACAGCTTGTGTATGATGTTATGGATCAGTTTCAGATCTCACTTCTGTATAATACCAATATCAGGACATTATATGTATATTCCTCTTGTACCGTTATACATTACATAGGAAATGAAAGTAATTTCTCCAGACCGTTCTGTAAAGAGTAACTGCTCAATCTCTTCCATGGAACTGCGACCGATATTTTTTGCCTCTCTCAACAAAGTTCGTCTCATCGTTTCCCTAGGAGTCCTCTCTTTCTTGAACCATTTGCCTCCTATTCTAATGCCTGCTTTGTTATTATTTTATCGTTTCTTCTCAAGGTGTGTCCAACATATCTCCATCTACTCTTTCTTATAACAGTTGTTACTAGTGATTGACCGTACATTTCTCTTATTCCATCACTTCTCCTGAATTCATGTCGTGGATGGCCCAGGCTGAGAGAATACTTGGCAAGGTGACTATGGTTGCGACCCTATCAAAAGGGGAAGAATGGATCCCAACAGATGGTAGCATGACCAACTATCTCAACGTTATCATTACTGAAAGCTGATCTCGCAGTTAAGCAACTGATAGAAGATAATGCAAGGGAGGATGATGTTGTTGTATATACCGATGGGTCGGTTCAACGTGGAAAAAAGTCCGGCTGGGGTTTCTTGACCAATGCGCATGGTAGGGTTGTTGCAGAGCGAAGTGGGGCATACAGGATAACTACTTCTAGTATGAGGATGGAGGTTGAGGCCGTTACTGCTGCCCTCCATTGGCTCTCTGGGACTTCATTTACTAGGGCCGTTGTTGTATCTGACTCTCAGTTGATGCTTCACAAGATCCAGAAGGGCAGGTTCCGGTATGAGTGGATGTCGTCTATAGAAGTTTCTAACCTCCAGAGGCTTACGTGGTTCTACTGTCCTGGGCATGCGTGTGTTTACGTTAATGAGAGAGCGAACAGGCTTGCATCAACAGCATAGATTGTTGGGGAGTTGAAGATGGATAAGGGGGGTGTTCTTCGGTCTCTTCGCGACTGTCTGTTGGATGAGGACACTAAAATCGATGTTGAATCGATCAAGCGATTTAGACAGTTTGGAGTTACCTGTTGTACAAGCCGAACTGAATGCCTGAGAGGCAGAGTGAGAGGTGTGTTTAATCAGCGAGCCACGAGAACCATCAGTATGCATACTCTTCGATATCTGTTGGAGGAGACTGAGCACCTATGGGTCTGCCCGGAGTGCAATGACGTCAGTTTAGTAACCAATAACCAATCCTGAATTCGTCCTATTTTATGTTCATTATTTTTCGCAGACATCTATTTTCAAATGCATTCATCTTGATTTCTATATCTATCAGGACATTGCTTCTATATATTTTAAGTTTTTTTTAAAGAGTTAATCTTTTCGCTTTCCAGATTTTGTTGAACATGGCGAAAGACGGACTTGCGTATCTAGATTTTTTCCACTGATGTCCTTTTTCCGGATCACAGTCCTGCGACACTGTACTTTCTAGGTATCATCATCATCATCAGGTGTCGTGCCGGCTGGCGTAGGCGTTCTGGATCTCCACAAATCTCTATCTTTGGTGTTTGCTATCAATTCAGATGTTGAAGCTCTACTGTGCCATGAAGTCAGGCTATCCAAAATTTTCTCTCTCTGTCTTCCTCTGTCTCGCCTACCCTCGATTTTATCAGTTGTTACAATGTGTTCTAAACTTCCCCTCCTCATTACATTTCCTAAAAATGATGACTGCCTTTTTCTTATATTGATGATAAGCTTTCTCTGTGTCTTGATCTCAACATTAGTCATTTTAGCAGTCCATAGGATTCTCATCATTCTTCTGTAAAACCACATCTCTGTGGCCTCCAGAGATTTTTTGCCATGACTCGCATCCGTATGTCAGTATTGGTTCTATGTAGCACTGAATAATTCGCATTCTGACCTCAACTGACAAGGGCTTGTTGCATATGATGCTTCTCATTTTCATGAACAATGTTTTCGCTTACCCTATTCTGCTATTTATTTCTGATCGGCATCTGCCATCTGATGTTACCAGGACTCCGACATATTTAAAATTGTTGCACTTGTCTTAGATCAGTCCCATTTACTGTGATGGTGCATTTTGGTAAAGTCTTCTTTTTGATATGATCATAACTTCTGTCTTCTTAATATTCAAACTGAGTCCTTTATTGTTACTTTCTGTCACAACCGTATCAACTAATTTCTAGAGCTCCATTTCATTTCTTGCTATCTAGACAGTATTATCAGCGTATCTCAGGTTATTTATGTCCTCCTACAGCTATTCCAGCAATATCTTTTATAGACCTAAAAAAAAATTTCACAATACAGTGAGAACAGGTGTGGTGATAATATTCCAGGTATACACAATCTTAAATTTCCTCTATGATTTCATTTTGTAACAATTGGGTGAATATATAACAAAGACTCTTATTTTTCCAGATGATAGTATGTACTAGACATCGTAAACAAGGTTCAAAAATGAAGGGCAGTGATGTGAATGTCCACATTAAATAATTCAGTATTGGCGCTATCCAAAGAGCACGCAGGAAGTATTAATCACTCGACTACCGGTATTATTATGTATTTAGTTCCCTTAAGTCTGGATTGTCCTGTCAAAATGTGTGCAGTACAATAAGGTCATGTCCATTCATATTGCGAATTATCGTATTTATTATATATTTATTACGTCTAAGTACTCTGTACTATGTTGTGTTCATTGACATTGTCTACTGTTTATGCGTCAAGCTACACTGTCTACTTACTTACTTATTTTCCCCCGCTCTTCTTAGGGCATAGGGCCTCAACAGTTGCTTACCACTCTTCTAGGTCTTTGGCTATTTTCTTTATAGTCTCCCAGGATAGTCAAGCACTCTTCAGTTCCTCAAGAGGACTTCTTCTCGAGGTCTGTTTATGGCGTCCGCTATTTCATTTTCCTTGTGTGTTCCACTCAAGTGCTTGCCTAGTGACACGAGTGTGTCTTCCGTGGGCTATGCCCGACCCATCGCCATTTTGAGTTGAGCAGCGTTTCTCCCGTCTGGAGTCTTGTTTCCACAAAGGCATTCCACATTGTTTCATACAATCCCAACAGTGTGAGCTTGGAGTAATTCATCTCCTTCACCAATTGTGCACATCGGCCTATCTCTAGCAGTGTCCTTACAGTACACATTCCTATAAGGGTGTGCTTCTTCTGCGAAATCAACTTGGGAGACTCTATTTTTGTTGTCTGTGGCAGATAAGGGATCGTCAGCACGTCAGCTTCCTACTGTCTTCTGTAGTGTCCATTTACACTGCTACGTAAGTGTCCATTTACACTGTCTACTGTTGTCTGTTTACAATACCTACTTTGTGGATGTATATATACGATTCACTATAAAATATTTACACTGCCTTATCTCGCGTCTATTTATTAGTGTCTACTATATATTATATATAGCCGTCCATCTCAAGTGTTGGCGACAACAGTCTCAGACATGTGCTGCTGCACCTCTCTGGTGTTTGTGCAGGTGACTGTAGAGTCCAATTTTAGAACACAATCCCCTACCACAGGTGGGGCATACATGATCAAAGTTAGACATGTGGGTGTTGTGTGCTGGACCGATGGCCCTGAACGAGAGAGTGGTCCGCCTGCCTAGCGTGTTCGTAGCGCGTTGGACGACGGGTGACAAGCCCCTATGAGTGTGGTTCAATTCCGCGGGCTGAAAGAAAAGCCACAGGTTCTCCAGATTTACGATGTCCATAGCACCGAGCCGAAGAGCTGAAATCTCAAGTGCTTCTGGATCGAAAAAACAAGAACGAGAGAGTGATGTCGACGAATAGCACAACTTTTCCTCACTTTAATCCAAATTCAACGCAAGCTACAGTTCAGTGTCTAGTACATTTACTCTCAAATGACAATCAAAATCTCAGTAAGTCGCGCTGAAACAATTTTGTCGAGCGGAAATAAGCAGATGCCTCACCCGTCCTATACATTACAATATAACGAAAGAAAATACATTTTCAGAACTAATGAAGAAGATGATGATCAAATTGATACTATTACTATTACATAGAGTCGTAAATAGAAGGATCAGAAGTAAAAAAAAGAAACAAGCGTTCTCTTGCTAACATCTATTACATTGGATCATTATTACTAAATGTACTATGCTATTATTAGTAGCTTTGTTTTCTTCATACCGCCCTTGAGGCGGAGACTCACCAGAATAAGGGTTGACTTTTTAAAAAATTAACAGTAATAAAACTAACAAATATATTATCATACAATTTGGCACCATGTTGCAAAGGACATTGTATTTGATGATAAACAACATTTAGTGTATGCATTGTAATTATTTATTTTAAAAATAATTAATTTTCTAAAAAATATCTTGTAAAAACCTCATCTCATCGTGCAGTGGATTTCACAAATATAAGAAGTGCAAAGAATGCCAAACTGGCATATGATATACATATCACCCATAGTTATAGAGTGAACCTCAACTTGTTGTCTAAACTGTATATAAGCAGAGATATTGCTGTTCTAATTTGAAATTATTTTTTTTTATTTATAAAGCTTATATTGCAAGAGCCATATCTACAAAACCAATTGGGTTCGACATTTTTGGGAGGTTCATGCTATAATTATGGGTGATATGTACATCATATGCTAATTTGTCATTCTTTGCACTTTTTATGTTACTGAAATCCACTGCACGCTGGAGTGGGGCAGGTTTACAATATATTTTCTAGAAAATTAATTATCTGTTAAATAAATAATAACAATAATAATAATAATAATAATAATAATTCCTCTCGTATATATATATATATGCTAACGTTGTTGTTTAAATAGTGTTGAAGTATTACTTAACTATAAAGGTCGATGTTTTGCTGATCTCTCATGACCTTTTATTGATTCGTTGACCTTTTGTCTAGACGATATGTGATATCAATACTACTAGCAAGGATCAGTAAAGAGCGCACAAAAATGGACGTACGACGCTGTGAGCAAATTATTGTTAAAATATGGTATAGCTTCTACATGTTGCTTGTCGCCTGTGTGCTGCCGGGGACCACAAGGGAAGCAAAGAATAGTACCACTGCGACCTACAAGACATTTCGTTAGAGGCGAATGATGTAGGACCTAGCGAAGCTATCCTAGTAAATAAAAGCATCGCGGAAATCGGATGTGCTGGCACATAACTGGCACAACGTACAATCGCGCTTAGGCTTAGATCACATACAAATCACAAAGAGTGGTTTAATAAGTGGTCGATGGCGGGCATAAGAGTGCGTGAAGTTAACGAATGTAAATATTGTTTTGCTTTACACAACTTTTTATGTGACATATTATCATTTTTGTGAAATTTTTGTTAATCTTTTTTATGAATTTTGTCCTGGCAGCGACTTTACAATCCACTCTTATCTACATGTATTTACAACTGCTAATTGTTCTTTTACGAGATGAACTGGAACACGGGATCAACTTTTTATCGTTATCTCCGACAGAACTAGGAACTGGATCTTATCTACATTGAGATCGATGGATGTTTGGAAACATCTCCCGATCGCTCCAAGCGGGGAACGAACCGCGCATGTTTGGAACGACAAACGAGAACCTTACCTCCACGCCACACAGAGGAAAACCTCCAAATAAAGTATATAATAAACTCAATATAATACTGAGACTCATACTTTTTGTATCATTGGTTGCGTTTACGAAGATACGCTTTCACTGTCTCATCCTCCAGTGTCTTCGCCGTGGAATCTTCTCTTTCAGAGAAACTGACTTTCCCGGTGATTTCTAAACCTAAAACAGAATGTGCACCTAGCTTATTCTGCGATCAACTTCTGCGATCAACTTCTGCTATGCGACTACTCTGGTATGTGTCATAAACAGGGCGGTGTGCTTGATGTCTTCAGCGGTTCCCCATAGTTTGTTCTGAAGGGCTGTTTCTGTTGGCCATATTTTCATTCTCAGGCTGGGGCAGTCTTGCAGGATGTGCTCTGGGGACTGTTTTGGTGCTCCACGAGGGCAGGCAGACGAGTCCATGAGACACATTTAATGAAGTTGTTGCTCTGAGACCGCAGTGTCCCGTTCTGAAAACTGTGGTCTGCGCTTTTCTGTTTAGTGTGTTTATATTGTCGTTCTCTGGGTTGTATCCCCCGGTTGCTTTTCTTGTGCGCCTAGCAATATGCTTAGTGTTCTCAATCTTAAGAGGTCAGAAGAAGAAGGAATCGGTAGTGAGTGATTGATACAGCCCTTCAATATGACAAGACAAATTGGTCATGTGTGTTTAGTGTTTGTCAATTCTAAAGCCAACAGGAAGTTTGAGAATTATGTGCTGTATCCTTGGTTTCCAGTGTAAACACCAACAATTTGCAAGACAATGGACAGGGTATTATTCTGATTTCCGTGATATCGATACGCATGTACGAGACTAAAAGTCAGTCTATTACTCGCGAAGTCTTCCAAACACATGCAGACAGCTAATTTGTAACAGACACTAATAGCCGTAGGTTATTTTAAGCGCAAACAGTATACCTTAATATTAGTATTGTACATCTTATAATTAAGTCGCCTGAGACAAGATCAGCTACAGGACATGATTTATAAGTAACATCATTATAAAACACTATATAATTTATCATGAAATGTTACGTCTACTGCTGTTCATCAACTATGCAACTGTCTTGCTTCTGTGCCATTATGACATATGTTATGTTTTTGTACACAATTATTAGGATGTCAAATATCATACACAAGCTGGAGGCATTCTAAGATAGACGTTTAAGAAGAATCCTACATACAGATTTTCAAACCAAACACGATAGTAAATGAAGAACTTCTAAAACTGTGCATCATTTGAGAGACCATTATTAAAAGACGAAGATGGAGATGGATTGGGCAAGTATATTGTACGTAAGTAGAGGCATTAGTTAAGACAGCACTCCGATAGATAGTGGGTGGGAAGAGAAGGTTCAAATCCCATACAAAACATAAATAATTATTGAGAAGTGGTTGATCTAGAACATAGATTCCCAAACGTGTTCGGTCCCCGCCCACTTTGTACAACATCAAGTTCGGTCCCCGCCCACTTTGTACAACATCAAGTTCGGTCCCCGCCCACTTTGTACAACATCAACTTTGTAACGAACCCTCCACATTATAACAGTTTGTCAACGACCCCCACTCCTCCCCTTTCCCCACACACACACACATATATATATACATGCTCTATTTTCTCTTTGACATAGAAAATGTGTATATATATCTGTCATACATGGTCAATTTTAAATGATTATATGCATGATATAGAAAATTGATGAAAAAATGGATTGTGTAAGACGGGCTTAAGATGAGTTTAAATGCAGAATTTAAGTTTTAAATGATTATTCAATCGCAAAATAACGAAAATAATTTCTTTTAAAATAGTTATTATTAATTTCTTCTGTGGAGCCACCGATCCCTTATCGTTTGAACACCCTTCAAATTCTTCTCAACCAACTACCGCCCCTTAGAACGCTTCATCACCCTCTGGGGGTCGGTCTCGCCCACTTTGGGAAACGCTGATCTAGAACGACCCGGAAGGTGGCGCCCTGTGATGATGCTCGTCCACGTAGATGACTGTTGATCCCGATGCGGGCTTGAAATATTCTTGTGCAGAAGGACAAGGTATGATTGCACTTGTGGGAAGTTGTACTGCCTTTCTATTTTGACGGTTTTTTTGTCATCCGTGCTGTTCTACCTGTCTCGCAGGCCGAAGAACCGTGTCGAAGAAATGTGCGTCAGGCTAATCTGTCTTGAGCAACATTCTCCCAGTTGTCGACATCTATGCCAAAGGATTTCATCGAGTTCTTGAGTGTGTCTTTGAATCGCTTTTTCTGACCACCCTGTGAGCGTTTACCGCTATGCAGCTTATCATAAAAGAGTCGTTTGGGCATTCTGCAATCCGGCATTCGAGCCACATGGCATGCCCATCGTGTCTGGGACTGCATCAAGATTGTATAGATGCTGGGGAGAGCAGCTCTTTTTGGAACCTCTGTGTCTGGGATCATATCCTGCCATTTGATGTTCATTATTTTTCTAAGACAGATTGTGAAAGTGGTTTAACTTCCTTGCGTGTCGCTGATATACAGTCCAAGTTTCGCATGCACGAAGGACTGGAAGCATGACAGCTCGATATATCTTCAGTTTTGTTGCTTGGCCAATACCACATCTGTGCCTGACGTTTCTACGAGTATGTAGTCTGTCAAAGGTGCTGCTAGCTTTAGAGATTCTGGTATTTATTTCATCGTCTATAGCGCCCTGTAGTAAGTGTGGAGACTGTCACCCAACAAAAGTACATCAAAACGTCTGTCATCAAAGCATAAATATTTCAGATTAATGGGTAATTATGTAATGTGGTGATTGCAAAAATAACCATTTCATAAACTAATTATTAAAAGTTGAATTCTCCATAACGATTTAATTCTTATTTAGTTAATGTTTGTTAGCCTACACACTCTGATATTACCAAACAAGACTTGCTCTTAGATTGAAAGAAGCGTACTTCGACTGAAAGAGGCTTTAGTCTTCTAAAATATACTAACAAACAAACAAACAGGATAAACTTTCACAAAGTACATATAGGATGTAATTCATAAGCCACTCTTAATATATCGTCATCCTCCTCCATCAGTCATCGTCGACCCAAGGACACACTGACTTCACTCATTCCTGTCCGCTAATCGTGGAGCATAGGACCACAACGAGTTGTTTGCCACTTTTCCTGGTTTCTGGCTGTTTTCTTGGTGGTCTTCCATTATAGTCGAACACACTTCAGTTCCTCAAGAAACTTCGTCTCCATGTATGTTTAAGACGTCCTCTTTTCCGTTTTCATTGCGGGTTTAACTCAAGGGCTTGTCTAGTGACACTCAGCTATGTCTTCCGTATGGTATTCCCGACCCACCGCCATTTTCTCCTCTTAACATTGGTCATCATGGACGTCTGTTCGGTTCTTATCCGTAGGTCTGTGCTTGCAACTCTGTCATACCATCTCAGTCTGAGAGTCCACCGAATACATCCGTCGATAAAGATTTCAACAAGGACACATAAGGCACAACTGTGGCATCGGGATCTTCATGGCTGGTTTGAATTTTTTTGGTCTCTGTTTCTGTGGCTGTTTTTTTATTTATTATAACGTGGGATCGTCAGCCCCAAAACCCCCTATTTTAACCGTCTTTTACAATAATCGAAAGAATATAGTGCTTCTATTGTTCACCAACTTGGAAACTACGCGGGGGCTATTGATATATATATATATATATGCTTGTATACATAATTGTATATATTTTCTTCTCTCCAGAACTCTACGTGCTCAGCGGGAAAAAGTGTTGCAGAAATTGACAGACACTCGTATGACCCAAGTTAATTAACGGATTCTACCGAATGTTTCGTCGATAATTTACATAGATTAACCCGGCCCTGTGGCCAATATTTTATTCAAATAATGACACAGAACTCCGATGGTGATCCACATTTCAGGGTTATTATATGCTCTAGACTAGGATAAGCTTTTCAGAAATTCAATGAAAGTATTGTAAGAAGTTCACTTGCGCGTGCTAGCAGTGTACTTTCTTATGATTTATTCCTCTAAGCTTCTCGTAGAGTATATGACCTCTACTGTTGTTCGCCACTCTTCTCGCTCTCTGGCTCTTTTCTTTATGGTCTCTCAGGATAGTAGAGAACTCGTCAGTTCCTCAATAAGACTGCGTCTTCATGCCTGTTCAGAGTGCCCTCTTTTTCATTTTTCTTGCGGGGTCCATTCAAGTGCTTGTCTAGTGACACTCGACTGTGTTTTCCGTAGGGTATGTCCGACCTATCGCCATTTTCTTCTTTTAACCTGGGTCATCATGGGTTTCTGTCCGGTTATTATCCACAGGTTGGACGAGCAGTATACGTACATATAAAATGCACGTATTACATAAGTTGCATTTATTTTTAATTGTAGCATATCGTTTGTGTACATCACTGCACGTCTGAAAGACTCTAAATCTGCAGCTATTTCTCCTACCTTCCACTCGGTGTGTTCTTGGTTTCCTTAATAGTGTTTTGTTGTCACCGTCATCTTTATCTTCTATTGCCTTCTCTCGTTTTTAAGAAACAATGGTCGCCATTATTAAGTTATATTGACCACAGTGACGTTTAATATGACCACAATATTTCTGTTTCGAGACATATTGTTTTTTGTAAGCAAATTTTTCTCCATGTTCAGATCTTATTTCAGGTCTATATTTGTAATCTTCATTGTCAATGTGTTCTAAGAAATTTACGGTAGTACATTATTTCATAAGATTCGATTTTCTTCTTAAACGCTTGTGTAATGTTCCAGTATTCACATTCATATATTGCAGATTCGATTTTCTTCTTAAACTCTTGTGTAATGTTCCAGTATTCACATTCATATATTGCGATTCGATTTTTTCTTCAACTCTTGTGTAATGTTCCAGTATTCACATTCATATATTGCTGATTCGATTTTCTTCTTAAACTCTTGTGTAATGTTCCAGTATTCACATTCATATATTGCAGATTCGATTTTCTTCTTAAACTCTTGTGTAATGTTCCAGTATTCACATTCATATATTGCGGATTCGATTTTCTTCTTAAACGCTTGTGTAATGTTCCAGTATTCACATTCATATATTGCGGATTCGATTTTCTTCTTAAACTCTTGTGTAATGTTCCAGTATTCATATTCATATATTGCAGATTCGATTTTCTTCTTAAACTCTTGTGTAATGTTCCAGTATTCACATTCATATATTGCGATTCGATTTCTTCTTAAACTCTTGTGTAATGTTCCAGTATTCACATTCATATATTGCAGATTCGATTTTCTTCTTAAACTCTTGTGTAATGTTCCAGTATTCACATTCATATATTGCAGATTCGATTTTCTTCTTAAACTCTTGTAATGTTCAGTATTCACATTCATATATTGCGGATTCGATTTTCTTCTTAAACTCTTGTGTAATGTTCCAGTATTCATATTCATATATTGCGGATTCGATTTTCTTCTTAAACTCTTGTGTAATGTTCCAGTATTCACATTCATATATTGCAGATTCGATTTTCTTCTTAAACTCTTGTGTAATGTTCCAGTATTCATATTCATATATTGCGATCGATTTTTCTTAAACTCTTGTGTAATGTTCCAGTATTCACATTCATATATTGCGGATTCGATTTTCTTCTTAAACTCTTGTGTAATGTTCCAGTATTCACATTCATATATTGCAGATTCGATTTTCTTCTTAAACTCTTGTGTAATGTTCCAGTATTCATATTCATATATTGCAGATTCGATTTTCTTCTTAAACGCTTGTGTAATGTTCCAGTATTCACATTCATATATTGCTGATTCGATTTTCTTCTTAAACTCTTGTGTAATGTTCCAGTATTCACATTCATATATTGCAGATTCGATTTTCTTCTTAAACTCTTGTGTAATGTTCCAGTATTCACATTCATATATTGCGGATTCGATTTTCTTCTTAAACTCTTGTGTAATGTTCCAGTATTCACATTCATATATTGCGGATTCGATTTTCTTCTTAAACTCTTGTGTAATGTTCCAGTATTCACATTCATATATTGCAGATTCGATTTTCTTCTTAAACTCTTGTGTAATGTTCCAGTATTCATATTCATATATTGCAGATTCGATTTTCTTCTTAAACGCTTGTGTAATGTTCCAGTATTCACATTCATATATTGCGGATTCGATTTTCTTCTTAAACTCTTGTGTAATGTTCCAGTATTCACATTCATATATTGCAGATTCGATTTTCTTCTTAAACTCTTGTGTAATGTTCCAGTATTCACATTCATATATTGCGGATTCGATTTTCTTCTTAAACTCTTGTGTAATGTTCCAGTATTCACATTCATATATTGCGGAAGAGAAAATGAACAATTTGTTGTTGTCGTAGTCGTCAAGGATGTCACATGCCAGAGAGGTAATGGTTATTGGGAATGGCAGTAAATAAAAAACAAAGAAAAACAGGTCAAAGTTACACCAGAAATACCATCTGTGATCTGATTGAAAGCAACTTAATTAAAAACTGTATACAATATATTAACTCTTCCCATACCATGAATTTTACCAAGCTCTGACCACATTTGTTTTATAACACCAGAATTTTATCACAATAATGATTTGTGGTTACATTGTTTGCAGTAGGTATCACATTTATATACATTTATCTTACTATATATAGCTATCCGAATACTAATAGCATGCATTTTCCCCAAGTGGCAACGTATAGGTGGGAAGAATGGACATTTAATAAGACAGTGGAAAAATATATATACGCTTTTAAATATATGTGTTACAGAAGAGACCTATATATATATATATAATGGACAAAGAAGAAAACAAATAGATCTAGCAAGAAAGAACTCAAAATCAAAGAAAACTGGCTGCTGCTACAAATAAAAATGAGAAAATGTAAGTATTTTTGGACATATAAAGAGTAGCAAAGGGTTGGGGAAGACAATTATGGAAAGAGACATCCCTGCAAAAGGTAGAAGAGAAAGGCCAAGTAGAAGATGGTTTCAGGATGTAACTGATGGTTTGAGCATGACCGATACAGAGGCGGACATCTGGCCTTTGTGAGAGAGAACTAATTTCTGGAAATACAGCGTCGCTAAACCGAGGTACATCCTTTCAACCTTAGAGGAAGTCTTATACATCCTTTCAACATGAGAGGAAGTCTTACACATCCTTTCGACATGAGAGTAAGTCTTATACATCCTTTCAACATGAGAGGAAGTCTTATACATCCTTTCAACATGAGAGGAAGTCTTATACATCATTTCGACATGAGAGGAAGTCTTATACATCCTTTCAACATAAGCAACATAAGAGGAAGTCTTATACATCATTTCGACATGAGAGGAAGTCTTATACATCATTTCACATAGAGGAAGTCTATACATCATTTCGACATGGAGTAAGTCTATACATCATTTCGACATGAGAGGAAGTCTTATACATCATTTCGACATGAGAGGAAGTCTTATACATCATTTCGACATGAGAGGAAGTCTTATCATCATTTCGACATGAGAGTAAGTCTATAAATCATTTCGACATGAGAGAAGTCTTATACATCATTTCGACATGAGGAAGTCTTATACATCATTTCGACATGGAGAAGTCTATACATCATTTCGACATGAAGAAGTCTATACATCCTTTCGACATGAGAGGAAGTCTTATACATCATTTTGACATGAGAGAAGTCTATACATCCTTTCAACATGAGAGAGTCTTATACATCATTTCGACTGAGAGGAAGTCTTAACATCATTTCAACATAAGGAAGTCTTATACATCATTTCGACATGAGAGGAAGTCTTATACATCATTTCGACATGAGAGTAAGTCTTATACATCATTTCGACATGAGAGGAAGTCTTATACATCATTTCGACATGAGAGGAAGTCTTATACATCATTTCGACATGAGAGTAAGTCTTATACATCATTTCAACATGAGAGGAAGTCTTATACATCATTTCGACATGAGAGGAAGTCTTATACATCCTTTCAACATAAGCAACATAAGAGGACGTCTTATACATCATTTCGACATGAGAGGAAGTCTTATACATCATTTCGACATGAGAGTAAGTCTTATACATCCTTTCAACATGAGAGGAAGTCTTATACATCATTTCAACATAAGAGTAAGTCTTGTTTTGGTTATGTCACGGCGTATTCCCTAGCATAGAGATAAAAGAATATGAATGAAATCCCTATAAAGATTATGCCGTTTTGACTTGACAATAAATTGTTGTATGCATAACGAGATTACGCATATATAAGTCTGTTTACAAATAATGAAGTCGTGTACCTAATAGCTTATAATAATATGAAATACCGTAACAAACAAATATATGGTTATTATTGATAAATATGGGCATGTCGTGAGATCTTCCAATATGACAAAGTAAATTTCTGATTTATATCCGTGTTTATTTTCTCCCTATTTGCTGAAACTGTCTCAGCTCTTACGGTAAAAACATTAAATCTAGAACAGTCTGAGAATCGATAAATATACGAGAATGTATGTGGATATGTGTGTGTGTGTGGGGGAAGAGGTTAGTGTTCGTGTGTGTAGGAGAGGGTTAGTGTGCCTGTGTGTGTGTATGGGCGTGTGGGTGGGGGAGAAGTTAGCGTGTATGTATGAGAGGGTTAGTGTGCGTGTGTGTGGATGGGTATGTTGGGGGAGGGTTTAGTGTGTGTGTGGGTGTTAGTGTGTGGGCGTGCGTGTAATAACAATAAAGCCCATAACCTGTTAATGTCGTAGGGATGGAAGGGGGGCCTGGGGCCTGCTACGATCGAATCGCTAACACATAAATTCTCAAAAGATCGTTCTCCTCTACGGGTGGACGAGCGTGGAAAAAAGTACTTTCTTCCAGACCAATCCGTGGTGCTATCAGCCCACGCTCCCCCTTTACACTGCTTCTGCCTCCCACAACGGCTCCTGAGGAATTGAATATAGAGGGGAAACATGTCTTTTCCCATGTACGAAGTATGCAAGCTAACAACTTTTCACTTCTATCATAAATATTTCTTGCTGACCCAGCGTAGTTATTTTATTTCTAACACTCTCGTTTACTTAGAGGTTTGGTGTTTGTCTCTCGTGCCAAAGGTACTCGACTCGCTCCCTCGTGGAGCCATCCGGATATTTTCCCAGAGATCCATGATCTCAGTGTAGGTGAAATCGAGTTCCAAGTCCTATCGGAGACGGACGATAAAACGTAGGTCCTCTGTTCAATTTGAGCCCGTAAAAGAACCCTTGGCAGTTCAAAATCAAGAAGAGCAGGCTGGAAAACCGCTGCCCAGGCAAAATTTATTAGAAAAGATTTAAAATAAATTTCTAAAAAAATATTTTCACCATCTTCAAAATTACATCGGAGACCCTCGCCGGCGCTACGGAGTTCGTGCACTGCAGCGGAGATCTTCCTGCGTAAGGAAGAGATCGAAGCACACATGGTTACCCGCCTTAGTGCAATGATGATGATCCTATCAATCGTTTCAGTCAATCTTTTAAGAAATCTGCATCCTCCTGCTATACACATACATATATATACAGGGTGTTCAGGATAAAAGCAGTCTGTGAATGGAGCTAATCTGGCATATATGTATGAAAATGAGATGGTTCAGCTATGACGTAGTATAGGTCAAGGTTGTGTGACGGTATGTAATTGTAGTGCTGGAAGGGGCGATGAACAAATGTGACGTAGGACGAGCTAGTCAGAACCGGTTTAAATAGTACATATACACCACGCGATAGGTTATCTGGCAACTTTCGATTTGTCAATGGGACTGCAATTATCTTGAACACCCTGTATATATATATATATATATATATAAAACGCCTGAATTCTTAGCTCCATATCTTTATTTATTGTCCAGTTCTCAGATTAACACCAAAAACATCCATAGTATTATTGATTTAAATAGATTAACTTCACCGAAAAATTGATGTTATTTTACCAAATCAAATTTAGCTTTGACAAATATGTCCTTTTCCATTAAAATGGTGTTCTGTACAAATAAACAATTAAATGTAAAACCTTTAAGATAATGTTTACAGTATAATGCGCCCCTGTGTTGCCAGGGTTCACAAGAAGAGCAAAGAATAGTAACAATGGGACCTACAAGGCATATCGTAAGAGGCGGCTGAGATAGAGGCCTAGGGAAGGTGTCCTAGAAAATAAAAAACGTTGCAGAAATCGGATGTGCTGGCCTAGTTGTAGACGCATAACTGGTATAACGTTCAATCTTACTTAGGCTCAGATTGCATACAAACCACAAAGAGTGGTTAACAAGTAGTGGATATGGAGCGCTCGAAGAAGAAGAAGAAGAAGAAGAAGACAGCATAGTGAAGACAAAATAACAGAATGGTAAGTAACATTACAAATTCTATATAGCAACACATTCTTCTTCTGCTTCTTCTTTGTTCATTTGAAGATCATCTTCATCGTACATGTCTATAGTTGCTCCAATCTCCTCCTAAGCATGTTTTTCAGTATGTTTGACTAACAACTACAGTTATGTGTTGGTTGATGACGATGTGCGGAAATCTACAAATCTGAGGTGGTCGATCGGTCGGCGATACCCGCGGAACACAGTCAAGTATCACTAGACAAGCATTGGAGTAGAACCCGCAAGGAAAGCTAAAAAGGAGACGTCATAAACATACCTTGAGACGGAGTATCCTTGAGAAACTGAAGGATATCGGATTATCATGGAAAGTCATTAAGAAAGCGGCCAGAGACTGGGGAAAGTGGAGGACAACTGTTGAGGCCTATACCTGGAGGAGCGGAGAGAAATAAGTCAAGTATTGTATTAAATATAATGATACAGTGCTACATAGAACCAATACTGACATACAGAAGCCAGTCATGGACAATAAACAAACAGATCGAACAATCTCTGAGGGCCACAGAGATGTAATTTTACAGAAGAATGATGAGAATCCCATGGACTGCTAAAATGACGAATGTTGAGGTGGTGAATGAGCTCAAGACACAGAGAAAGCTTATCATCAATATAAGAAAGAGGCAGTCATCATTTTTCAGACATGTGATGAGAAAGGGAGGTTTAGAACACATTGTAACAACTGGTAAAATCGATTGGAGACGAGACAGAGGAAGACAGGGAAAGAAAATTTTGGATAGCCTGATGTCATGGCACGGAAGAGCGTCAACATCTGAGATGATAGCAAACACCAGAGACAGAGATTTGTGGAGATCCATGATCTCCTACGCCAGCCGGCATGGCACCTGATGCTGATTTATATAAGATACGAAATAATAGCGAGGAGCTGCAATTCGAGAGTTCGTAACTCAAGGTTTTATTGTATTTTAAAAAATAAATTCACTCCCAATCTTTGTTATCAACCAAATATTACATCAAATGCATCACTTGTTTAGTTTCTCTTAATGTTTGAATTGTCCACATCTGTAGTGCTTTATATGTCATTATTGACATTAGATGTCAGTACACAATTTTAAATATAGCATAAGCATTTATTGAGACGAATGCAGTTCTTCCTTAAATGTTGGAGCTAGTTTCAAAAACTCCACTGTAAACAAGCGTGCAAGTTTTCATGATTCTAACTAAAATAGTGGAGAAACAGTAAAAGTGTATGGCTTCCACTAACAGAAATGGAAAATCTACAAATCTGCATGAATCCCACTTTAACACACAAAAACGTGTAGGCCTGCATGGTTTTTTATTAAAATAGTGTAGAATCTGCGAGAATGTCATTCTCACTAAATATATAGGAAAACCTGCAAACCTGCATAAATCTCGCTAAATATAAAGGAAAACCTTCAGGCCTCATAACTTCGCTAAATATATTGGAAAACCTGCAAACTACCTGACTTCGAAAACTATAATGGAAAATCTGCAAACATGCCTGCCTTAGAATAAATATAATGGTAAACCTGCAAACATGCCTGACTTCGAATAAATATAATGGTAACCAAACATCCCTGACTAATAATTATGGTCTGCAATACATACTTCAACTAGAAAAACTATACATCATAGAAATATAGTGCAAGCTTGCACGACTTCCACTTTTTTTCCGATCCAGAAGCGCTTGAGCTTTCAGCTCTACGGCTCGGTGCCATGGACATCGTAACCCTTCAGTCCGAGGAATTGAACCGCACTCACAGGGGGCTTCTCACCCGTCGTCCAACCGAATATATATATATTCATCGCTAACGATGATGACAACAGCCTCAAACGTCGTTTATCTAGTGTGTGTGGAGGTGACTGTAGAGTTCAATCCTGAAACGCAGTACCCTTCTACAGATGAAACATAAACGATCAAGGTTGATATGACGTGGGTGTTGTGTTTTCTGCCTTTTTAGCAAGTTCGTTTTCTCCGCGCCTCAGCAGTGCAACGATTCTCAGTTATATCTTTCTTATTCTTCTTCTTTCTCTTCTTTGCGTTCGGTTTCGTATGCTCATCTAAACTATAAGATGAGTTTCCTCTATCTAGCTGCATGTCAGTTGGAGTTCCTCAAGAATACCCCATAACTTGCTCTGTAAGCTTTGTTCGTGAGGCCATGTTTGGTTGCGTTGGTGTATGTTATATGAGTTTCTATTGCTTGAAACTTTACTTTGATTTAAGAGAAGACAAATTGCTCTATTCTTCCCCTTTTTCTTCATCATTATCTATCTGAAACAAGGGGCAGGGCCGTCAAGACGACTGGAGACAGTGAATGATACAATGGATGACAAGAGCTTCTTAGTGACTTGTCTTGCTCTGTGTTTTTCACAACGCTTTGTAATACCTACAAAACTGAATAACTCTCACAAAAATGATGGGAAATTGGTAAAATAAACAGTGACACTGCACACTGTTCGCCCCTATAAGCACCGTCAATCAAACGAAAATCGCAAGTGTTCTACAACGTACACATTTGCTTTGGCGGAATAATCGATACAGCAGAACATCACCTGGAAACTAACCTCAGATAGTCATCGTAATATGGGACTACATTTAACAAAAATCTTATCAGTTTCTGTAATAAATATGAATCTGAGAGTGATGACTAAAAACAAAACCAAAAAATGAAAAAAAGAACATGCGGAGATAATCAAATCTAATGCTGTCTGTGACATTTTCTAAACAAATTAACTTCATACACCGACTATATTGATAAACAAATGCAGTGGTTTGGACATTTAATGAGAATGAAATATAACCAACCACGAATAACATCATGCAATGAACAGAGATCAGGTACTAGAACCAAGGGAAGACTAAGAAAAAGATGGACAGACAATATTAAGACCACACTAAATAAACATGGATATATATATACATGTCTCTCTGTCGTTCATTCTTCACGGCCAATTTTATCATTCTTCTTGTGATATATTGTGATATATCTTCTTTGACAAGAACGCTTGATTTACATTGACGATTTTGCGCCCATGGTGACTAGGCCCATCTACCCGATATCAGCAAGCTGTTGATTTACTAGGGCAGCTTGCTCTAAGGTACGATCCATTCTACCGAATATTTCGGCCCGGATCTACGCCTTTGGATCAGCTTTTGCCGTATATTTGGCTTTGGATCGACGTCAAACAGTGAGCTTTCTACTGTTTTGCCCTCTCTGACTGTGAGGTCGTTCCGGATCAGGAACATTTCACGGGGCACATAAGCTTGTCCTCCGAGTGGTTACCGGGGCCCAAATTTGGGGTGTAAAGAATAGAACCACTGTTACCTGCCACGCATGTCGTAAAGGCGACTAAGGAGGTTTGGCTGAAATCGGATGCACATGTCCTAAATGTGTAGAAGTCTATGCGTTTAGGGCCTACCAAACCAACGTGCAACGTATACACGTTCTTGGCAAAGATCAAGCGTATCACAAAGAGTGATTAAAATTGGCAATAAAGAACGAACGCAAAGAAGAAGAAGAAGATAAGCTTGTCATGGGACGGCGTAATACTCGTATAACACACCGTATAAAGTGTCGGCCTTCGCCAAATGCATTGTCGGCCTTACTTTACTGACCACTTTGAGTTTATTCTGGAGTAGGAACATTCTCAGCTTTCTCCAGGTGCGTGTCGACATATTGCGATTTGCAGTTTCTACCCTGCATTTTCCCTAGTCCCGGGAAACACTGCACTGGGGCTAAGCACAAATAATATAAAGGTGCGTTTCAATCGGTGCTAGCAACGCAACTGAGATTTTGCGCGCGCCAAACATCACCCGCCCCAGTTCTTCCGGGGATGTTAGTTGTAAATGCAACAGTACCTTGCCCGGTTGTCCTAATGAGGGCAGTCCCGTTAGGTATCACCAGCCTCAGTGCTTCCGGACTTTTTCCGTGCCTCGAGACTGCCCGGACATGCAGCTCAACTCGGGCACAGGGCTCCAAGTATCGCTCCATGTAGGCTCACGTCTCTGCTTTAGGATGCACCTCTCATCACCACATGTTCGTCTGTTCGTCTTTACCATCGGCCAGGAGGCTGATAATTGTGGTGCGACCGTTGTGTTCTCATTTTCCGTGCCACGAAACTGCCCTGACACGCAGCTTGACTTGGGCACAGGGCTCCAAGTTTCGCCTCATGTGGGCCCACTTCTCTACTATGGATGCATCTCTCATCCCTTTAATTCGGTCATTTACTCCGGGGAGTTAGCATTCGTTCTCAGACGACTCGTACACTGCTGCTTCTTACTTTTTGGCAACTCGGACAAATTTTATCGTACATTCGGCCAGGAGAAGCATGCATTTTGTTCGTAATTTTGTGAACCTGCTTTCATTTCCCGTGTTTGCACTTCTACCACTACCAGTAGCTCTCCTTCGATCCCTGTGCCCACTCGACCAGACCGAAACCAAATTCTGTTACCAGGGTCACCACGTATAGGTGGGACACAGGGTCTTGATTAATGCCGGACCACTAATCCTGGCGCAGCCCCCGTGCGCCTTCGACCCAAACATGGATATAATAAAACAAGGGCGACTCATCTGACCCTAGAATACAAATTAAAGCTCCCACCTTAACGGCGAGACTGGACAACCAATTCCATCAGCCACCTGGGGAAAGATAAAAGACAATAAATGTTTTAATCACAAAAAGTTGGGTTTTTAAAGAAAAGAAGGAACAAATAAGAAGGAAATAATTTATGCAGTAACCCCTTCCTCCTCCCAATCTCTTTCTCTCTTTCCTTTTTAAGACATGTATATCGTGTCCATAGTTATTTTTTCTTCTTCTTCACCCTTAGGGAGGCATAGGTCCGTAACCAAGGTCTTCCAAGCCCTCATATCTAATGATATCTTGTCCAGATCTCTTCACATTTTCCAGATTTTCTTGCATTCCATCTCCGGTAGCCGATTTCCTTTCGGATTTCATCGGGTCGCTTCATGAGTCATTCTTCATATTTCAGTGTCGAGCTATGAATTTCCTTGTTTGTAGTTTCTGTAACTATTTAGTGGGGTTTTTTTTAACGAGGTGGGGTAGCTAGCCCCAAACCAAACCTCCTTAGTCGCCTCTTACGCGGCAGGTAACAGTGGTTCTATTTTTTACACCACTAATTTGGGCTCCGGTAACCACTCGGACGATTAGTTATACTTATTTACTCTAGTATAAAAGACTATAATATGCAAACTTTAGTAGTTATAGATTAGACTTATCACAGTACATACAAAGTAAAACACATCACTACTAATTAACGTCGTTTACATGTCAGTCACTTTACCAGAAATATAAATTTTGAAATGGTATAAACAGGATGTATAATCCAGTGCTTAGATTGGGACTACGGGATCGAGAGAGAGAGAGAGAGAGAAAGAGAGAGAGATAGATTGGGACTATGTAAGAAGATAAGGTGTAATTAGATTGTTGAATGTCATACTAGTTTACCACTGTTTTTATACATGTTTTTAAAATTTATTTTTCTGTTTGAAATGTCAAAGATCATAATGTTTCTTCAAGCGCTTGAGGACCCCCTGTGAGTACCTCAGTTTGGGAAACGCTGATTTAGATTATGCCACGACGATAGGTCATTAAACACCTCTTCAAGAGGTAGTATCATATACAAACTAGGGCAGCAATGTAGGCAAAGAGGGGTGGAATCGGTATCAAAATAAGAATACAGAAGGCGATCAGAAGACATTCATCGCGCTAGAAATTTTGTGGAGGTCTAAAGAAATCAAATCTAAAACCACAATTAAAATATTCAGCTCTAATGTTAAAGCAATTCTGCTGAAGGATAAAAGAAAACATGTAGAACGGCTAACATAGTATCTACAAAACTGAAACATTTATCAACGGTGTCTGGCAGATAGAGAGACTGAGATGGATGATAGGGTCACATATGAGATGGAGATAGGGTCACATATGAGATGGTAGATAGGTCACATATGAGATGGTATGATAGGGTCACATATGAGATGGTATGATAGGGTCACATATGAGATGGTATGATAGGGTCACATATGAGATGGTATGATAGGGTCACATATGAGATGGTATGATAGGGTCACATATGAGATGGTATGATAGGTCACATGAGATGGTATGATAGGGTCACAATGAGATGGTAGATAGGGTCACATATGAGATGGTATGATAGGGTCACATAGAGATGGTATGAAGGAATAGAATTTGGTAATGATAAGGCACATCTGAGATGGTATGATAGAACATAGAAGGCTAACATAATCAAATGAGATGGTTCGATAGGGTCAAATGAGATGGTATGATAGGGTCACAAAATAGAATGAAGTATGATAGGGTCACATATGAGATGGTATGATAGGGTCACATATGAGATGGTATGATAGGGTCACATATGAGATGGTATGATAGGGTCACATATGAGATGGTATGATAGGGTCACATATGAGATGGTATGATAGGGTCACATATGAGATGGTATGATAGGGTCACATATGAGATGGTATGATAGGGTCACATATGAGATGGTATGATAGGTCACATATGAGATGGTAGATAGGTCACATATGAGATGGTATGATAGGGTCACATATGAGATGGGTATGAGATGATGGATGACATATCTCATTGAACCTAAACGTTAAAAAAACACACTCACCCTGGATAGAACAACCCTTGAGAAAGTCAAAGGCAAATATAACAAACAGACTTTCTCCTGGAGCCCTCATAGAAAGTGAAATAGAGTAAAGCTTAGAAATATACGAAAAGAGATTTGGAAGCAGAGTTACGATATGAGAAAGAGATGAAAGTAGTTTAAATAGATAGCTAAAGATAGGAAGACTTTGCACGTGTTCGTTGAAGGTCTATGCTCCAACCGGTGTTAAAAATACATAAGAGAGAGAGAGTGAGAGATGAAGATAAGCCAGTCTGTTGTATGTCCATATTTTTTTCCATACAACATCATATGATTGTATTATTTCGCATACTCTCATAGCTTTTAGTCTGATTGTATAAATTCTTCATCCATTCATCTCATTGTATAAATCATCTATCAAATCATCGTTTGTACTCTTCTAAATCTGGTTTCCGTAGTGATACTTTAGCTTTAGCAAGCCGAACACATTCTTTTTGTATTCTTGTATTGAGATGTATCAATATTTAACAAGGCAGTGGAAAAGCATATATGCGCATTGAATATAGTGTTACAGATATTAATACGTATAGCATGGACATAGAAGAGAACAGATCTACCCAGAAGGAACTCAAAATCAAAGAAAACTGGCTGATGCCAAATAAGAATGAGAACATTGAAGTATTTAGGTTAAATTAAAAGAAACGAAGGGTTTGAGAAGAACACAAAGGTAGAAGGCATCAAGGCAAAGAGGAAGACAACGGAAAAGATAGCTTCAGGATATAATTAATGATTTGAGAATAATGACTGTAGAGACGGACATCTAGCCCATGAGTTAGAGAGCAATTTCAAAGATCTCTTAGGATGTCAAAGTTTAGAACAACCTATTTTTAATGGTGATGATTGCCCGTCTGCCCAGCGTGTTCGTAGATCGTTGGACTACGGGTGACTATTCCTCTGTGTGTGCGGGTTCAATTCCTCGGGATGGCAGAAAAAGCCACAGATTCCTCAGATTTACGGGTGACGAACCATTACGGCACCGAGCCGAAGAGCTGAAAAGCTCAAGTGCTTCTGGATCGGGAAAAAAAAATGGTGATGATGATAACGCTTGATATTTATAAGACATCTAGATACCCCAGACATTGTATAATCTAGTCCTCTTCACAACCAAAGCACCATTCATTATTATGTCGAGAGAAAAGACCGGGTCAAATGATAACGCAATTGCAGAAAGTGCGCATTAATTATTCATAAAGTTATTTTAGGGGAAAAAAAGTAAGATATTGAACATTTAGATAAAACAGCAGCAAAAAAAGCAGACCAAAGATTGAAATAATATCAGGTTTAAAAAACGTTTAAATGGCGAAGTATTGACTTTATTGAACCGAGTTTTCCCATATGAATCTGCCCCTTTCCGCAGAAATGGCAAGTTATATGCAGAGTATTGCACAAAGTATAAAATTCGTGGCACCACTAACAATCACAGAGAATAAGACATTTTAGGATCCTCAGGGAAAGCACTGGAGCTAATGAATATCATCAATAAATAGACATTGAACAAGTATTAGAGCTTCGAAGAAAACACGAAGGATCAAACACAGGATTCGATCCACAAACCTTTGTTTCTTACGGCACTATTCGCCTAGCCCTACAGACAAGCGTTATTAAGAACATAACCAGCTAGCTCTCCAAAAAGAGCTTCACTAAGTCGTGTCTTTTATAAGCAGCGTCGACTATAGAATACAGAATAACCAGGTTCAATTTGATCCAAAAGTGTTTGCACAAACACATGTGATAAGCTTTTTGTTGTATATATTATATATATATATATATATATATATATATATATATATATATATATATATATGACTAAACATCAGCATACATAACACAAGTATACACATATAATATACAATGCCCACATCGTTCATAGGTAGTTTCAAGGTTTTTTTAATTGTAACAAAAGTAACAATCATAGAAAATCTTCGCAGAAAATACAAAGTAGTAGAGAATGGCATGTAATGAGGATTGGAGGTTTAGAACACCTTGTGACAACCGGTAAAATAAAGGGTAGACGAGACAGAGGAAGACAGAGAGAAAATTTTGGATAGCTTGACTTCATGGCACGGTAGAGCGTCAACATCTGAGTTGGACATGTCCATAGGCGCTCCGATTTCCTTCGCGATATCTTCAACAGCGTCGCGTCCAGATACTAACCGTACCTAAAATGAACACATGAGTGTAATTTTGTGACTCAAGCCAGATTAGTGCCTTAATCAATGCTGTCATTGTACTTGTTGTCATACTAAATGCACCTTTGACTTCCTTGATCTTTCTGTCTTATGAGCTTGCAAAGAAGGATAAAAACTTTTGGTGACGAACTACCGATCCAAACGTGTAGATCACGTCAGCCTCACCAGTTTGCATTAGCGTCAGCATTCGCGGCCACGAGATTTCTCTCTCTCTGCACCCTTTGTCGAATCTGAATTCAGCTCTACTAAGCAAACTGTACGCAGCACAAACATGGAGAACTACAAAGTAGATTACCAACACAATACATTTATTGATTAATTGTTGTCTTAGAAAAATCTAAGCATACATTGAAAAATGAAAATCGTGGCATATCCCAAAGGACGTAGCCATCAACCACAGTAAACAAGTCGTTGATTTTCTAGGCACCACTTATACGTTCAGTAGTTTGCCATTGCTTTCTGAACGGGTGGCACCATCGTTAAAATCAACGGAAACAATTTGCAAGCAAACTGTCCGCAGCGTGATTTGAACTCAGAACGTCGGGGTTAATAGACCGAGTCACTAACCCCTAGACCACAGACGCCACAGAAGCATACATTAGCCAAATGTCATCAGTAATGGAGTTCTGGTACAGCCGAGTAAAAAAAAAGTACTGCCGGGGAGAAATCCGCAGGAGAATATGGAAATGGATAGAACACACGCTGTGAGGAAGCCATACATTAATATTGAGCCCAACGGCCAACCTCCTTAGTCGCCTCTTACGACATGCGTGGCAGGTAACAGTGGTTCTTTTCTTAAACCCCAATTTGGGCCCCGGTAACTTATAGCGAATAAAGTATTTGCTTTGATACTAGTGTTATTAAAACATATGAGACGCATTCGTTACTATTTTAATCCTTGTCTAACATCCTTTTTATTATTATATTTCTCTCGTTCCGTTTTATATTACATGAGGCCTGCAAGTAATTTCTCCTCACCGTTCTATCCTTGGCAACTAGTTCAATCTCTTCTATGACATCGAGTCCGCTTTTTCTCGTCTCTCTCAGTAAAGTTCGTTACAGGATTTCCATATGTCGCACTATCTTTCTGAAACCCTTTGCATTCCACTTCAATGCCTGCTTTGTGGTTCTTTGGTAATTTCTTTTCAGAGTATGCTCAACATGTCTCCATTTTCTCTTTTTTATAACAGTTGTTACTAGTGGTTGACCAGTAATTTGTCTGATTTCACCACTCCCTGAATTCTTCAAATGTTATATTAATTATTTTTTGCAGACATATTTTCAAATGTATTCAACTTAGTTTCTATGTTGGCCTGGATGGCTACCTTTAGTCATTTTCCACCTCTCGCTGACATATGTTAGATTGATACAACATTGGGATTAAAAATTCGTAATTTAGTTTTAAAACTATATGACTTGCAGTTTCATATTTTATTTAGACATTTAAAACTATATGACTTGCAGTTTCATATTTTATTTAGACATTTAAAAACTGATGTTGCTTTGACAATTTGTAGTATAATTTCATTTTTAGTATTTCTGGTGTAATCAAAATTGTTACTCAAATAAATAAAACGCTCTGTTATAGTTTGATACATGGTTCCTATTTTCTTCTTTAAACAGATTACAACATGGACATCTAATCTAGACAATCAGCTATGGAATGATGAACTAGATAAGAACATATCGAAGAGATATCTAAGGACAAGTGAACGAATAAGACAACGAAAACACAGCCAACCCTTACATCTTTCTCAGTACACACTCGTGGCACATGTTAGAGAGATACACGTGAACCGGTTCTCTTGTCATCCTGTTCGTGCGATGGTCTTAGCCAGTTTATTTTTCCTAATGTTCGCACACATGCACACACACACCATTAATCGATATACCTTGTTAGGTTGAGAGAAGACAGCAAAAGAAATATTATTTTGTTAAGATCGGAACCTTTTGTGAATATTGTTCTGCCGTATTCATCCCTGTTTGTTTATCATTCACAAGAATTAGACACTTCTACTAACAGAATATTCTCGAGATGGATTGTGAAGGGTAATCCATATTAAACTATTTTTTGTTTATCTCAGAAACGACTTCCTGATTAAATTTAATAAAGAACATGCTTTTACGTAATGTCCTTTATTTTAACCAGGTCTGCGAGTTTTCACTCTTAGGGGATTATGTATGGCCTAATTCTGAGGTGGACAACAATGTTCATCGAAGATCGCAAGGGGAGAATTTATGAACAAAATTTGAGAAATTTGAATTTCCTACATTTTTACAGTAACATTGAAATTTAAGATTTGTATTTCTTTCAGTGTATGTATAAACTACTGCTTGAAGTTGTTACATTACACTAATCTCTATTGTTCTTTTTCCCTTAATATGAGCAATATTCAATTCATAATGTGTTGTATATGATTTATTAGTTGCAACGGAGTAGTCAAAATCTAGAATGTTTCTAGTAAATTTGTTCTAACAAATTGCACATTTTAAAGAAAACTATTTTTGATTCAACATCATAAATTCTAAATTTGTACGAGATCTTGCGAGTTTTGTCACTAATTTATCACAATTTAGTCTACTGACCCACTTTCAGACATAATAACACAGTCCGGTGTTTCATGGAGAAAACTACCCTGCAATTTACAGCTCCAAATGAGTGTTATCGTTTTCTTCCACTTATTATTCTCCAGAGATTTATCATTGAGCGTGTTTGACAACTGATAGTCAGTTAAGACTTTAATTGGATGGCATCAAGTACACCATGAACGAGATATGAATCAAGTTAAGTAGTCTAATAACTTCAGATCATGAAAGGGCACCGTCCAGTTAACAACCCACGCCAGCTAGCAAGATGATTCAATAGAACCAAGGGATGATATGTTATAACACAGAAACAGTTATTCTAAAGTAACAAGACTGTTTAATTCACTGGAATCTGATTCGTACTGAAGTTTTTCGGTTTCACTATGACGTCTGTTTCTCCATTCTTCAGTGTTTATCGTCGTGGCATTATTTCAAACTCCCACGACATAAGTGACCAGAAGTCTCCGTGTAACGTTGCTATAGCAACAAGCGTCTATCTTTTGACGCATCAAAATATATCTAACTTGGTGCATTATGAACTCAAGCGATCCAGGTATGTATTATTGTTTGTGTTTATGTGTATAATAGAAACATACAATGATAAGGAGAATGTACACGGACGCTAGAAAGAGATAAAGAGAAAGAAGGAAAGAAATAAAGAGCAAGTATTTAATGATAATTTATAGAAACAAAGAGAGAGAAAGAAGGATCGCATGTGGATATGTGTATGTATGAGTGGGCGTGCACGTGTTTTCTTGTGTTCAGTTGTCAAATAATTGAATTTGAAATAAGAATATGTTGACAAAGCGATTACCTAAAAAGTTTATTTTTAAATTTTGCCTTGCCCGGCAGTGTTGCAACCCGTAGACCCTTTACGGTTAAGCAGTGGTTCCCAATGTTACCAGGCACACTGGTACGTCTGGGCACACCCTTTGAGAAAAACTGAGTTAGAGAATAGCGGTTTATATAGAAATAAACCTATATAGCTTGACCTTCTGCACATCAGTTCGAGCTATAGCTTGTAAAATCCTTCTGCATATTGCACATTTGTTAATTATGTTACTTATAATTGTCACTTTTCTCTACAAATTCCATATTTCTGAATACAATAACTTATAATTGCCACTACAAATCCCATATTTCTGAATACAATAACTTATAATTGCACTACAAATCCATATTCTGAATACAAACTATAAGCACTCAACCATATTTCTTAATACAATAACTTATAATTGCCACTAAATCCCATATTTCTAATACATAACTTATAATTGCCACTACAAATTCTCATTTTAATACCATTATTTCTGAACTTCCCTCAGATACATGTATTACCGAACAGCGCAGATAATACTGTGTGTTCTTGGACTAGCAGGAAATGCTGGAGTTATCTTAGCCTGGACTGCCAGCCGAAGGAGAAGACCTATTGTAGCTCTCATGACTTCACTAGCAGTTTGGGACCTGGGCCTGTTAACGAGCTATCTGTACTACTGTGTTCGAAACTTTCTATGGTGGCACACACGCAGTAACTTGGATCTTTATCCATGGAGTGGGTCCTTGTACGAAATGGGCCACGATCCACAAATGTATATGGCCATAATTGCCTTTCATTGTTGCGTCTGCACGTCTGTGTTGACAGTGCTAGCTATATCTTTAGTACGGTATATGGCTGTTGTAAGACCACTTGTTGTAAGAAGGATATGCTCGAGAAAGAGAATTAAGTTTCTAATCGTCACGATTATGACACTATCCGTGTTATTATCGTTTTGTTTTTGCGTGAAATATATGTGTATGTCCTTTATACAAATTGAAAGATCATTGTTTTGTGAATTTGTTGTGCACTACGAGAGAACATTCTCTTATCTGCGGTACATCGTCCTAGGGATGTTGCCATGGATTGGAACCATTCCACTTAGCGCTATGTTGGTTGTTCATGTCATGCGTATTCCAAGGACACGAACTATACGACGAGGTTCCTGTACGGCTGCAGTTGATTATGGCACACGACGGGTGACCTTATACGTCATATTTATGGTCCTGTTATCTACAGTTACATATCCGGTTTCCATGAATATTTTCTTGGTTATGGACGAATCCCCAAATTGGTCACAGAGTACTAAAGAAGATTTGTATCTCACAAGCGATTTTCTCTTTATCGTCAACTCAATTGCTCATATATTTCTCTTTTACGCCGGCGGAACTTTCTTTAGAAGTCTCATGTACGCCAGGATTACTTACCTGTGTGCCTGTATCTGCACGTGCATACCTGTGATGCGTAATATGACTAACATACAATGTGATGACGTCATAGTTGCAGATGATGTTGGTTATAACGTCAGTTCTACAAAAGATGCGCTTAACAGTGGTGGTAGGATATTCGGGGAACAAACAGGGTTGGAAATGACGAGTGTTTAATGTATTATTCTTCTGTTAATATTTTATTGTTTAAATATTGGCTTGAACAAACAAGGTTAGAAATGATGAAAACTATAGTGAAGGTGACGTTATGATTTATACCAATTGATCAGAAGTTTGCCATCAAAAGTTCGTTTGGACTTTCTCTTCAAGCTCATGTGGCAGAAAAATCATGGAAGCCAGTGGTGCGTTTAGTATGACAACAACTAGCATGACAATGGAAGTAATGGCGGTGACTAAGGTACTACTCTGTATATAGTCACACAATTACATTCATGCGGGAATCCTGAATGATTCATTGAGTATGAGCCAGATAGTGGACGCTGGTTTCGTACTCCAATGAACTGAATCACTACAATGGTCAACATTTCGATGAATTACAATCGTCTTCGTTCCGAGGCACACGGGTGTCGATGGCAGCAGCGAGAGAGTAGACAGGTTGACTGGCGCTGTCACCACATCGAGGAGAGGGAATCAACCAGTGGCTGAAGCTGGCATTCTCAACGCCCTCATATAGTGTTGCCGCAAAGAGTTTTTTAATCTAAACCAATCCAAGTCACCTGGTAGATTGCAAGAGCTGGAATTGAAGATTGGAGTGATCAGAAAAGTGCAGCATAACCTGAGAAAGTTTATTATTCAACATCGAACTGGTAAAGTTTGTCGCTGGATGCTTACGGAGATATTTCGAAGGAGATCGGAGCCCCTATGAGCATATCTGGAGTGCAATGAAGATATTTCAAGCTGAAACTGAATGTGTGTTTAACATATTATTATGTTAAATTTGTTTGTTCAACTTTGGCAATGTCAAAAAAGTTAAAAGATCTGAGACGAACAGATATGAGTTACTTACTTAATGAATGTTTCTATGATAAAGCTGAGTAAAGACGTAATGGTGGCGTCTGTGGCCTAGGGTTAGTGACTCGGTCTATTAACCTCGACGTTCTGAGTTCGAATCACGCTGCGAACAATTTGGTTGCAAATTGTTTCGCGTGGATTTTAGCAAAAGGACGATGGCATCACCCGTTCAGAAAGCAATAGCAAACTACTGAACGTAATAATGCCTAGAAAATCACAAACAGCGTTAAAAGCTGGGGTTGATTCGCAAATTCCTGTAAAGGATATGCAATTAACTTTTAAAGAAGTAATATGAAAGAAAGCAGATACATAACAGTTTTGTATTTCTATGGATACTTCTTCTTCTTCTTCTAACTCTCCATATCGACTACTTGGTAACCACTCTTTGTGATTTACATGTGATCTGAGCCTAAGAACGATTGTACGTTGTGTCAGTTATACGCCTGCAAGTAGGCCAACACATCCGATTTCTGCGACGCTTTTTATTTACTAGGGTAGCTTCGCTGGTCCTACATCAGCCCCTTACGACATGTCCGTGTAGGTCGCAGTGGTACTATTCTTTGTTTCCCTTTCGGGCCCCGGCACCACACGGGCGGAGCACGGATACAATCCTTAAGTATGAATAAAACATGAGACTATGTCCATATCGATATTGTTCAAGTTGGAGACGATGATGACCATGGAAATCGGAACCCGTAAAGAATGAAAATGTTAACATAGTTTCTTTGCTGAATCTGTAAGAAATATGTAACAAGTTCTTTGCTGAATCTGTAAGAAATATGTAACAAGTTCTTTGTTGAATCTGTAAGATATATGTAACAAGTTCTTTGTTGAATCTGTAAGAAATATGTAACAAGTTCTTTGCTGAATCTGTAAGATATAAAACGACTAGTACTAGATCAACGGACTCAATACCAGGACGTCTCATTAATCTGAACATAATAAGAAAATAAACCGTGGCAGATATTAGTAGAAGAACTATTGATGACGTGTTGCTAAAACACAATCCTGCTCTGGAGTAGAATACACCGCTTCACCGTATTGAGCCTCTGTGGAACTGAAATAAACATCTATTTAATTAAACTAAGAGACATATGAAAGTGATTGAAAAGAAAACTTTGCAGACTCAACAAGTCAAACAGCTCTCTGCCAGTGACACCAGGCAGAACAGCATATCCTGCAAGATTGTCCTCTCCTGGGTGAGCTGAGAAGCAACATGTGGCCACACTCAGTCGACCTGAAAACTAAGCTTTGGGGAAAACCTGACATACCTGAAGCTGACTGACCAGTTTGTGGTGCACAGTAAATTAAACGCATAACCAGAGATCGCTGAAGAAGGAAATCTGACAGACCTGAAGCTGACTGCCCAGTTTGTGGTGTACAGTAAATTAAGCGCATAACCAGAGATCGTTGAAGAAGAAGAAGAAGAAAACAAATGTACTTTCTTTGAATTGTATGAAGAGGAAGAAGAAGAAGAAGAAGGAAGGAAGAGAGGAGAGAACAAGAAGGAACAGAAAAAGGAGAAGGAGGAGAGAAAGAAGGATAAGAAAGAGAAGCAAAAGAAAGAGAAAAAGAAGAAGACAAAAAGTTATGCAAGTTCACAAGAATTATTGTTGAATGCATAACGCATAAAAAGATAACCCTAAGAAAGTTTGACATATGTCGCTAATGTTCTTGAAATGTTGATACCTGCTCATTGTTATTAAACTTGAACTCGTATTATTTCTTGATTATTCGATTTTTACTTGTTCTCATCTAACATTAAACTTTAATCTTACTATAATCTTACTACTTAATCTTAAATTTTATAATCTTGTAATCTTATAGTTATCGGCCGTGTGGTACCCGCAAGGGAAGCAATGGATATCAACACTGCGACCTACAAGGCATGTTGTAAGAGGCGACTGATGTAGGACCTAGGGATGCTACCCTAGTAAATAAAAGCATCGCAGAAATAGGATGTGCTGGCCTACTTGTAGGCGCATAACTGGCACAGCGAACAATTGCTGTTAGGCTCAGATCACATACAAATCACAAAGAGTGGTTTAACAAGTGGTCGATATGGAGCGTTCAAAGAAGAAAAGAAATCTTACTAGTTATTATTATTAAATATGAATAATTTAGAGGGGATGGCGTAGAGGGGAATGAATTTTAAGAGGGGGATGGGATAGATGGAATAATTTAGAGGGGATGGCGTAGAGGAGGTAAAGTGCTTGTTTCTCTTCCCAAAGTACTCGTTCGTTCCCACATGGAGCGAACGAAATAATTTCTCAGAGATTCTTGATCTCAATGTAGGTGAGGTCAAGTTCCCAGTCCCATAGACGAAGGGCGATAATATGTAGGTCTGATGTTCAAGTTGAACGCGAACAAAAACAATTATCATTTTTTCTGAGATTTCTTAGGATTGTTGCTGGAGCTACTGAGTTCTTGCTTTGGGCAATACTCTTGACAGATGATGTGCTATTTCTGCGACGACGGCCTGGGACATTTAGGGAATCCCGGTTCAGTGAAGTTAATCTTCCACCTTTAGACCCCTTTAGTATCTTTAATGCGAAAATTGAAGACAATGTTTTTGTAGTGTCTCATCCAATAGGCGGTCACCAAGAGACCGAAGAACATTCGCCTTATCCATCATCAGTTTCCCATTAATACTGCTGATTCAAGCCTGTCCGCTCCCTCGTTGCAGCGAACATCCGCATGTTCAAGACATTAGCTCCACGTAAGTCTCTGAAGGTCACTACAGTTCTGAATAGAACTGAATCACTACAAGCGTCAAAACAAAGGAAAAGGACTTCCGGTTCAAGTTGGTGAACGCCAAAGTGTTGTTTTTGTGCGGTGCTAATATTTCGTCTAAGATGGATGGTTAATTTCATATGCAGATAGCTATGCAAAGTGAATAGGAAGTCCATTCCGTGAGGATCTTCGCCGGTGCTACGGAGTTTCGTGCATCTGTGCTGAAATTTTCCTCAGTGTGTGTTTTTTTTGCGTGTGGTGACGGTTTGTTTTGGTTTTCGATCAGTTCAAGATGGCGGACGTCGATTACAATAACGTTACGATCAAACGTAGAAACAAAAGAGGACGAAGGCCAAGGCAGGGTCGGCGAGCAGGCGCACGACGAACACGGCTTAAATACGTCCGCTTGGGACTCAATAATATACGCATTGTCAACTGGAACTGTGCAAGTGCGCATCAAAGCGGCTAATTCTTGAAACCCTTGTGTACAGAGCAGACATCGTAGCTCTTCAAGAAACGCGACTGGGCGATGGTGGTGTGCTACGCATGACTGGTTTCAAATGTTACTACAACAGAAGACATATGGGTCTAGAAAATTCTAGATGTGTCGGAAGTAGACATGTCTCGATGGGATGATGACGAATTGCAACTTCAGGCGATTAAAGTCCATTCTGAAAAACCGTTTGTGCTGGTCAACGTGTATGCCTGTAATGCGAAAGTGGACACACAGAAATGGCAGTGTTTGAGTGATATTATAAGTCATGAGAGCAATAATGTCATTTTCTGTGGTGATTTCAACGCAAAGGGTAGATCATGGGGCAACATTTCCTCGAATACACAAGGAGAAGATCTCGAACTAGCACTTGAGACCACGGAATTGTTGTGCATCAATACCAGCGGTGTCACTAGAATTGCGAGTCGCCCAGGAGATGAGGATAGTGTTATTGATTTGGCACTTGTATCCCCTACACTCACTGCTGTGTGCAGATGGGGGGATTTTAGGGTACCATGGCAGTGACCACCGTCCGTGCATCATACTGGTGAACAAAGGTAGATCAAAACAACACAGGCCAGTAACGCACTCTTTCCAGTACGACACCACAGGGCAAGACGTTGTCAGTAGAATAAGGTGTTCAAACGAGGCAAGCACACCAACAGTAGTAAACGTTGGGAACAGCCACCATGGTGGGATGACGAGGTGGAGAAGGCGTGTATAGACAAGCGGTGTGCTGTTAGGAGGTGGCAAACTGCCAGGAAAAATGTAACTACCCATCCTACTGACATCTTGCAGTTGAAACAAGAAATGAATAATAAAACAGGGTGTTTCAAAGCTCTTGCAAGGATGGTAAAAGTGAGAAGTGGGCTGAGTTCTGTCAACGTGTGGGCAATGACAAATCGTTGAATCTGTTCTGGCGATTGCACAGAAGTATGAATGGTACAGTAAAGAATCGGTGTGTTATTGACTTCCAGAGCTTGGATCTTACATGGCAGAGGACAGATGAAAACAAGGGTAGGGCTCTGTTTGCGCACTATTTAGAGCAGAGTGACCAGAAGAACATTGTAGGGCGAAACACTGCAAGACAATCCATTGCAGCTAAATGTAAGAACCAGGAATTAGATGTAGATGATTTGGTGACGGTGGAGGAAATCAAGGATGCTGTACGGAGAGCAAAAACAGTGCACCTGGTCCAGATGGCATACGATATGGTGACATTGACGGGTTGTCTGATGGGAGTGGGAAGAACTGGCTGGCATCTACAACAAAAGCATTACGACTGCAATAATCAACGAAGAATGGTTGCACAGCTACCTGGTACCTCTGCCGAAGCCTGGCAAAGACCACACAAAAATTCAGGGCTATCGGGTAATCACCATGCAGAATACAATAGGCAAGTTGCTGGAGAAAATAATTGCCAGGAAAATATCCTGCCAACTAGAGAGGTTACGTCTCCTTCCACCCACCCTTGGAGGGTACCGTCCATATAGAGTATATATATATATATGGAACTGCAGTAAAACTATTTGATTGGCAAAACACGTAATTACAAAGTACTGTAGTTTTACAAATTACAAAAACAATGACAAAATACAGCAACGTTTCGACCAACAAGGCCTTTATCAACAAACGAACAAACAGGAGTGACAAATTAAAATGAAACACAAATGGACGACCAAATACAAACGTATCTAAGGAAAATCTGGAATAAAAACGAATAACGAAATAAATGTAACACAAAAACACACATAAAAACTAGAAATAGAAAGGAAAGAAACAATGAAACATCTAGTAAATATATAACTTGAATACATGCAACATATACCCATATAGATTACAAAGCAGGGAAGAGAAAGTACTAAGAAGCATAAGAATGGAATATAACATGAATACATGCAACATATACCCATATAGATTACAAAGCATGGGAAGAGAAAGTACTAAGAAGCATAAGAATGTAATACGTTTAGCCCGCGTGGTCGCAAGGTACCATACAAAGAAATCAACCGATTCTCCAGAGCAAATCGACTGCGATCATCCGAGGAACATGATCGGATGGCTGTGACCTGGACATCGTGAGCACCTAAATGGCCAGTGTCATTGAAATGGGTGGCTACAGGGTCACAGAGCATTGGCGTATGTCGCGTAAGTGTTGGGCGAATCGGTCACTGAGCCTCTTGCCTGTCTCGCCGATATAAGCCTTGTTACACCGCTTACAGATAATGGCATAGATAAGATTACGGGACTCGCATGTGAACCCATCGTCAATAAGAAACGTGCCTAAAGGAAAGATACAGTACGCGTCTGTATCACATAAGCACACGTGTTGCAACGCCGACGACCACACTGGACAGTGCCAAAATGAGTCTGGATATTGGACTTAAGGCGACTGTGTACCAACATATCCTTAAGACTTCTGTCCCGTCTGTAAGACACCAAAGGATAGTTGGGGAAGACAGAACGGTCTCAGGATCTGATCTAAGGAGAGACAGATGACGGAATAAAACATTTTTCACCAGGGAACTATGGGGGTGGTAAGTTAAGATAAGTTTTACTCTGTCAGAGTTAGTAGTGCTATGCTGACTGGTAAGGGCCTGCTGGCGAGTGATTTTCGGAACTCGATGCATAGCCGAGACAAGCACCCTCTCCGGGTATAGGCGCCTACGAAAGAAATCAAGCATCTCGCGAGCTCTCTCAAGAAAATCATCGTCCTCACTACAAAGGCGACGAAGGCGTAAGAGCTGCGAGAATGGCAAAAAGTCACGACAAGCCCGGGGATGGGAAGAAGTATAGAGGAGAAAATTATGAGCATCAGTAGGCTTGTAATATACTGATGTAGAGATAGCGGATAGGCATAAGGTGATAGTAATGTCAAGAAAGTTGACACAAGTAGTGGAGATGTGAGAAGTAAAACGAATAGAAGGGTTGAAAACATTAATGAAATTAATGAAGCGTGACAAATCGGCTTCAGGCATATCAGTGATGCCAATACAGTCATCAATGTATCTGTGATAGACAGACGGAAGGGGGCCATCATATGTAGTCCATACTAGGTGTTCAAGATAACCCATGAAAAGACAAGCATAACTAGGTCCCATTTTAGTACCCATGGCAACCCCACTGATCTGCTCAAAGAATTGGTCATTAAACTGAAAGGAGTTAAGAGTGAGAACTAGTTCCGCAAGATTGTGGTCGTCGGCGTTGCAACACGTGTGCTTATGTGATACAGACGCGTACTGTATCTTTTCCTTTAGGCACGTTTCTTATTGACGATGGGTTCACATGCGAGTCCCGTAATCTTATCTATGCCATTATCTGTAAGCGGTGTAACAAGGCTTATATCGGCGAGACAGGCAAGAGGCTCAGTGACCGATTCGCCCAACACTTACGCGACATACGCCAATGCTCTGTGACCCCCGTAGCACCCATTTCAATGACACTGGCCATTTAGGTGCTCACGATGTCCAGGTCACAGCCATCCGATCATGTTCCTCGGATGATCGCAGTCGATTTGCTCTGGAGAATCAGTTGATTTCTTTGTATGGTACCTTGCGACCACGCGGCTCAACGTATTACATTCTTATGCTTCTTAGTACTTTCTCTTCCCATGCTTTGTAATCTATATGGGTATATGTTGCATGTATTCATGTTATATTCCATTCTTATGCTTCTTAGTACTTTCTCTTCCCTGCTTTGTAATCTATATGGGTATATGTTGCATGTATTCAAGTTATATATTTACTAGATGTTTCATTGTTTCTTTTCCTTTCTATTTCTAGTTTTTATGTGTGTTTTTGTGTTACATTTATTTCGTTATTCGTTTTTATTCCAGATTTTCCTTAGATACGTTTGTATTTGGTCGTCCATTTGTGTTTCATTTTAATTTGTCACTCCTGTTTGTTCGTTTGCTTGATAAAGGCCTTGTTGGTCGAAACGTTGCTGTATTTTGTCATTGTTTTTGTAATTTGTAAAACTACAGTACTTTGTAATTACGTGTTTCGTCCATATAGAGAGACATGGCGTAACGCAGCCGTGTTCGCCTACGATGTCTATGAGGGTTTTCACTTGGGCATTGAGACATGTGCTGCTGCAATTGACTTTGAAGATGCCTATAATAGAGTGCCGTTGCATTTTTAATGGTGCAGCTGACTGAACTCAATATCAGCCCATTCCTCCTCAATTAGATCTTTGCGGCCCTCTTCCAGCGAAAGATAGTGTTTAAATGTGGCAGTTGGGCGTCATCACCAACATTAATCCACCCTGGCTTACCACAGGGGTCACCATTATCTCCGGTGTTGTTCAATGCCTATACTGTGAGCATCACAAAAGAGCAGATCACGGGTAGAGGAAGGACAATGTCATATGCAGATGATGTGTTGGTGTATCGTCAGGGCAAGGATAGAGAACAGCTTGTGGAGGAACTTCAGTCAGAACTCGACCGCATAGGTAGATGGTGCGATGAAGCAGGAGCATTGGTCAACCCCACAAAGCAGCGGTGACATGGTTCTCTTTAAACAACCACATCGTCAACACTCCAACACCATCTGTGGTTTTGTGTTCAGAGGTGGTGGAGCGATCTCAGTCTATGAAATACCTGGGGTTGCGTTTTGATCGTAGTCTAGCTTTTACGGAACACATAGCTCATGTGATAATGAAGGCGAGGAAAGGTTTGCTGGCGATGAGGGTAATGGCTGCGGCGGATTGTGAACAGCGCCATCTTTGTCTTTTATACCAGGGTCTGGTCCTTTCTGTGCTTGAGTATGCGCTGGCGATTCTGACTCTCAGTCATAGTCAGATAGAACGACTGGAAAGAATACAGAACGAGGCGATGCGCATTATACTTGGTTGCACTAAAGACACGTCGTGCAGGGCGATGCGCTATCTCCTTGACTATCCTACTATGGAGTATAGAATACTGATGAGCCGTGCACGAGCATACCTTCGAGTCAATGCTGACAAACAACATCCTCTGCACTTGGAAATAAAGAGACAAAAAGGAAATAGGTTAAAAGAGGAAAATCTTGGATGGGTCAGGCCGAGGACTGTATTGAACAGGTGTGTACACTTGAAGACATTGATCCCGGTGAAGAATGGATACCAGTGCCAAGAGGAATCGGTACATCCTTTTCTGTATGCTTCGAACTTGATAAAGAATGCAGGCAACATAACCCACTTGTTGTGGAGGCAGAGGTTCAGGCATTAATTTCTGAGAACGCATCTGAGCATGATGTAATCATTTATACGGATGGTTCGGTGATTCGACATGTGCGGAGCTCGTGGGCTTTCACTGCTCAGGTCGGAGGTGATGTTGTGAAGGAAGACAGTGGTGGTTTGCCGTGACTACAAGCAGTCTCACTATGGAAATCATGGCGGTTACCAAAGCGATGATTTGGCTAGAATCACAGACTTTTATCCATGCATGTTTTCTCAGTGACTCAATGAGTATGCTCAGGAAGATTGAAACAGGATGGGCTAGGAGACATTGGATAGAATCGCTGGGGAGGTCTAAGCTGACAAAGATCAGTTTTATTTTTGTGCCAGGGCATGCAGGTGTAAGGGGAATGAACGTGCGGATAGGCTTGCAGGTATGGCTGCTGTCCAAAGCGGACGAGCAATGGACCAGGCTGATATTATAAATTCCTTAAGGAGAGAGGGCGTGTACATGATTCACGTAATAGCGGTGAATCCACAACACTAACAAGACTGCAAGAACTCAAAGTTAAGTGTGGTGTAGCTCGACAAGAACGCTATGCTGGCAGACAAAGAAGAATTGTAAACCAACAAGAACCGGTGTCGTTAGTCGCCACACGCTGATGGACATACTGAGGGAGAGATCGGAGAACTTATGGACTAATTTGTTCGACGTGCAGTGATGGTGATCCGACGACTAAACTAAACTAAACTAAACTAAAAGCGTCAACAATTTTCAGAATTACACTTATCCTCATTCCAGGACACAAGGGTATCGATAGTAATGAGAGAACAGACACTATCTGAGCAGGCTGTCACTATATGAGGGTGGGGTCAGCCAATTGATAGAACTGACATTCTGAACGTCCTCTTAGAATGAGATGATTTTTCATGTAAACATTCTAGATGTCAACAAGATGTCAACTACTAGATTGCAAAAGCTTGGATTGAAGATTGGATTGGCCAGAAAAGAACAGCACAACAGTTATATGAGTAGGCTCATCAATCAACATCAAACTAGTACGGTTAGTCGCTGGACGCTGTTGGAGATACTGCGAACGAGATCGGATCACATATGGACATGTCCGGAGTTGAAGATATTCCAAACTGAGTCTAAATTTAAACAGAACTGCAGCCTCTGAAGGTTTGAAACCTCAATAGACGACATCTACACATAACACAGCGAGAGGAGTGTGTTTACCTCAATAGACGACATCTACACATAACACAGCGAGAGGAGTGTGTGTTTACCTCAATAGACGACATCTACACATAACACAGCGAGAGGAGTGTGTGTTTACCTCAATAGACGACATCTACACATAACACAGCGAGAGGAGTGTGTTTACCTCAATAGACAACATCTACACATAACACAGCGAGAGGAGTGTGTGTTTACCTCAATAGACGACATCTACACATAACACAGCGAGAGGAGTGTGTTTAAACAGCGAGAAACCTGAATCATCCGTATGCATACCTTTCAACATCTGCTGGAGGATATTAAGCACATATGGGTCTGCCCGGATTGTTATGCTGTCGGTTCAGCAACCATTAGCAATAACAATAACATTAACAATAACAATAAATAAAATGAAGTAAATATAACGTTGTCTCTGCACAAAGCTGCACACAAATTAAATGTCATAATTAGACAAATCTTCACACCGGATAAAGTAGTGTGCGCACAAAACACTAATCGTTATAGGAATCATTGGTGTGGAAGGTCAAGTGCTGACTGATTGCAAGCTCTGAGAAGCAGATTTGTTGGTGATAATCGGATAATCTTCTATAGTTTCTTGTAAGTTATATTGTCATAACTCTCAATTTGAAATATTTAATATACTACTTCTTCTTCTCTTCCTTCATTGTACAACAGTGAGGTGTTGGACTATGTAGGGAAGATGTAGCGATCTTCTGTGAGTCCGTTTTTAATACACTATTACATTTTGCAAGTTTGTATAGTCTGTCCATTAATTCGTGAGCACGTTTGAAATTGATTTTCTCGAAAACTACCTGTTGGATCTCAGTGATTTTTGCATGCAGCCTTAGAATATCCATGACGCTAAAATAAAGCTAACCAGTAGTCCATAGATGCTACGGATTTTGCACATCGGCGAATTCCTTTGATCTTTTATGACAATTGCAAATACGGGGCTCAAATTTTAGATTTTACAGTATCCCTAGAATTTGTCCATGTCAATTCTATTCATAGGTGTATCGCCATATTAACTTGATAGGTCAAGTAATTAAGTGTGTTGCCCTTTATGTTCAATCGTGAACTTGGATACAATATGCAACAGTTAGTCCTCCCTTCGGTCACCATTAGACCCCAGGGTGTCTTAACTTCACCACAAATTGTATGATGGTAGACGCATTTGGATATGGAAATGTATACGTTGCTATTTCTCAGTCTGTAATCAAAATATGATTTGTATCATCCCGAATCTGACGATTCCATGAGGTTGATAATTGTTACTGGCTGGACAAATTGTAATCCATCTCTGTGCCAGTACTCGTCTTCCTCTCGAGCACATGTTCAACACACTTCTTCCAGAACTGCATGTCTATCATTGAGAAGGACTCACGTGTCAGAACTTCAACATCACACATTTTAAACGTCCTGTTCTGTTCGGCAACTTGCCCTTTTACTTTAGCCCAGACAAGCTCTATCGGATTGAGCATGATATGGAGGTAGTCGCAAAGACGTGTGGCCGTATTCCGCAATGATTTTGTCAATATGAAACACCTTTTTCTTATTTGTCATCCTCACCAGGTGCAACAACTCGGGTTTCAAATATGTATCATCGAAGCTGACATTTTCCTTAGCAAGCCAAGTCCTAATTTGATCTTTTGTATTTGATGCAGTTGGTACTTTGTCTTCCGCTGATACTGCGTTGTGATAGGATGCATTATCCATTACCAAGCATCATGGTCTGTTTAGAATTGGAAGTAGATCTTTCTCCATCCAGTGCCTGAAAATATGTCCATTCATTTCTGTGTGGTAGTCCCTACCGTCGGTACTTTTGATTGGAAAATAAGTCCAGCGTCATGGACAAGACCTTCTTCACTACTTCCTGCATGTGTTAGTATAATACGCTGGCCTTTGCTGCTTGGTATTTTTCTTTCTGTTCACCGTCTACTGATTGCCATTCTTTAGCATTGGTGTGTGAGCATTGACCCAGGATTCGTCCAAATATACAATATCATAGCCTTGCCTCCGCCGCTCACGGATCTGCTTCAGGTATTTACTTCGGGCAGCAATTAAATGTGGCTTTTCACAAATAATATTCCTGCCGCCTATAGTTTTTCTGAAGGTGAAGCCGGCGGCTCTTACAATTTTCCATAGAGTACTTTTAGAAATGTCTATGCTGCAATCTGATTGCAGTTTTAATTTCAGTTTCCTGAGAGTAACAAGTTGATTTGTCGCAAACATTTTCAAGAGCTCCCGTCTTATGACATCTATGTCAAAGTCGTCAATTGTTCTTTTCCTTCCTTGCTTGACATTAGTGCACTTTTGTGTCCAGTTTAATCCATCGGAAAAGTATTCTCTATTCAGACCAAGCGCCAGTTGCGTTCGTTTCTCAGGTTATGAATATCGCAATATAGATGACCTCTCTTAGATTCCCTACGGAAGTGTTGGTATAGTAAAACTGTAACCTTCTGCATTGTTATAAATGTGCACTTCAGACTCATTATGAATGTGATATCAATGTCAGTTTTGATAAGCCAACAAATATGATACAATAGCTTCATACAAATAGCGAGATACGCCTATAACTATAAAACGGTATCCCAATTATAACGTCATATGCTTTCCGCTTTCAAAGTCGACTGGGTTAGGTGCACGGGAATTCGTGAAACTCACGATATTTCAATGTTACCATAATGTATTTTTAGAACAACGCGTCTGTGTACCGTAAATCTGTTACTATTGTGTACAATCCGGTGAGGTTGATTTTAATATAACCTGAAGAAGAAATATTTCAAACTACATCAAATTTTCTTGGAAAAAAATATTTCTCTAGCGTCATGGATATTCTAAGGCTGCTTGCAAAAATCACTGAGATCCAACAGGTAGTTTTCGAGAAAATCAATTTCAAACGTGCTCACGAATTAATGGACAGACTATAGTTATTTCTCTAAAGTTGTTCTTGTTACTGTCACTCCGTCTTTTGTATTGTCTTCCTCTTGCTTTTGTATTCATTATATTTGTAATGTGGCTCTCTATTATAGACGATACCAGAGAATTCTTGTCAGGTGGTCAAATCATTTATAATGTTGTTCTTTTATGAATTGAATGACTGGTAACATTCGTAGTTTTCTTCTAATTTCTTGATTTGTAATGTTTTCTCATTGTGACTTCTGCAACTTTGCTAAGACATCTCATCTCTGTTGTTATGCTTCTCCACCCATTAGTTGCTGTGAACGACCATGTTGGACATTGATAGCTTTTAGTTTAGTTAAACTTGAATTTTCGTACAGTCATTGAACAAGTCATAAATCTGTGTCCCTTTCCTATCAATCAGTTATCAGTTATATGATGACTTCAATCAGTTATCAGTTATATGATGACTATCATCATAGCACTCCGGACACATCCATAGTTGCTCCGATCTCCGCCTCAACAAATTCAGCAGCGTCCAGCGGCCCAACACGCCAGTTTGATGTTGATTAATCAAACTCTTTGCATATTTAATATGTCGTTCTTTTCGGGATGTACCAATATTGACACCCATCTTTCTTAATATGGTCAGCGAGTGGGACTCACAGCCCTGAAACTCCTCTGTTCGGAAAGACTCTCTCAGTTCTATCAAATTGTTGTTCAAGAAGCAAACTTTTGTACAGTGACAGTTGACAAATATTCTAACGCTTTCATGCGTGGACTTGTGCACTTCCAAGGCAGTTAGTGGTCAACTGAAGTATGTGTACACCTCCACATATCTTTTCTTGGACTGACATGTGCGTTGGTCATGTGGATATTTTGCAGGTAAGGATTTCCCTCTCGCTCCAAAAGCATTCGGGTTGTGAAGAGATCATACTATTATTAAGTGATTTTCTGATCCTTGTGTAAGTGAAATCAAGTTACTAGTTCTATCGGAGACGGAAGATAAAACATAGGTCATATGTCTCATCATCAAATAGTTTTTTCTGAGCAGAAATTTTCTACACTAACAATTCTTCGTAATTTCTCTTGCTCTCATAGGCCACACGTTCTGAGTCTGCTGCCGTTAAAGTCAAATCAACAGTCACATCCTGAAACCATCTTATCCGCAGTTTTTCATTTATCCTCTTTGACAGGATGACTCCTTCAATAATTTTCTTTTCCATCCTTTCATGTTTTTTTATATGTATAAAACACCCATGTAGTAGATGATGTCTTTCAGTAGAGACACATAGGAAGACAATCTAATGTCTTTCAGACGTGTCTGGTAAGTCAAGATTGTATTGTATTGCATAGCTTGGTGTAAGATATCTCTTGAGAACCAAAACTCAGCCTCAAAGCCTTGTTTTATAACCTATCCAGCCTCTTCCTCTGGGTGTTGCTGGGTGTCAGGACGTCAGGCGCATAGTCAATCACCGGGTCCAGCAATCTGTGATATAGTACGAACAGAAGCTTTAGTTCAAGATCAGTAGCTGCCATCACTGGAAGCGCTTCTAAATTCTTTCTGGCCTTGATGATGATGTCATCAACATGGTTTCGAAATGAATAGCCGCTATAAAAATTAACACCGAGATATTTTAGTTTTGATCCACTTGTAATATTCTGCTTTTCTATTCTTGTTTTGCATGTGACTCTTATACACATAGGATATTATAGGCTCTAACTTTGACATTATCAAATAGCTTGTTATGATCCGAACTTTGCCACTCTTACAGTCCTTCTGAATGTTTATTTCTCATAGGTCTCTGCAGCCATTATGTTCAAACCATCAGTTACTTCCTGAACCCAACTTCTCCTTGGTCTTTCTCTTCTCCTCTTTGTCAGGATGCCTCCTTCCATGACTGTCTTCTCAACCCTTCATGTCTCTTTATATGCTCAAAATTCTTCAATTTTCTCATTCTTATTTGAAGCATCAGCCAGTTATCTTGGATTTTGAGTTCTTTCTGGATAGCTCTATTTGAACTATTCTCTGTCCATGATATATAGAGGACTATTCTGGAACACTTATATTCAAGAGCACGTATATATATTTTTCCACTGCCTTGTTAGATGTCCATGCTTCACACCCATACGTTGCCACTGGGATATAAATACATAATGATACTAAATATGAAACACTGAATGTACAACTATTTCGTTTCACTATATTCATACGTAAAACACACCATGGCACATGCACTACACATACATACACGTTGTTCAACACTATCATTGTAAAATGAAATTATTCTGGGTTTTTTTGGTGTGTGTTTTCGCATTAGGCCGTCTGCAACAGTCAAGCCACAATGTGTGAACGCCAGATGGACCGACGTATGCGACCAGTACGTAAGAATAACGATGATGTCTTAGGAACTTGGACTTACAAGGACTTGCCAAAACCACTAGCACCCTGTGCAAAGACATGCAGACTGTTGAGTAGAGATATACCTGACTGCACCACGCGACGGCGACAATGTCTTTCAAGGTTATCACATAATAGTCTTCTTTTCTTCTTCTTTTCTTTCTCATCTTCGTTTTCTTTGTGTTCTTCTTCAGTGATTCAGCCTCGTTTTGGCTCTTGACCTTTGACTAAATACCATATAGTGTACATATCATTAAGGAACTGGGTTACTTATGGATTATCTACACACTCCGGACTGAATACAGAACTGGGTTACTTGTAGATTATCTACACACTCTGGACTGAATACAGAACTGGGTTACTTGTGGATTATCTACACACTCCGAACTGAATACAGAACTGGGTTACTTATGGATTATCTACACACTCTGGACTGAATACAGAACTGGGTTACTTATGGATTATCTACACACTCTGGACTGAATACAGAACTGGGTTACTTGTGGATTATCTACACACTCTGGACTGAATACAGAACTGGGTTACTTATGGATTATCTACACACTCCGGACTGAATACAGAACTGGGTTACTTGTAGATTATCTACACACTCTGGACTGAATACAGAACTGGGTTACTTATGGATTATCTACACACTCTGGACTGAATACAGAACTGGGTTACTTATGGATTATCTACACACTCCGGACTGAATACAGAACCGGGTTACTTGTGGATTATCTACACACTCTGGACTGAATACAGAACTGGGTTACTTATGGATTATCTGCACACTCTGGACTGAATACAGAACTGGGTTACTTATGGATTATCTGCACACTCTGGACGGAATACAGAACTGGACTGTTCTAGTAGTAGAAAGGGTTGTATGTGCTGCTCAATGATAAAGTAGCAAAGGTATGATTCCCTGGGCTAATTCACAGTTAGCAAATCGTCTGTCGTTTATGACGAGTTGTACTACATTCAAGGCATGTGTCAAAGTCTACACCGAAAGAAAATAGTCATGAAATTATTCGCTGCGTCTTTACGATAGGTATCAGTCATCAGCCGCTTAACAAGAATGCAACCAAACTCCACTGTATGAAGACTCTTCTACAACATAACAACAAGAAAAAAAGCGAGAGAAAGACAACGAAAATGATGGATAGATGGCATAACAAAATCCTGTAAAATAACACAAATAACAATCGCCCAAGCCACTAGAGTAGCGCATGACAAAAATACAAAACCAGGACACTGGGCAACAACCCGGTAACAGTGTGACAACAAAAGAAGATGAAGATGAGTCATCAGCAAGCTGTACATATTGGTTCTCTAGCTTCAGAACTGGTCAGTATTATCTGACTTCTTCCTACCAAAGAGAGTGTGTGTATGTATATTATCAAATAAGAAACAAATCATTACATATGGGTTACTAGTCAAATGTAACAAACATAAAACCCCACTTTACAGTGCCCCATCTACTGAGTTAATACTGTAACATGTTGTAAAACCTGCCTGGTCATAATAAAGACCGTCAGAGCTGGTGTATGTCATATCTCATGCTATCAATACCTGGCACTTGTCATGACGCAACTGTTTGAAGAGAATAAGGAGTTGTTTTTTTATAACGAACTCCAAGGGCGGCACCGGAGCCAATGAATATGATCAATAAATAGACAGTGTACAAGTGTTAGTGACTTCCGGAAAACAACAAATTACCAAACACAGGATTGGATTCAAAAGTAAAAATAAATAAAGTAAAGGAACACTTTTATACCACGTTTTATATAGTAGAATACAGTTGGGCGCGTATTCTTTCATTGAACGTCGGCACACGATGGGTGGTGTGGTCAACATCACGGTGGCCGTCTTTAGTGCCTTTCCTGGTACCCAATTTAGACTGGGTCGACTTGAAAGACGTTACGGTCGGAAAATAATGCTACGCCCACTGTGGAATTGAACACGGACCACTAGTCTAAGAAGCAAGATCACTATGACTCGAATCCCTAACCCTTATTTCTTACGGCACCCATTGCCTAGCCCTGCAGACTAGCGTTTCACACCCAGCTAGCTAGTGGCGCCACAGTTTGTGGTTTTAGATGGTTGTGGCTAGAGTGTGGCTTTAGCAAAGGCGGTTAGCTATGTTCATTGTGGTAGGGACTATGTTCATTGTGGTAGTGGCTATGCGCATTGTGGTAGGGGCTATGTTCATTGTGGTAGTGGCTATGTTCATTATGGTAGTGGCTATATTAAATGTTAGCTACAATGGTTGATTCTTACTACGGTGGTTATGGTTGTGGCAATGGTAGTTAGTGATGGCTATTGTGGTTGTGTCTGTAATAGTTATTGTGTCCGTAAGAACGCTGACTGCAGGCTACAGTGGTTGCAGTGATTGTATTTACAAGTTGTTGTATTTTGTGTGTGTTGTTTACTTGTTTATTTCACGCGACGTAAGAGACACTACCGTTTGTAGTTGTTGCAATTCCTCGTATTGTTCTTTCTTTGATCATGTTTTGTCTATGAAGATAAAAATAATTTCTAGAACGGGCTCTTGTATGCACTTTGTGCATGATGTATTTCAATGTCTCTGTTATTTCTGTCATCCACCTTCTGCCTGGCAATTTTTTGTCTTATATTCACTGTCGCCCGTGTGGTGCCGGAGCCCGCATGGAAAGCAAAGAATAGTACCACTGATACCTACAAGGAAAGTTGTAAGAGACGACTGATGAAAGACCTAGGAAGCTACCTAGTAAATAAAAGTATCGCAGAAATTGGATGTGCTGGCCTACTTGTAGGCGCATAATTGGCACAACGTGCAATCGCTCTTAGGCTCAGATCATATACAAATCACACAGAGTGGTTAATAAGTGGTCGATATGGAGGGTTTGAAGAAGAAGAAGAAGATGTTGACTGTAATTATAGTTGCTGCTATTCTGTACTAACTAAACTTGTTGATGCTCCGCTAGTGACTATACTACTGCATCTCTCTTTCACTTCAAACTAAATTATTTTCCTATCAGTCAAAGTGATCTATTAAAAGTTACCGCAATTTGGTTGCGATATTAGCAACGCTTAATCTTACGTCTGTTCTCTGATCCTTCCACAGTTTTCCAGCAGAGAACGTAGTGGCTCGACTTACGGACGAGCGTACAGACAACGAAGATTGGAACGACCCAAGCGACCCTTTTAATAATACAGCTACTGGATATCTGGGTGTACGACGACAATCTATGCTTAGTAACCCATTATTGGTCAAGGTAGGAGGTGTAGTGTTATTAGATACAACCCTCTACCTCAAATATACAGGGTGTTCAAGATAATTGCAGCCCCATTGACAAATCGAAAGTTGCCAGATAACCTATCGCGCTGTGTTTATGTACTATTTAAACCGGTTCTGACTAGCTCGTGCTACGTCACATTTGTTCATCGCCCCTTCCGCACTACAATTACATACCGTCACACAACCTTGACCTACACTACGTCATAGCTGAACCTTCTCATTTCCATACATATATGCCAGATTAGTTCCATTCATAGGCTGCGTTTAAGTTGAACACCCTGTATTATCATTGCCTATATGTCGGTCCTGTCATGCCTCCCTAACGCAGTAGTTTGTCAAATCCAATCACAAAGTGTATAGGAGTTGTCCATCTTCTTCTTTGCGTTCGATTTCGTATGCTCGTCTAAATCATGGGATGGCTTGCCTTCATGAAGCTGCATGTCAGTTGAAGTTCCTCGAGAGTTCCCCATAGCATGCTCTGTAAACTTCGTTCATGAAGCCGTGTTTCGTTTCGTTAATGTATGTATGATGGACATGACTGCAAGATTGTACTCATTTTTGTTTTACTTTGTTGTTTTTCAAGCATAAGGTTGGGACACCTTTCCAATGCTGTAGACAACTGCCCTGTAGTGACTTTATCTATGGAAGCCTTCCAGCTCCAAGTCCTTCATCGGCGAGAGGTGAGTGTAATGATGTAGAGAAATTATGAAAGGGCTAAAAGCTGGGGATGTTGCTCTTTGTACTTACAGATTATTTGATTGACTGATAGGATTAGGGCTATTGCACTTCGTTGAATAACAATGTGAGCTCTGATCTTTTTTCTTACACATGCAAATCTCAACGGTGGTGCACAAAACTCTGTAACTCCAGCGAGGGTCCCTGACGTAATTTCAAAGAATATGATAATTTTTGCAGTTTTATTTTTTATTTAAATCCTTTTAATGAATTGTGTCCCAGAAGTGGCTTTGCAGACTACTCATCGATTTTCAACAGCCAAGGATTCTTTTACGTTTTCGCCTTGAAAAAGTGACTTAGTTTTATTGTTACTTGAGCTCATCTACATTGAGATCAGGAATAGTTTTATTGTTACTTGAGCTCATCTACATTGAGATCAGGAATAGTTTTATTGTTACTTGAGCTCATCTACATTGAGATCAGGGATAGTTTTATTGTTACTTGAACTCATCTACATTGAGATCAGGAATAGTTTGATTGTTACTTGAGCTCATCTACATTGAGATCAGGGATAGTTTTATTGTTACTTGAGCTCATCTACATTGAGATCAGGGATAGTTTTATTGTTACTTGAGCTCATCTACATTGAGATCAGGAATAGTTTTATTGTTACTTGAGCTCATCTACATTGAGATCAGGAATAGTTTTATTGTTACTTGAGCTCATCTACATTGAGATCAGGGATAGTTTTATTGTTACTTGAGCTCATCTACATTGAGATCAGGGATAGTTTTATTGTTACTTGAGCTCATCTACATTGAGATCAGGGATAGTTTTATTGTTACTTGAGCTCATCTACATTGAGATCAGGGATAGTTTTATTGTTACTTGAGCTCATCTACATTGAGATCAGAGATAGTTTTATTGTTACTTGAACTCATCTACATTGAGATCAGGAATAGTTTTATTGTTACTTGAGCTCATCTACATTGAGATCAGGAATAGTTTTATTGTTACTTGAGCTCATCTACATTGAGATCAGGAATAGTTTTATTGTTACTTGAGCTCATCTACATTGAGATCAGGAATAGTTTTATTGTTACTTGAACTCATCTACATTGAGATCAATAATAGTTTTATTGTTACTTGAGCTCATCTACATTGAGATCAGGAATAGTTTTATTGTTACTTGAGCTCATCTACATTGAGATCAGGGATAGTTTTATTGTTACTTGAACTCATCTACATTGAGATCAGGAATAGTTTGATTGTTACTTGAGCTCATCTACATTGAGATCAGGGATAGTTTTATTGTTACTTGAGCTCATCTACATTGAGATCAGGGATAGTTTTATTGTTACTTGAGCTCATCTACATTGAGATCAGGAATAGTTTTATTGTTACTTGAGCTCATCTACATTGAGATCAGGAATAGTTTTATTGTTACTTGAGCTCATCTACATTGAGATCAGGGATAGTTTTATTGTTACTTGAGCTCATCTACATTGAGATCAGGGATAGTTTTATTGTTACTTGAGCTCATCTACATTGAGATCAGGATAGTTTATTGTTACTTGAGCTCATCTACATTGAGATCAGGGATAGTTTTATTGTTACTTGAGCTCATCTACATTGAGATCAGAGATAGTTTTATTGTTACTTGAACTCATCTACATTGAGATCAGGAATAGTTTTATTGTTACTTGAGCTCATCTACATTGAGATCAGGAATAGTTTTATTGTTACTTGAGCTCATCTACATTGAGATCAGGAATAGTTTTATTGTTACTTGAGCTCATCTACATTGAGATCAGGAATAGTTTTATTGTTACTTGAACTCATCTACATTGAGATCAATAATAGTTTTATTGTTACTTGAGCTCATCTACATTGAGATCAGGAATAGTTTTATTGTTACTTGAACTCATCTACATTGAGATCAGGAATAGTTTTATTGTTACTTGAACTCATCTACATTGAGATCAGGGATAGTTTTATTGTTACTTGAGCTCATCTACATTGAGATCAGGAATAGTTTTATTGTTACTTGAGCTCATCTACATTGAGATCAGGAATAGTTTTATTGTTACTTGAGCTCATCTACATTGAGATCAGGAATAGTTTTATTGTTACTTGAGCTCATCTACATTGAGATCAGGAATAGTTTTATTGTTACTTGAGCTCATCTACATTGAGATCAGGGATAGTTTTATTGTTACTTGAACTCATCTACATTAAGATCAGGAATAGTTTTATTGTTACTTGAGCTCATCTACATTGAGATCAGGGATAGTTTTATTGTTTCTTGAGCTCATCTACATTGAGATCAGGAATAGTTTTATTGTTACTTGAGCTCATCTACATTGAGATCAGGAATAGTTTTATTGTTACTTGAGCTCATCTACATTGAGATCAGGAATAGTTTTATTGTTACTTGAACTCATCTACATTGAGATCAGGGATAGTTTTATTGTTACTTGAGCTCATCTACATTGAGATCAGGGATAGTTTTATTGTTACTTGAGCTCATCTACATTGAGATCAGGAATAGTTTTATTGTTACTTGAGCTCATCTACATTGAGATCAGGATAGTTTATTGTTACTTGAGCTCATCTACATTGAGATCAGGGATAGTTTTATCGTTACTTGAACTCATCTACATTGAGATCAGGGATAGTTTTATTGTTACTTGAGCTCATCTACATTGAGATCAGGAATAGTTTTATTGTTACTTGAGCTCATCTACATTGAGATCAGGAATAGTTTTATCGTTACTTGAACTCATCTACATTGAGATCAGGAATAGTTTTATTGTTACTTGAACTCATCTACATTGAGATTATGGATCTCTGAAACAAATATCCTGTTGGCTTCACACGGGGAACGAACCGAGTATCTTTGTAACGCGATGCTAGCGCTTGACCTCCATGATACAGAAATAATTTAGAGATAGCTACTGTGTTTATCTAGTTGCTTCAAGATATGTGTAGTACAGACCGGTCAATAAGCTCAGAGGGAATCATCGAGAACACAACTTACTGGTTATAATTTTAAAAAAGTAATTCTTCTCGTACCGTTATACGTTACATACTGCCTGCAAGTAATTTCTCGAATTGAGACCGATATTTCTTGCCCCTCTCAGCAAAGTTCGTTTCAGGGTCTCACTAGGACGTCCTCTTTTCCTTGGACAATTTGCAGCCCACGTCAATGCATGCTTTGATATTCTTTGATATTTTCTTCTCAAGGTATATCCAACATATCTCTATCTTCTCCTTCTTATAATAGTTGATACTAGTGGTTGACCAGACATTTCTCTGATTTCATTCTCCTGAATTCGTCCTAGTTTATGTTCATTATTTTTCTAGACATCTATTTTCAAATGCATTCAACTTGTTGTCTATATCTTTAGTCTTTTTTCAACTCTCGCTGGCATATACTAAATAAAACTCCCAAAATATTATTTTATTTCATATAAACAACTTTAAATCTACTACTCCCATGTGTTTCCGGGTCTCGCAAGGGGAGCAAAGAACACTGCGACCTACAAGGCATGTCATAAGAGGCGACTGAGGTAGGGGATTAGGGAAGCTACTCTAGTAAATAAAAAGCGTCGCAGAAATCGGACGTGCTAGCCTACTTGTAGGCGCATAATTGACACAACGTACAATCGCTCTTAGGCTCAGATCACATACAAGTCACAAAGAGTGGTTAACAAGTGGTCGATATGGAGCTTGTTGAAGAAGAAGAATATACTATGGTTGTATAAAACACTACCTCTACAGTACAACTTCATTCTTTGCTTAAATGGTAAACGCACACACTTTGTTTATTCAGTCGTTGTATGGATACCTAGTGATTTGAGATGGTCAGACCGGATCATATCAGATCTAGAGAAAACCGTGGGAAGGCTGCGGTAAAAGTGAATAAGCGGGTGCAATAGACTAAGACAGGTATATGAAAGTTTTACCAAAACAAGGGGAAAATTGATAATCAATTTACACTTGATGTATTCTTGATGTTTATGAGTTAGAGTGATGGATTATTAGAGTCGAAAAAGTACGAATTACGGGTTAAATTACTTCAAGTTTGGCAATGTAAATACAACGTAATACGTAATCTAATATGTTTATACGTACATGGAAGAAGATGTCTGAGATATCTAAGGTTGGAAGACATATATATATATATATATATATGTACGGCGAAAGAGAGAGAGAGAGAGAAAGTGAGAGAGAGAGAGAAAGAGATGCACACCATTAAAATGATGCAATATTGTATGTTTGTTCTGGTGGAAAGCCAAAGTAGTAAAATACTGTATTATTCTCCAACTTATGAAGTTGAAAGTTCTATCAATAAGTACATTTTGATGATCTCTGAATCTTAGTGTGTAAGGTGGAAGCAAAAAACCGATTATGTTCTTATAGAAATATTGGATGGACGGGTCTAGCCGTCACATATAGTGCTGCTGGTGTGGAGTAGTCAACACAGCGAAGTTATCAAAGTCATGGGTTTGATTCCAGATCAAGTCTTTCAGATCACGAGTGTAATTTTTTCCTGTGATCTTAAAGATTCTTTTTGGAGCTACAGAGCTCGTCATTTTGTGCATTGCTCTAGGCAGGTGACGTACCTATTCTGTGAATAGAGACCAAGCCATATGGGGAAACCCGATGCAATGACTTCAATCCTTGTGCTTCATAGTCTTCTAGATTGATGGATTGGATGTGTAGTGAAGTTCGTACTATAAATTTGTAAAGTTATTGTTTTAAATGAATAAAATGAACTTCCGAAAAGGTATATACCATTTGTTCTATGACTTTTTAATATGGCTCTTTATGGTTATAGCTTTGGAAGGATGGAGTGGCGATACAGAACTCACGACTTGGGTAAACAGAAAGAAGGTTTGCACTTTTATTCTTTAATGCATTGATATTTGAGCGTAGCTGTTTAGGTTCTTAGTATGGTATAGCATGTTAGTTAATGTGATTTAAGTCTTTAGAGCCACAGGGCAGGCTTAGATAGGATGATATTAGTACGATATTACAGGCTTAGACATAAATATATTAGTGCGACATGACAGACTTAGACAGAAATATATTAGTGCGACATGACAGACTTAGAAAGAAATTAGTGCGAAGACAGACTTAGACAGAAATATATTAGTGCGACATGACGACGGACTTAGACAGAAATATATTAGTGCGATAAGACAGACTTAGACAGAAAGATATTAGTACGACATGACAGACTTAGACAGAAATATTAGTGCAACATGACAGACTTAGACAGAAAGATATTAGTGCGACATGACAGACTTAGAAAGAAAGATATTAGTGCGATAAGACAGACTTAAACATAACTATATTTGTGTGACATGACAAGCTTAAACAGAAAGAGATTAGTGCGACATGACAAGCTTAGATAAGAACATCTGGATCTTTGGTACAACACATCAGATTAAACAACACAACTGAAGTTGTTGGCATAAAAAACAAAGCAAACAACTAACAACAGCACGGATAGGAAGAGAGAGGAAAACTAAGGTAAGAATATTAAGAGCATGCATATTTCCATGAGCAAACGTATGGCGGTGTGAAAGATGGTCAATTAATAAAGCAGGGAAAAAGCATATCTATGTTCTTTCAAAAACGAATGTTACAGAAACGTTATGTGTAATACGTGGACAGAGAAAAAACATATCTATCGAGAAGGAACTCAAAATCAAATAAAACTAGGTGATGCTACTAAAAAAAATGAGAAAATTGAAGTATTTTGGACATATAAAGAGACACAAAGGGCTGGAGAAGACCACTATGGAAGGAGGCATCACGGAATAGAAGAGGAAGACCACAGAGAAGATGGATTCGTTATGTGACTACTGATTTAAGAATGACGGCTGCAAAGGGTGGACATCTGACCCATGAGATACAGAAATGCTGAAGGACACAGGCAAATTTCTGCTCAAGATTTGATAATAGTGACCATCTAAAGTTTGATCAGAATGAGTAATCACTTCCAAGTTAATTTGTCTTCGAATACTCCGTATCGATCGCTTGTTAAGCGACTCTTTGTGAATTGTATGTATGCGATTATACGTTGGGCAAGTTATGCAGAGTAGACCAGTTCATCCGATATCTGCAACGCTTTTTATTTACTAGGGTAGTTTTCCTAGGTTTCAAGTTAATAAGATTCCAATACAGTTTACAGAACTAAAAGATTCAGTCTTAAAATGCATATTTACTATTTTTATATCTCTTAATTTCTTGATCCTCTCATTCAAATTATCATTTCTATCTCTTGTCGATTCGTCATATTTGCGTTACTTAGCTGATGATGTTTTTCATCCACTCTTCAGCAAAAAAGATATACGAATTTTTTGGCCTTGAATCGTGCGGCCGTCACAGCAGGCACCTGTGGCCACGAAGGGTTACGTGACTTCAGAAACACTCACAGGGTCAGGTTCGCTCGGCTGGAATCCATGAGTAACGAAAGACGAGCACCACCAATTACACTTGATCCTAATGCCACTTTTGGCAAGCCTACCAGGTAAGACATTACTGTTATTGGTACCATATTTTAGTTGCAGAAACTTACTAAATGATGTTGTTAAAGTCATTAATGATTGTGCATTTATTGATGTTACTATTGTTCGTTCTGTTGTGTTTTATATCACTAATATTAGTTTCTATACAACTATCTTACGACTTAGAAATATGGACAGAAATAGTTCCAGTCTTCAGTACAACATGGCATGGCTAGGCAGAGATATTATCGCCCTTAGTGCGACATGGCAGGTTAAGACAGAAAAATTAACTCTCTTAGTGCGAAATGGCAGGTTAAGACAGAAACTATGCGACATGCGTTAACAGAATATTAACCCTTAGTGCGCATGCCAGTTAACAAATTAACTCTAGTGGGTACGACAAGTTAAATCAAAAATAACTCCTTAGTGCGACATGACAGGTTGAAACAAAAATATTAACTCCCTTAGTGCGACACGACAAGTTAAGATCGAAATATTAACTCCCTTAGTGCGACATGCCAGGTTAAAACAAAAATATTAACTCCCTTAGTGCGACACGACAAGTTAAGATCGAAATATGAACTCCCTTAGTGCGACATGTCAGGTTGTGACATAAATATTCAGTTAAATTCCTGACATTGCACATCGCATTGAATATATAGCCCAAAAAAAGTGAACTGTTTGTGAAATATCAGGAAACGAGACAAAAAACCGATTGACTAAAGAGTGTCCTCTAGATGTGCAACAGGGTGTAATAGTTACGCATCATTATAAGAATCAGATGATCAAATCATTCGGAAACCTGAAATATCAACATAGGTAATTGGTTATTGAACTGACATCCCATCACTTCGGGCGAACCCACGGTTGATCAGTCTTTTCCCAACAGACGTTAAAGGGTGGGCATGCTGATGGTTCCTGTGGCTCGCTGGTTAAATACATTCCTCCTTCTGCCCCTAAAAAGTCCAGCTCTACTTGTACAACGAGTAATTACAAACTTCTTAAATCGCTGGATTGATTGAACGTCAATGTTAGGGCACTCATCCAACAGTAAGTTGCCAAGAGATCGAGGAACATCTGTCTTATTCTTCCTAAGCTCCCCCAATAATCGATGCTTTCGATGCAAGCCTGGCCCCTCTGTCGTTGCCGCGAGCTCCCGCATGCCCAGAACAGTAGATTCAGATCCACGTGAGTCTCTGGAGGTTGGAAACCTCTGTATACGACATCCACTTATACCGCAACCTGCCATTCTAGAGTTTTCGAATCTTCGACTGAGGGTCAGAAACAACAATGACACCAGTAAACGGAGTCCCAGAGAGCCAATGGAGGACAGCAGTAACGGCCTGAACCTCCATTCTCATACTTGAAGGAGTTGTCCTGTATGCTTCATTTAGCTCTGCAACAACCCTACCTTTCACGCTAGCCAAGAACCCCCATCCTGACTTCTCACCACGATGCACAAACCGGGTTTGTCAAACCCATCGGTATAAACAACAACAGCATGCTCACTTGCTTTTCCTTCTATCAACTTCTTAATTGTGATTTCAGCCTTCATATGACGACTTCATATGACCTACGAGCAGATTAGAACAAAGTTGTTATTCTGGGCTTCAGATCCAGAGCGCAATAGACCCCACATCAACAAGTATACAAAATTCGAAGATTAGCAATGCGGCCATGTTTACGTGCGGTTTACCATTTTGACTGGTGTCTCTCACCAATGTGGACAGACAGACATAGACTGCAGAGCACATACTTCAATACTGCAACCAATATGATGTAATGAGACACCAATAACTGGCCATGGGAAACCTATACGGACCTTCGTATCAACTAAAAAAAGACAGTGAGGTTTCTACAAAGCCTAACATTGAAGATATAGACAGTACATCAAGCGAACGAACAGATTTAAGGATCGTTGAACACGGTTAGTTGCTTCAGTGAGAGTTTGCTTGTTTGAATATTTCTTGTGTGTCTCTAACACTTAATATACGCATACTAGAGCATCGATAGCATTGTGGTTAGTACACTTGCTTTGTATGATAGGGGTTCGGGGTTCGATTCCATAATTGAACCAGAGTTCTCAGGTCAGCCCAGCTCCAGTTTGATAACAAAGTAAAATAGACCATTGTTTGTTGTGTTGGTTCGTGATGTGGTTTGTGTGAAATTGGTTCTGCCAGAAACCTTTGTCATGTGGCTTATAGTATTTTAAGAGTTAAGAAGTTCTTGTTTGTCTCACTCTAATATAAGCTGATATTTGTCTCTGTTCTAGCTATATTAGTACGGCATCAGAGATCATGTCTGGACAAGAACAAACAGACTGGCTGCGATACGTCAAGGCATGTCACATAAACCAACAGACAGTTGACAAGGTATACTTGTAACTAACATATATATATATATATATATTCCTCTCGTACTGTTTAACGTTACATAGGGCCTGCAATTAATTTCTCCATACCGCTCTGTCCTGGTCAACTCACTCAATCTCTTCCATGGAATCGAGTCCGATATTTTTGCCTCTTTCAGAAAAGTTCATTTTAGGGTTTCCTTTAACGTTCCCTCTTTCATGAACCCATTGCCTCCCACTTCAATGCCTCCTTTGGTATTCTTTAATCGTTTTTTAACAAGGTATGCCCAACATATCTTCATCTTCTTTTTCTTATAACAGGTGTCACTAGTGGTTGACCAGACATTTCTCTGATTTCATCACCTCCTGAATTCGTTTCATTTTATGTTCATCATTTTTCGCAGACATCTATTTTCAAATGCATTCAACTTGCTTTCTATTAGTCATTTTCCAACTCTCGCTGGCATATGTTAGGATTGATACAACATTTGAATTGAAAATTCGTAATTTAATTTTAATACTATATAACTTGCAGTTCCATATTTTATTTAGACTTTTAAAAGCTGATGTTGCTTTGACAATTTGTAGCATAATTTATTTTTTTTAAACATTTCCTGGGCAATCAAATTGGTACCTAACTAGGTGAACCGCTCTGTTATTTTTACCAATTTGAACTCCATGGCGATATCTGCATTACTTGCCATAGGTGTCTTCATTATATTTGTCTATTCATAGCTTATCTGCAGTCCAACTTTTGATGCTATAGATGCCAATTTTTCTGTTTTTCTTTGCATATATTGGTTGCTTTTACATAACAATGTAATATCATCTGCAAAATCTACATTTTCCAGTTGACAAGTGTCTACCCAATCGATGCTAGTTTCGCCCCCTAACATTTTGCTTCACCCAGTCAATGACCACTCCAAACAATAGCGGAGATAGAATACAGCCTTGCTTTACTACGGTTTCAACCATAAACCAGTCACTGTAGCCATCATCTGAGAGGACTGCACAATGTGAACCATCAAATAGGCTTTTGATAATGTTTATTATGTTAGCTGGTATTCTAAATCATCTCAGAATATTCCACAGAGAGATTCTATGTAGACAAATGCTCAATGAGAAATTAAATGAAAGTTCACCATTTTTGTCCATTTGGTCCAGATTGACCCATGGAAAGAAAACCACGCTTATACTTTGAGAATGTTTAAGAAGCCGACAGATATCAAACCAGATATACCGTGGCATATGCCCAAATTTGAAAGAAAGGTTTGTTTTTAACTGATATATTTCATTTCTGCTTTGCCTTTGTTTTTTCTTGTCAGTGACGATTTTAAATTATTTCAAACCCTGTGCAAATATTGTATGGGTGCAAAATGGTAACATTGTAAGTCGAGAGGCTACTTTGTCACAGAAAGAGAACTTTTCTTACCGTGAAGAAAGAGAACTTTTCTTTGTTCCGTGAAAACGGAGAACTTTTCTTACCGTGAAAAAAGAGAACTTTTCTTTTTTCCGTGAAGACAGAGAACTTTTCTTATTTTCCGTGAAGAAAGAGAACTTTCCTTTCCGTGAAGAAAGAGAACTTTCCTTTCCGTGAAGAAAGAGAACTTTCCTTTCCGTGAAGAAAGAGAACTTTCCTTTCCGTGAAGAAAGAGAACTTTCCTTTCCGTGAAGAAAGAGAACTTTCCTGAGAGTCTCTGTGACAAAGTCTCTGTACCAATGACCTTGCCTTTAGTTAAAAAGGTCGTGTGTTCGAATCCAAACCGCGCCATTATGTTCGCGAGTGCATTTTTTTCCAGAGATCCGTAGGATTGTTGGTGGAGATACGGAGTTCATGATTTCAGCAATAATCTCGGCAAATGACTTGCTATTTTTCAGGAGAGCGATCGAGATATATGGGGTAAATGTCGGTGCAGTGAAGTCAATCCGTCGGCTTCAGACACTTTAGCATTTTCCTTGTCTTGTATTGAGCAAAACCTTTATTCACTGAAGTCGAGAGTTGGTTCAACTTGATGTTCAACTGATATATTTGCCAAACCAGTCAGTTTTCTTGGGATATTGAAGAGCGTAATTAATTCTTATCAATTTTCAACTTTGAGAGTATCGTTCAATAGAGACTGCTGTGAGAAGGAACTGTTATGTATATAAAAATCGCCGTGTGGTGCCGGTACCCGCAAGGGAAGCAAAGAATAGTACCACTACGATCTAAAAGGCATGTCGTAAGAGGCGACTGATGTAGGACCTAGGGAGCTACCCTAGTAAATAAAAAGCATCACAGAAATCGAATGTGCTGACCTACTTGTAAGCGCATAACTGGCACAACGTACAATCGCTCTTAGGCTCAGGTCACATACAAATCACACAGAGTGGTAAACAAGTGATCGATGTGGTGCGTTCGAAAAAAGAAGATATATAAAAATGATGTTTGTCTTTTCAGGAGGTCAAAACCCTCATACAGAGAAATTCTGCAGTAGACTGGAAGACAAACACTGGATATGAGTATGGACAAAACTTCCTCAAGAACTAAGAAGAACAGACCATGTCATTATATTTCATCTACATACCGGAGACTGCAGACTCAACAAACACTTAATAGACTAGGAATAAGTCAAACAGCTCTCTGTCAGTGTCAGCAGGCGGAACAGACACCAGAGCATGTCCTGCAATACTGTCCTCTCCTGTGTGAGCTGAGAAGCAACATGTGACCACACCCGGTTGATCTAAAAACTAAACTTTGGGAAAACCTGACAGACCTGAAGTTGACTGCCCAGTTTGTGGTCCACAATAAACTAAGTGCATGACCAGAGATGGCTGAAGAAGGAAACCCGACAAACCTGAAGTTGACTGCCCAGTTTGTGGTCCACAATAAACTAAGTGCATGACTAGAGATCGCTGAAGAAGATGAAATATTTCTTACAGTTTTCATAGATGTCAAAAAATAGGTATGAAACGAATTATTTACTTCATCGCACCGGTTTTTCCCGTATGGCTCGATCCCACTTCGCAGAAATGACACGCCGCCTGCCAAGAATATTGCATAAAGCATGATCTCCGTAGCTCCGTCAAAGCAGGCATTGAAGTGGGACGCAAATGATTCAAGAAACCCTGAAACGAACTTTGCTGAGGAGGTAAGAAATATTGGTCTCAGTTCCATGGAGAAGATTGAGCGAGTTGCCCAGGATAGAGGGGTATGGAGAAATTACTTGCAGGCCCTATGTAACGTATAAAGGTACGAGAGAAATTATTATTATGTATTTGCTAACAGATAGAACAGAGGCATAACACATTGCATTGGTATCAGGAATGCTATGCTTGTTCAAACCTTGGCATCGTTTCAGTTTTGTAATGAGAATAAACTCTACCTGACTGGGATTTTCCTTAACACTGAGCATAAGCACTATACGCATAGAGTCGTTGGAGTTTTCTGTGTCTGCAATAAAGCACAGCCAACTCTAGATAACTAGGCCAGACAACTGAATATGGGTTTCCTGACCTAGATCAGAAAAGGGGCCGGAAAATATAGATGTTTGATAGAACACTGCAAGCTTTTTTTGCTATTTTACCCTATTCTGTGAGTCTATGGTTATTTATTGTTGAAAAATATTTATAATATTGATTTTCCTTATTGTTAAACTTAACCTGTTGCATAATATAACTTCGATTTAGCATTTTGTGTTGATTTTAAAAGGAATTCGTCTATATACACCAATACTAGAATGCGAGGTCACTTGGTGTAGTTGGGGTCTGATTTCCCATAATTTTTACCTGAGCCCGAAGGCCCATAAGTTTATAGTTGGCTCTGAATAAAGTCAGGTTACCTCCCCCGCTCAAGTATAGGAACAAGTGTGAAAACCCATAATTCCTGGAGGTTTGACAACATGATGATGATGCTCATCCATCACGGGGGATGATGATCACCATTTTTCATCCAAGAAAATGTAGTTGCATTATGTTTGTCTGTGTATGTGTAGATGACGAGTGACCCCGATGCTGGCTTGAAATGTTCTTTTACAATGTGGGCAAGGAATACTTTCACTTGTTGGGAGTTTTACTGTCTTTCTAGTTTCTCGTTTCTATTCTGCCTGCCTGGCAGGCTGAAGAACCGTATCGAAGAAGTGTGTGTCAAACTGATCTGTCTTGAGCAACACACAACAGCAACAGCAATAAATGACATAGATTTGTGCTATCAACGAATGGACGAATGCCCAATGTGCTATGACGTCGATCACATTATATTAATATATTATATTAATTATATTAGTATATTAATATACAGGGTGTTCAAGATAAAAGCAGCCCCATTGACAAATCAAAAGTTGTCAGGCACATATTGCATTTTGTGTATTTACTATTTAAACCGGTTCTGACTAATTCATCCTTCCGTCACATTTGTTCATCGCCCCTTCCTGCACCATAATTATACACCATCACAAAATGAATCACTCACTTGACCTATACTACGTCATAATTGAACCAAACATATACTAGATTGTCTCCCTTGATGGGGCTGCTTTTATCTTGAACACCCTGTACATTATATTACATAACATAACTTTTCATGAAGCGTATACAAAAGCCTGTTCTACAAAAATGGTTTCTTATCCTGACGCTGTAAGACAAAACAGGATTAGAGAAAAGAGAGACAGAAGAAGAAGAAGAAGAAGATCACTAACGACACCAGCAACAATAGAAGTAACCTCAAGCAGTAACAATTCTCTCTTATTTATTTCTCCCAACAGGCCAAACCTCGTCTGTCAACATTTCGCAGGATGTCCGACGCTGTCAACGCTCACAACGCCAACAACTACGAGAAAATCGGGAGGGATGGTATGTTTGGTCAAGGGATAACGACCAAGGCTTGCAACAAGGCAGATGCGCTCTGTTGCTTCAAACCATGACAGACAGATAAACAGTACGGTAATTCTGAGCCTTTTTATTGACTCTCCTTCGGGACCTTATTTTTTATAAACAAGACGACGTTAACAGTTTGGAAAGTTCTACAACGACAAAGCATTTTTATGAACAAGACGAGACGTTCATATTTTTAAAAAGTACTGCAACGACAAAGCATTTTGGTGACAGCTATTTTTAAAACTCTGCCCACAACTCTCTTGCCAGTCTCATTCTGTTCTATGCTATCCATTTTTTCTCTCACATGTTTCACTGTTTCATTTCTCCCTGGGTCAGCATGCATATCTTAAGAACTGCAGGCATGATACAATTCATAAAATACAAAATTGATCAAAAGACGGTAGGACATTTTTATATATATTTAACGCATTTTATAAATTATTCCAAGTCCCGTTCGATTATTATTTTGTGTGCTTTATACATGTTATCATTATGTCGATAATAAATTTAATGTTGTATTTTGTTTCAGTCTAGTTCTTTAAATATTTTTAGATTGCCTTTCTTTTAGATTACAACATGATTAACGCATATTTGCATATTACCACAGATTACCAGCATGATTACATCCAGCATGATTACTTGTAGCATTTACACCAGCATGATTACCCAGCATGATTACATCCAGCATACAGATGTTACATCAGCTGATTACACCAGCATGTTCCCCAATGATTATAGATTTACTAACTGATTACTGATTACAGCATGATTACACCAGCATGATTACATCAGCATGATTACACTCACTCGATTACACCAGCAGATTACCATGTACCCATGTTACATCCCATGATTACACCCAGCATGATTACACTCAGCATGTTACACCCAGCATGATTACACCACAGATTACATCAGCATGATTACCCAGCATGATTACACCCAGATGATTACACAGCATGATTACACCAGATGATTACCATTCATCGCATGATTACACAGTTCCAGCATGATTCCCACCATTCAGCATGATTACACCCAGCATGATTACACCCAGCATGATTACACCAGCAGATTACACCAGCATGATTAACCACAGTTCCATGATTACACTCAGCATGATTACACTCAGCATGATTACACCAGCATGATTACACCCAGCATGATTACCCAGATGATTACCCAGCATGATTACACCAGTGCACGCATGTTACTGATCCCAGCGATCACAGCATGATACACTGATTACACCAGCATGATTACATCCACGTTACCCAGCAGATTACCCCTGATTACACAGCTGATTACCCAGCATGATTACACCAGCGTTACCCAGCATGTTACACCCAGCATGATTACACCCAGCATGATTACCTGATTACACCAGCATGATTACACCCAGCATGATTACATCAGCATGATTACACAGCATGATTACTCCAGCATGATTCACTCAGCTGATTACACCAGCATGATTACACCCAGCAGATTACACCACATGATTACACCCAGCATGATTACACTCAGCATGATTACACCCAGCATGATTACATCAGCATGATTACCCCAGCATGATTACACCAGCATGATTACACCAGCATGATTACACCAGCATGATTACCCAGCATGATTACAACCAGCATGATTACACCCAGCATGATTACACCCAGCATGATTACATCCAGCATGATTACACCCAGCATGATTACACTCAGCATGATTACTACACAATTACCCAGCATGATTACACTCAGCATGATTACACCCAGCATGATTACACCCAGCATGATTACACCCAGCATGATTACACCCAGCATGATTACATCAGCATGATTACTACCCAGCATGATTACACTCAGCAATGATTACCCAGCATGATTACACCCAGCATGATTACTCCAGCATGATTACCCAGCATGATTACACCCATGACCATGATTACATCCAGCATGATTACACTCCAGCAGATACATCCCAGCATGATTAACCTATGATTACCTCAGCATGATTACTACTCAGCATGATATCCCAGCAGTACTACCCAGCAGACTACTCCCAGCAGACTACTCCAGCAGATACTCCCAGCAGACTACTCCCAGCAGACTACTCCCAGCAGACTACCCAGCAGACTACTCCAGCAGAGACTACTCCCAGCAAGACTACTCCCAGCAGACTACTCCCAGCAGACTACTCCCAGCAGACTACTCCCAGCAGAACTACTCCCAGCAAGACTACTCCCAGCAGAACTACTCCCAGCAAGACTACTCCCAGCAGACTACTCCCAGCAAGACTACTCCCAGCAGAACTACTCCCAGCAAGACTACTCCCACAGACTACTCCCAGCAAGACTACTCCCAAGCTCAGAGACTACTCCCAGCAAGACTACTCCCAGCAGAACTACTCCCAGCAGGACTACTCCCAGCAGCTCCAAGACTACTCCCAGCAAGACTACTCCCAGCAGAACTACTCCCAGCAAGACTACTCCCAGCAGACTACTCCCAGCAAGACTACTCCCAGCAAGACTACTCCCAGCAAGACTACTCCCAGCAGACTACTCCCAGCAAGACTTCCAGCTACTCCCAGCAAGACTACTCCCAGCAGAGACTACTCCAGCAGACTCTCCCAGCAGACTACTCCCAGCAAGACTACTCCCAGCAGAACTACTCCCAGCAAGACTACTCCCAGCAAGACTACTCCCAGCAGAACTACTCCCAGCAGAACTACTCCCAGCAGGACTACTCCCAGCAAGACAACAGAACAACAGTTTGTTAAATACGGTAAATATCTACTTTCTCTGTGGTTAAGTGGTTAAACCATTTTCTTGCCAGTCGAAGGTCGTGGGTTAGAATCCGGACCGCGTATTTCTGTTTACAAATGCAGTTCTTTCAGAGACCCCTATGATTGTTGCTGGAGCTACGGAGTTCATGCTTTATGCAATACTCACGACATGAGGCGTGCCATTTCTGCGGAGAAGGACCAAGCCATATGAGGTAAAACCCGGTGCAATGAAGTCAATCCTTCAGCTTAAAAACCCGTTAAAAATCTACACAAATCTGTGCTCAATAGAACGATTATGTATGTATACCCTCTCTGTGCTCAATAGAACGATTATGTATGTACCCTCTGTGCTCAATAGAACGATTATGTATGTACCCTCTGTGCTTGGAAAGCAACCAGAAAGATACTAGCCAACTGGTTTTTTGTTGTTCACATAAGCAGATTGTGTTCACTTATAAATCGACAGTCTACCAGTTGAACACATTCTGATTATAATCGACATCTACAGTTGAACATTCTGATTATAAATCGACAGTCTACCAGTTGAACACATTCTGATTATAAATCGACAGTCTACCAATTGACACAATCTGATTATAATCGACAGTCTACATTGACATTCTGATTATAAATCGACAGTCAACAGGGTGAACATATTCTGATTATAATTGGAGGCCTTATGACACTGAGGTACGGTGATAGCCTCTCGTTCCATAATTACTTGTCTCGCTTTCCATGTCAAGTGTTCGGGTTATTTTTCAGGCGACCCAGATCACATGGTAGGTGAGATTTAGTGCCTAGTCATATCGGAGCAGGAAAACAAAACATAGGTCACATGTTTAATCGGAGCACGTAAATGAATCTTGTGCAGTTGAACATTTAAAGAGAAAAGCTTGAGAAATGCTAACCGGTTCAATAGCTAAAAGCATTAATATTATACAGGGTGTTCAAGATAAAAGCAACCCGTCAAGGGAGACAATCTGGCATATGTTTATGAAAATGACAAGGTTCAGTTATGATGTAATATAGGTCAAGTACCCGAGTCTTTTTGTGATGATGTGTAATTATGGTGCGGGAAGGGCGATGAAACCAATGTGACGAAAGAACAAGCTAGTCAGAATCAGGTTAAATAGTAAATAGACAAAATGCAATGCGTACCTGGCAACTTTTGATTTGTCAATGGGGTTGCTTTTATCTTGAACACCTTGAATTTATTTATTACCAGATTTATTGTCATGAAATAACAGGGATAGAGAAATCGAACCAATAAGGAAAGCGCTTGGCGAAATTGGATGCGGTAGATCAAAGGTGCAGATATCGCTACTTTGCTGCAAATAAAACACTGCTTACTTTAAGTTCACTTGGTTTAAATCATAAAATATCAGCACAAGAGTGGTTTATAAGTAGCTATACTAGAGCGTTAGAGGAAAAGCAAAATCTCAGTTACCAGGTTGTGTCGGTTTAACGGTTAACCGAGGACATTTGTTGTATATATATAAATACTAGAAATATGCGGAAATGTAGTTAATTTGGTTATCTCCCTTGCAATCGCTGACACTGTCGACTGCGACAGTCTCGTACTTATTAGTCAAGTGATTTACGGAAACATGTGTGGTCCAACCGGATCAGATCTGGAGTAAACCGTGGGGAGGCTGCAGAAATACTGAATGATATGGACAAGGCAGTACTTCATGAGCAAGAAAATAAATGTAATCAAATAGGAAAAAAAACACTCGAATTTACAACCATAAGCCTTTATCAAGAAAACATATGCGAACACGAAATACTAGATAAACTAAAACATAAATTCAAAGTAATAAGTAAGTGGAAAAGATACGACGTAGCTGGATACCTAAACATATCTTAAATCGAAATACTAGATTACATAGGAACCATGAAATTAGATAAAGTACATGGAAAGAAAGATAACTAAACCATTCCAGAAATACTAGATAAACTGACATATGGGAAAATTAGAAAAAACATAACCACATAAGAACGACGTCTGTAAAGTCCTAGCCATTCGGCTAATATGAATTCTAGAACGGCTCCGTCTGAGAGCACGGACCATTGACGAGGGCAGCCACAGGGGTGGTTGCGCTCTTTGAAATATCCCGGAAGTGAATAGCGAATCGGTTTCCGATCGGTCTCCTATGTATGCCATACCGCAACGCTTACAGAGAATGATGTAGAAAAAGTTGCAGGAGACACAAGAGAAGCCATGACGGATAGTAAAAGGGGTCTTAGTAAAAGAGATAGTATTGGCCTGAAAGACATAAGGACAGGTATAACAAAGAGTCATAGAACATGTGAGAGCGTCCACGTGACCCCTGGTGGTGCTTAGACTACTACGGGCTTGAAAGTCATATGTTTTTGCCCTTCCGGAAAACCACCAAGGGAGGGGAGGTGATACCCGTAGGAAAGCCGGGTCTTCCCAGAGGATCCGCAGCTCGCAGGGAAGAAATCTGAAGGTTGGTGCATTGTGAAGGTAAAGTAATGATCCCGATTTATTGATTAATATGACCATCAGTACTGCACTTTGGTGAATAACATTGTAGGCTCCGATTCCTTTTGTACACAGAAAGATCTAAGAGAATGTACACTAACTTCGCAACAATGGCGAGGGTGCTGCTCTATGTAGCTTTGAAGATGGTGTTTTAAAAAATGTCGAATGTTAATTTAAATCTTTTTATGAATTTAGTTAGTTCCGACAGCTTCTTTGCAGCTTACTCTGATTAATTTTCAACTTCCACTGGGTTTTTTACTTGGTAACCTTGAAACCGTACGTTGTATCGTCCGAACGAGCCGAGTACCTTTGGAGCGTGAGTCGAGCTTGTTTCCACCACGAAACAGTGTTCCCCCTAATAATGATGAGTATAATGATAATTATAGTAATTATTATGATGCAGACAAGATGATGATGTTGTAAGTGGTAATGGTGATGATAATGGTGATGGTCAGGACGACTATAATTATGGTGCTGATTTATAATAATGATGATATTGATAATGACAAAAAAAATAATGTTATTTAATTAATTTGTTATTATTATAAAAACGGTTATAGTCACGATAACGGTAATAATTTCAGTCATGACAATGATGTTAATGATGTCGACAATAGGAATGATGATAATACTTAATGATGATAATGATGACACTGGTGATGATAATTATGATGTTAATGACGATGCTTATGTTTATAATAATGGTAGTGATTGTGATTATGCTAATGATTATAATGATGTGGATAATGATGAGGAAGATAATGGTGATAATGATGACGGTAATGATTGTGAGGATGATGACAATAATTATGAAAATGCTGATGATGTGGGTGATGATTCCTACATACATGCGACCATACACATTTCAATGCATACAAAATAAATGAACTGAGAACATAGAACATAAACATCATAGAACATAGAACATAGAATCGAACAAACATCCATAAAAGATGTTGAGACGCACAGGCAGGCTTCTCTCACGAAATCAACCGGAAATGACTGTTTAACAAGTACACAAAACACGTGTCCTGTAAATATGTATGCCCCTGCACTAAGCTGTCTTGTCCCCTGTACACACTGCAAGGGCCCCCCAACCACTCCAATCTCTACATTGTTTGTTTTCACCACTCGAGTCAGTGTTGTTCGGGTCAAGACAAAACTGCTATTAATAGAAGACAAGAGAATTGTGTGAAAGAAAACTCTAAAGAAAGAAGCGGGAATAACGTTAAAAGAAACATTAGAAAGATGTGGAGACGGTATACATCTGACAAGAAACTTGATTTTGTTTTTTAACATAACTGCACTTTCAAGAGAGAAATAGGTACGGATTAGCATAATGCATAACCGTTCGTCTATCGACTCGAACACAAGTGGGTTGTGGGTTCAGTCTGACACTCGACGTTCCACATGCGAGGAAAGGAATTAGTACCCCTACCTCCTGCACAGTAGGTCCTAGAAATGTGAAGTGATTTCATACACTAAGGTCTGAAAAGGACGTGAAACCTTGTTAGTCAAACCTTCTATGTGTCGGCTATGAGTTTAAAAAGTTATTCTATCCGGGTTATTATATATATATATTATCTCGTTTATATAATTGTATTTGTCTTCCTCTATTCGTTTACATTAATTTTGCATTTGTTATATTACGTTTACATGTGTGTTTTATACATCTTACTATAGTGACATGTTTGAAAAATAAGAACTGTTTCTTTCTGATGATGATAATGAGTCTTCTCAATGCCTTAACCTATTTCATTAATAAACATTAATAAGAATATGGCGTCCAAGGACAACTATTAGGTAATATCATGGCCTTATATCAAGATAGCCAGAGTACAGTAAGAACAACAGAAGGAATGACCGACTGGTTCTCCATTTCATCAGGTGTTAGATAAGGTTGTGTCCTCTCACCACTACTCTTTATTGCATTATGGATAAAATAACTCAAGAGTCAAATTCAGATAATGATGAAATAAATGAACTGCTTTTGCAGATGATCAGTGCCTGATACATCAAAATGAATAAGATCTACAACATCATATTGACACCTTGAACAAAAATTGTGTAAAACATGACATGAAAATCAACAACACTAAAACAGAAATAATGAATATGGGAAGAAAACACAATAATCTAGACATCCATGTCAATGGCACTAAAATAAAGCAAGTGAAAGAATTCAAATACTTAGGAAGCATATTCACAGAAGACGGCAAACTGGATAGAGAGATAGAGGCTAGAGTACAAAAGCAAATGCTGTAACCTACCAGCTAGCCCCATTGTTAAGGCACCCAAAAATTTCACAGGCAGGTAAAAAACAAATGATCAACAGCATTTTTAAACCTACTTTGTGTTACCAGAGCCAAACATGGACATTGAGCAAAGCGCAGTCACAAAAAATAAATACAAGTGAAATGTGTTGCCTGAGAAAAGTTACCAACAACACAAGAAAAGACAGAATCACCAACATCAGCATAAGAAAGAAAGTTGGCACAAAACCGTGCTTGAATTACATAGATAAACAAAGAATGAAGTGGTTTGGCCACTTAATAAGAATGCATCCAAACTCCACAGTATAAAGTCTTCTACAACAGAACATCGGGAAAGAAGGCGAGAGGAAGACCACGGAAAAGATGGTTAGATGGCGTAGCAGAATCCTGTGAAAGAGCAAAGATAACAATCACACAAGCCACCAGAACAGCACAAGACAAAAACAGAAAACCACGACACTGGGCAACAACCCGGTAGCAGTGTGACGACACTGGGCAACAACCGGTAGCAGTGTGACGACACTGGGCAACAACCCGGTAGCAGTGTGACGACACTGGGCAACAACCCGGTAGCAGTGTGACGACACTGGGCAACAACCTGGTAGCAGTGTGACGACACTGGGCAACAACCTGGTAACAGTGTGACGACACTGGGCAACAACCTGGTAACAGTGTGACGACACTGGGCAACAACCCGGTAGCAGTGTGACGACAAGAAGAAGAAGAAGAGTCTTTGTTCTACTATTCAGATTAATAGTTTCAATGCCGAGATGTGCTGTGACGATGGACCTAGAAAACTGAGGTGGATGAACAACCTATACAAGAGAACACTCAAGAGAACTTGCTAGAACTCCTCTTCGTATACCCTGAACGTTGAGAGATACAACACAGTAATTACAAAGTACTGTAGTTTTACAAATTCAAAAACAGTGACAAATACAGCAAGTTTCGACCAACAAGGCCTTTATCAAGCAAACGAACAAACAGGAGTATCATGCCAATCAAATAGTTTACTGCGTTCTATATAGAGATACAACAGAAATAGACGATGGATAAATCGTGTTTGTAGCTACACATATGATCATGTGCATCGAGTTGAGATATTAGACTAGCGTTTAATAGCGTGTCGCACAGTAGGGGCGCTGCAGAGTGGAATGGATCATACAGAACAGCTAGTTACAATATGCGGATAGATGTTGAGGCCGTTACGTCTTCACTCCAGTGACTTTCTGAGATTCCGTTTACTGGGGTCAGTAATGTGTCCACGCCCATTTGTTGCAGAGCCCTCAATGGGAGCAAAGAATAGTAACACTGCAACCTACATGGAATATCGTAAGATGTGACTGAGGTAGGAGCCTAGGAAGCTACCTAGTAAATAAAAAGCGTCGCAGAAATCGGATGTACTGGCCTAACTGTAGGTGCATAACTGGCACAACCAGCTCTTGGGCTCGGATCACATACAAATCGCAAAGATTGGTTAACAAAAGGTCGATATAGAGCACTCGAAGAAGAAGAGGAATTGTGTCCGAATCACAGTAGATGATTCAGAAGTCAAAAACAGCAGGTTGCAGTATGAGTGAGTGTCGCCTATCCAGACCTCCAAACTTTCGAGAATTACCTGGATATACTGTCTTAGACATGTGGGTGTTCTCGTAAATGAGATAGCGGACATGGCTGTACACCATCAGCATCGATCGTTGGGAGTTAATGATGAATATCTTTTTCTCGGCAACAAACATTTAGTTGCTGAAACTGAAATTGTTTTCAGAGATGTCTTTGACATATTGGTCAAGTCATTTGCTTTGCGTTCCGAAGGTCGAGGGTTCACCAACAAACATTTAGTTGCTGAAACTGAAATTGTTTTCAGAGATGTCTTTGACATATTGGTCAAGTCATTTGCTTTGCGTTCCGAAGGTCGAGGGTTCAAATCAGACCGTATCGTTCGTTCGTGATAACATTTACACACTCATTTTAAATATAGTGACATTTCGACATACTGTAGGAAACAACTAAGACAGTGACATTTCGGTCTACTAACTGTATAAATCGAATTCTCTAGAAGAACAACAATATAACAATGTGAATTACAAGAAGACGAGAATGTCGATACGCATCACAAACATATATTTTATGACAGCTATGATGGCAAACGACTAGATGATGTACAGGAAGAGCTTGAGGACACTCTTAAGTGTTTCTAGAATGCTGATTTGACTCCACTTGCTGGAATCCTGAAATTGCGGTATGATGTGTGTTAATACAAGGAACTCACATAACTGAGAACCTCATAATGCTGAGACTCAGAGCAAGCGAAATAGTACACAACACCTACATGTCAAATCTGTTCTCTTCTACCTTGATAAGGAATGCGTTCCAAGATTGCCTCTACAGTCTCCTTATTCAAGTCGTGATGTGAAACAAATATTTTGTTGTATACTTTCAATTCTATTGTTATACATTTATTTTGTTTTAATCACATATTTTAATTTAGGACTGTTAGTTATTAATCGTTTATGCACTGTGTCTGTGATGTCGTGTATGACCATCATCAGTATTTAGTTTTCTGAAACCTTGTTAATAAAGGCTTTTGGCCGAAACGTCATTGTATCATGCTTTTGTAGTTTGTTATACTACCTTACTTCATTTACGTGTTTCTTGATATTAGTTTTACTGCAGTCGTCCGTTGTATCATTTTTTCATGTTACTCCTTTGGACATAGTTTTGCAGTCTTCATTGTATCATGTTTACATGTTACTCCTTTGATATATAGTTTACTGCAGTCTTCCATTGTACATGTTACATGTTACCCTTTGTAATAGTTTTATGCAGTCTTCCATGATATCTTTTACATAGTTACTCCTTGATATATAGTTTTACGCAGTCTTCCATGATCAGTTGCTGTTACCCTTTGAATATAGTTTGCTGAGTCTTCCATTGTATCATGTTTTACATGTTACTCCTTTGATATATAGTTTTACTGCAGTCTTCCATTGCATCATGTTTTACATGTTACTCCTTTGATATATAGTTTTACTGCAGTCTTCCATTGCATCATGTTTTACATGTTACTCCTTTGATATATAGTTTTACTGCAGTCTTCCATTGCATCATGTTTTACATGTTACTCCTTTGATATATAGTTTTACTGCAGTCTTCCATTGCATCATGTTTTACATGTTACTCCTTTGATATATAGTTTTACTGCAGTCTTCCATTGGATCATGTTTTACATGTTACTCCTTTGATATATAGTTTTACTGCAGTCTTCCATTGTATCATGTTTTACATGTTACTCCTTTGATATATAGTTTTACTGCAGTCTTTCATTGTATCATGTTTTACATGTTACTCCTTTGATATATAGTTTTACTGCAGTCTTTCATTGTATCATGTTTTACATGTTACTCCTTTGATACATAGTTTTACTGCAGTCTTTCATTGTATCATGTTTTACATGTTACTCCTTTGATATATAGTTTTACTGCAGTCTTCCATTGTATCATGTTTTACATGTTACTCCTTTGATATATAGTTTTACTGCAGTCTTCCATTGCATCATGTTTTACATGTTACTCCTTTGATATATAGTTTTACTGCAGTCTTCCATTGTATCATGTTTTACATGTTACTCCTTTGATATATAGTTTTACTGCAGTCTTCCATTGTATCATGTTTTACATGTTACTCCTTTGATATATAGTTTTACTGCAGTCTTCCATTGTATCATGTTTTACATGTTACTCCTTTGATATATATTTTTACTGCAGTCTTCCATTGTATCATGTTTTACATGTTACTCCTTTGGTATATAGTTTTACTGCAGTCTTCCATTGTATCATGTTTTACATGTTACTCCTTTGATATATAGTTTTACTGCAGTCTTCCATTGTATCATGTTTTACATGTTACTCCTTTGGTATATAGTTTTACTGCAGTCTTCCATTGTATCATGTTTTACATGTTACTCCTTTGATATATAGTTTTACTGCAGTCTTCCATTGCATCATGTTTTACATGTTACTCCTTTGATATATAGTTTTACTGCAGTCTTCCATTGTATCATGTTTTACATGTTACTCCTTTGATATATAGTTTTACTGCAGTCTTCCATTGCATCATGTTTTACATGTTACTCCTTTGATATATAGTTTTACTGCAGTCTTTCATTGTATCATGTTTTACATGTTACTCCTTTGATATATAGTTTTACTGCAGTCTTCCATTGTATCATGTTTTACATGTTACTCCTTTGGTACATAGTTTTACTGCAGTCTTCCATTGTATCATGTTTTACATGTTACTCCTTTGGTACATAGTTTTACTGCAGTCTTCCATTGTATCATGTTTTACATGTTACTCCTTTGGTACATAGTTTACAAGCGGAAAGGAAACCGCCAGGCCTGCGATAACCACAGGGGTTCTCCCTCCTGTCAATCGCTGGCAAAATACTGCCAGAGTCCTCCTCAATCGATTAATCGATCACCTGGAACAGGACTTACTCCCTGAGACCCAATGTGGCTTCAGGGCAGGTCGTGGAACAGCAGACATGATATTTGCTGCTCGCCAACTACAGGAGAAATGCCAAGAGCAGCACCGTAACCTCTGTATGGTCTCTGTCGATCTGACAAAGGCATTCGACACGGTTAACAGGGAGGGTCTATGGAAGATCATGGAAAAATTTGGATGTCCAAGGAAATTCATCAAGATCGTTCAACAGTTTCACGAGGGCATGATGGCACGTGTACTTGACGAAGAGGAGCTGTCGGAAGCCTTCCATGTCACCAACGGCGTCAAACAGGGATGTGTACTGGCCCCAACACTCTTCAGCATGATGTTTGCTGCCATGCTCACGGATGTCTTTTGGGAAGGCGACGAACATGGGGTAAAGATTAGATACAGAACAGACGGTAACCTATTCAATCTTCGGAGATTAAAATCCTCCACCAAGGTAAAAGAATCAACTATCTCAAACCTGTTGTTTGCTGATGACTGTGCCCTCGCTACCAACTCTGAGGAAGAAATGCAGACTTACATGGACAAGTTCTCAATGGCCTGTGATAGGTTTGGCCTCACCATTAACACCAAAAAACAGAGGTCATGTTCCAGCCCGCCCTAGAGAACAGTATTACGATCCAGTCATCAACATTAAACACCAGTGTCTCCAGTCAACGGACAACTTTGCTTATCTTGGCAGCCTCCTATCCAGATCGGCAAACATAGATTCTGAGGTCCACAATAGGATATCCAAAGCCAGTGCTGCGTTCGGAAGGTTACGTGTCACTGTGTAGGAACGGAAGGGGATAAGCATAGTCACAAAGCTGAAAGTTTACCAGGCCATAGTGCTAACCACGCTGCTGTACGCAAGCGAGATATGGACAGTGTATAGCAGACACGGAAGAAAATTAAACCATTTCCACAAAAGCTGTCTACGCAGAATACTAAAATAAACTGGCAGGACAAAATTCCAGACAGCGAAGTCCTCACAAGAGCAAAGATCCCAAGCGTCAACACCCTGTAGCAGAAGGCCCAACTGAGATGGGTCGGTCACGTTGCTCGAATGCCTGATAAACGCATCCCAAAACAGTTGATTTATGGCGAGCTTGAAGGGGCAGACGTTCTGCTGGTGGACAGAAAAACGCTTTAAAGACACTCTTAAAGTGTCTCTGAAATGCTTCGATATAGACAATACGTGCTGGGAATCCTTGCGCAAGATCGCCAAATGTGGCGCTGTAACAACAAAGAGGAACCCGAATAGCTGAGAATCATCGTATTGTTGAGTCACAGAAAACGAGCAGCGCGAAAAGACAGAGCACACAACACGCACATGTCTAACCTTGATCATGTATGCCCCACCTGTGGTCGGGGATTCTGTTCTAGGATTGGACACTACAGTCACCTCCGCACACACCCAGAGAGGTGCAACAGTACACGTCTGAGATTGTTGTCATCATCGCTTGCGATGGACGGCTATTATTACATAGTTTTACTGCAGTCTTCCATTGCATCATGTTTTACATGTTACTCCTTTGATATATAGTTTTACTGCAGTCTTCCATTGTATCATGTTTTACATGTTACTCCTTTGATATATAGTTTTACTGCAGTCTTCCATTGTATCATGTTTTACATGTTACTCCTTTGATATATAGTTTTACTGCAGTCTTCCATTGTATCATGTTTTACATGTTACTCCTTTGATATATAGTTTTACTGCAGTCTTCCATTGTTCATGACTCTTTATATAGTTACGTCTCCTTTGAGTTACTTATAGTTTTACTGCAGTCTTCCATTGTATCATGTTTTACATGTTACTCCTTTGTAATAGTTTTACTGCAGTCTTCCATTGTATCATGTTTTACATGTTACTCCTTTGTATATAGTTTTACTGCAGTCTTCCATTGATCAGTTCATGACCCTTTGTATATAGTTACTGCAGTCTCCATCCTTTATGTTATCCTTATATAGTTTTACTGCAGTCTTCCATTGTATCATGTTTTACATGTTACTCCTTTGATATATAGTTTTACTGCAGTCTTCCATTGCATCATGTTTTACATGTTACTCCTTTGATATATAGTTTTACTGCAGTCTTCCATTGTATCATGTTTTACATGTTACTCCTTTGATATATAGTTTTACTGCAGTCTTTCATTGTATCATGTTTTACATGTTACTCCTTTGATATATAGTTTTACTGCAGGCTTCCATTGTATCATGTTTTACATGTTACTCCTTTGATATATAGTTTTACTGCAGTCTTCCATTGTATCATGTTTTACATGTTACTCCTTTGATATATAGTTTTACTGCAGTCTTCCATTGCATCATGTTTTACATGTTACTCCTTTGATATATAGTTTTACTGCAGTCTTCCATTGTATCATGTTTTACATGTTACTCCTTTGATATATAGTTTTACTGCAGTCTTCCATTGTATCATGTTTTATATGTTACTCCTTTGGTACATAGTTTTACTGCAGTCTTCCATTGTATCATGTTTTACATGTTACTCCTTTGGTACATAGTTTTACTGCAGTCTTCCATTGTATCATGTTTTACATGTTACTCCTTTGATATATAGTTTTACTGCAGTCTTCCATTGTATCATGTTTTACATGTTACTCCTTTGGTATATAGTTTTACTGCAGTCTTCCATTGTATCATGTTTTACATGTTAGTCCTTTGATATATAGTTTTACTGCAGTCTTCCATTGTATCATGTTTTACATGTTACTCCTTTGATATATAGTTTTACTGCAGTCTTCCATTGTATCATGTTTTACATGTTACTCCTTTGATATATAGTTTTACTGCAGTCTTCCATTGTATCATGTTTTACATGTTACTCCTTTGGTATATAGTTTTACTGCAGTCTTCCATTGTATCATGTTTTACATGTTACTCCTTTGGTACATAGTTTTACTGCAGTCTTCCATTGTATCATGTTTTACATGTTACTCCTTTGGTATATAGTTTTACTGCAGTCTTCCATTGTATCATGTTTTACATGTTACTCCTTTGATACATAGTTTTACTGCAGTCTTCCATTGTATCATGTTTTACATGTTACTCCTTTGATATATAGTTTTACTGCAGTCTTCCATTGTATCATGTTTTACATGTTAGTCCTTTGATATATAGTTTTACTGCAGTCTTCCATTGTATCATGTTTTACATGTTACTCCTTTGATATATAGTTTTACTGCAGTCTTCCATTGTATCATGTTTTACATGTTACTCCTTTGGTATATAGTTTTACTGCAGTCTTCCATTGTATCATGTTTTACATGTTACTCCTTTGATATATAGTTTTACTGCAGTCTTCCATTGTATCATGTTTTACATGTTACTCCTTTGGTATATAGTTTTACTGCAGTCTTCCATTGTATCATGTTTTACATGTTACTCCTTTGGTATATAGTTTTACTGCAGTCTTCCATTGTATCATGTTTTACATGTTACTCCTTTGATATATAGTTTTACTGCAATCCTTCGCCCGCATGTTGCCGGGACTCACAAGAGGAGCAAAGAATAGTAACACTGCTACCTACAAGGCATGTCGTAAAAGGCGACTGAGGTAAGGGTCTAGGGAAGCTACCCTAGAACAAAATAATGCATAGCAGAAATCGGATTAGCTGGCCTACTTGAAGGCTCATAACTGGCACAACATACAATCGCTCTTTATCTCAGATCACATACAAATCACAAAGAATGGTTAAGGCGGGAGACCTACCCAGAACAAGGTTGTTGTTTTTTAATTATCAGAAAAAAAACCTAACAAACATATTGTCATACAATTTGGCAACATGTAAAATACATTGCTGTTGATGATAAACAAGGTTTATGTATGCATTGTAATTATTTATTTGAAATATAATTCATTTTTCTCGAAAATATATTTTGAAAAACCTTTGCTTCATCGTGAAGTGGATTTCAATAACATCAGAAGTGCAAAGAATTCTAAACTAGTATATGATGTACATATCACCCATAATTATAGCATGAACCTCCCAAAAATGTCTAACGCAATTGGTTTTGTAGATATGGTTTTTGCAATGTAAACATTCCAAATAAAAAAAAATTCAAATTTTGAAAAGCAATATCTCTGCTTATTTATAAAAAAAAATGTAAAGGAACCCTTTCATACCTCGTGGTATATAGGTCAATACAGTGTTAGGCCTGTATTTTTTATTGACCGTCGGCACACGATGTGTGATGTGGTCAGCATCACGCCGGCCGCCTTTACTTTCCCAGAGCATGTCTGGTACCCAGTTGAGGCTGGGTCGACCTGAGAGCCGTCGCGGTCGGGAAAAGTTCCACGCGCATTGCGGGAGCCCAACCAAGACCACCAGCCTTGAGAAGCGAGTTCACTAACAACTACGCTACAGCGGCTCTCCTGCTTATTTATAGTTTAGACAAAAAGTGGAGGTTCACTATAGGTGATATGTACATCATTTGCTAGTTTGACATTTTTTGCACTTCTTATATTCGTGAAATCCACTGCACGATGAAATGGGGGTATTTAATATATTTTATCAAGAAAATTAATTATTTTTAAAATAAATAATTGCAATGCATATACTAAACGTTGTTTATCATCAAAAACAATGCCTTTTGCAAAATGTGGCAAAATTGTATGACAATATGTTTGTTAGTTTTTTTTCTGTTAATTCTAAATAAAACAATCCTTGTTGTGGGTGGGTTTCCCGCCTTAACAAGTGGTCGATATGGAGCGTGTGAAGAAGAAAAGAAGAACTGCAGTCTTTCCGTGTATCATTTATTTACGTTTCTCTTCTAGTACATAGTTTTACTGCAGTCTGTCCTTGTATCATTTATTTACGTTTCTCTTCTAGTACATAGTTTTACTGCAGTCTGTCCGTGTATCATTTATTTACGTTTCTCTTCTAGTATATAGTTTTACTGCAGTCTGTCATTGTATCATTTATTTACGTTTCTCTTCTAGTACATAGTTTTACTGCAGTCTGTCATTGTATCATTTATTTACGTTTCTCCTCTAGTACATAGTTTTACTGCAGTCTGTCCTTGTATCATTTATTTACGTTTCTTCTAGTATAAGTTTACTGCAGTCTGTCATTGTATCATTTATTTACGTTTCTCTTCTAGTACATAGTTTTACTGCAGTCTGTCCTTGTATCATTTATTTAAGTTTCTCCTCTAGTATATAGTTTTACTGCAGTCTGTCATTGTATCATTTATTTACGTTTCTCTTCTAGTACATAGTTTTACTGCAGTCTGTCCTTGTATCATTTATTTACGTTTCTCCTCTAGTATATAGTTTTACTGCAGTCTGTCATTGTATCATTTATTTACGTTTCTCCTCTAGTATATAGTTTTACTGCAGTCTGTCCTTGTATCATTTATTTACGTTTCTCTTCTAGTACATAGTTTTACTGCAGTCTGTCATTGTATCATTTATTTACGTTTCTCTTCTAGTATATAGTTTTACTGCAGTCTGTCCTTGTATCATTTATTTACGTTTCTCCTCTAGTACATAGTTTTACTGCAGTCTGTCATTGTATCATTTATTTACGTTTCTCTTCTAGTACATAGTTTTACTGCAGTCTGTCCTTGTATCATTTATTTACGTTTCTCCTCTAGTATATAGTTTTACTGCAGTCTGTCCTTGTATCATTTATTTACGTTTCTCTTCTAGTATATAGTTTTACTGCAGTCTGTCATTGTATCATTTATTTACGTTTCTCTTCTAGTACATAGTTTTACTGCAGTCTGTCCTTGTATCATTTATTTACGTTTCTCCTCTAGTACATAGTTTTACTGCAGTCTGTCCTTGTATCATTTATTTACGTTTCTCTTCTAGTACATAGTTTTACTGCAGTCTGTCCTTGTATCATTTATTTACGTTTCTCTTCTAGTACATAGTTTTACTGCAGTCTGTCCGTGTATCATTTATTTACGTTTCTCTTCTAGTACATAGTTTTACTGCAGTCTGTCCGTGTATCCTTTATTTACGTTTCTCTTCTAGTATATAGTTTTACTGCAGTCTGTCCTTGTATCATTTATTTACGTTTCTCCTCTAGTATATAGTTTTACTGCAGTCTGTCCTTGTATCATTTATTTACGTTTCTCTTCTAGTATATAGTTTTACTGCAGTCTGTCATTGTATCATTTATTTACGTTTCTCCTCTAGTACATAGTTTTACTGCAGTCTGTCCTTGTATCATTTATTTACGTTTCTCTTCTAGTACATAGTTTTACTGCAGTCTGTCCTTGTATCATTTATTTACGTTTCTCTTCTAGTACATAGTTTTAATGCAGTCTAGCCTCGTACAGATAACTCGACGGCAGCAGGCTGCCTCGTACAGATAACAATTCGACGGCAGCAGGCTGAATTATGACTCGGCAACTAAATAAACTACTAATATACTGTTTACGTGAGTTTGTAATAATTGGTTTCTTCCTATCTATCTTCTTTTCTCTAATCTTTTTTTTTTTCTCACGGTATCAGGATAAGAAAAGATTTATAGAACAGGCTTTTATGTGCGCTTAATTTTTTCCCCCGTCTCTTATTACTGAGATCCACTTTTTGCGTGAACTGCCTTTTGCTATTTATCCACTGTAACGGAGTAGTTTTGCCCTTTGATGCGCATTGTCTGTTGGTAATCTGCTTATGTGTCCGAAACATTTAATTTGTTGTTTCTTGATGAAGTTCAATACTGATGTCGTACCCACTTTGTCCCCAGATTTCTTCTTTTCGAAACCGGTTTCTTCCTTTTACTTCCAGTATTCTGCGTAGGCATTTCATCTCTGTTGTGACTAGTTTTCTGCTATTATTTGATGTCAGCGTCCATGTTTGGCACTGTTAGTATAATATTGAGAGAAAGATAGTGTTTAACAATGCTCTTTTTGTGTTCATGGTGACATCATTGGTTTATTGTAAGACATTACAACCTTCGTTTCCCGCACAAATACACAATGGCATAATCAAGAATGCTGGAGTTTCTGCTTCAAAGGTTAAGAAAACACAAACTTAGTCTTAAACTCTACCGCTCAGTTTTGAACCGGAACACCTTGTTGACTAAAGCTGGGTTTGTTTTTAGTCTGTCTTTATTTATCCTTCTCAGCCTCCAGGAATGTGTGGTTATGTTAATATTGAACGAGTTTCAGCCTCATGTCCAGCTACAGTAGCCACTGTCCACCTAATGCAACGGAGACATTTTGTTTGTTTGTTATATAGGGAATTAAAGTCTCTTTAAGCCGAGGCACGCCCCTTCAACCTAAGGCGAACCTTTCATTGATTATATCAGAGCGTGTTATCATCGCAACAAGGAAAAAGAGAAGCTGATGTACAAGAAAGTTACATGTACATAAGCCAAGTTTACTCCGACAAAAAGTGAATGTATTAAGTATATACTTGCAAGTCAAGTCTGTTAACATGGAAGTGTTGTCTGTTAAGAATGAAAGTAGAGTTTATGTATATGTTTACGTTATGGTATTATTTACATTGGTGAAACTGGCAAGAGGCTTGGTGACAGTTTCTGCCATCCTCTGCACGTGATATACAATCTCCTTCTATTTGTCTTTGCGTTCGTTCTTTACGACCAATTTTAATCACTCTTTGTGATATGTTTGATCTTTGCCAAGATCTTGTATACGTTACACATTGGTTTGGTAGGCCCCTAAACGCATAGACTTCTACGCGTTTAGGGCACGTGCATCCGATTTCAGCCAAACCTCCTTAGACGCCTCTTACAACATGTGTGACAGGTAACAGTGGTTCTATTCTTTACACTCCAAATTTGGGCCCAGATAACCGCTCGGGTGAGATATACAATAATTTATAGAGCAATGTAGTCACCCACTTGAATAGCAATGTCGCCCGAGTGGTTACCGTGGCCCAAATTTGGGGTGTAAGAATAGAACCACTGTTACCTGCCATGCATGTCGTAAGAGGCGACCAAGGATGTCTGGCTGAAATCGGATGCACGTGTCCGCTAGGAATGCAAACCCGAAACAAATGCTTGCAGAAAACGGATGCACCAGGCCGTAAGGCGCATAACATGGTGCAACGACCCCTCACAATGAGGAATGGGATAACGGATTCTACGGTCGCCAATCTGTCTCGGAGATTTAGCCACGCGGTAAGAATGTCAGACCTACCATCACGAGGGTGGCCAAAACTTACTGCGGGAAGAGGTCGGCACAAACAGGGAAGAAGAAATCATAGGAATTATATCCTACAGAACTGCCCCAGTATGCAGACTTGAGAAGAAAGAGGTGGCCCACTTACACTAGCGTCCAAGACAAACTGTATGGCGTTGCTGATAATCTGAGGCAGACGGCTGTCTTTATTAGAGAATCCGAAATCCCAATCTAGTGAGAACGCAGAAGAAGAAGAAGAATAGCAATGTTCATCTTGGCGCTCCTGACATTCAGAGATGATCCGATCACGTTCATATGATGATTTTAGTGAACCTCTTCCATTGTGGTGCACTCATTGCAATATAATAAATAAATTTGACAAATGAACATGGATAGTTGATCAGAGATTTGCAAGTTAAACTACTGAATAATTATTTTTTTGCTGAGAAACTAAGACAAAATCAATAAACCGTACCCATAATCTGGATCTGTACAAATCTGCATGATGTGGTTTCCGAGCTGACTACATTCATTTACGTGTAGATTCCATAAGACGAGTGGCATTCATGTCTGCTTTATTATAAGTATACAATTGTAATGTGTCTTGTTTATTTTAATGTCACTGTTTTATTAACTTTAAGTGTGCATGTTATCCTTTGCTTAATAACAACTTTTTTTAAATAGAGATATCGAGTCATCATGTTGTTGTGCTTTATTAAGCTATCTTCAGATTTGTATATTTCACTTTTTGATGTATGATTTCACTGAAGTTTTCCCTTTTGTCGATATTGAATCATAACTTGACAAATGTTGGGATGGATTTGTGGCTTGTGCAATGAAACTACCAATGTAAATACAATGCATAATTACTACTTCATCCATATGTTACCAGTGTCTACATGGCAAACAAAGAACAGTAACATTATGACCTACAAGGCATGTCGTAAGAGGAGGCTACGGTAGTGTACGTTGATTGATTCATTGATTGATTCATTGGACCATCATCATTGCACTTCAGTGAGTAATCATGTGTGCTCCGATTACTTTCTTAGACAGGAAGATCTCAGCTGCAGTGCACGAAAGCCGTAGCACCGGCGAGGGTTCCGATATACTTTGAAGATAGTAAAGATATTTGTTGTTGGAATTTTTCTTTTTTCTTATAAAGAATTGTGCCCAAGCAGAGTCTTTCCAGCCTACTCTTCTCGATTTTGAACTGCCAGGGGTTCTTTTACGTTGTGAAATTGAACACGGGATATACTACAGTAGGGTTTGAGATGAGCCTTTTTGCCCCATTCAGTAAAAATAACTTGTGCTACAAAATCCAACTAGCCATGAACAAGTCAAATAGAAGGGTCCCTTAACTGGCGCTTGCAGGGAAAGCAAAACCGAAATACACAGACAAGAGATTTGGAGGTGGACATTAACGATGTACGGAATTGGGCTGGAAGCATCTGCAAGAGAAAACTATTGAAATAGGAGGAAGACTGCAGTAAAACTTGGTAAATAGCGAAACACGTACAAACAAAGTACTATAGTTTTACAAAATACTGATACTGGCCATTCAGGAGCTTGCGATGTCAGGTCACAGCCATCCGATCATGTTCCTCTGATGATCGTAGTCGATTTGCTCTGGAGAACCGTTTTATTTCGTTATATGGTACCTTGCGGCCTCTTGGACTCAACGCATTACATTCCTATGCTTCTTAGTACTTTCTCATCTCATGCCTTGTAATCTATATGTGTATTTGCTTCATATATATAATTTGTATTTTCACTTGATTGTATATTGTTTCTCTTCTTTTCCACTTCTAGTTTTGTGTTGCACTCATTTCGTTATTCGTGTTTATTCCCAGTTCATTAGATACATTTGCATTTTTCCGTTATCGTCTATTTGTAAGTGTTCTCTATAATTCGTCACTCCTGTTGTGTCGTTTGCTTGATAAAGGCCTTTTGGTTGAAACGTTGCTGTTTATCGTCACTGTTTCTGTATTTTATAAAACTATAGTACTTTGTTTGTACGTGTTTCGCAAGAGAAAACTAAGCATATGAAGTATTGGCATAAGTTAGTATTGAGCCCAACATGCTTTAAAAAGACACGAGAGAGAGAGAGATTATTATTTGGTGCTTATGTATTCCAACTATTTTCGGGTAACAGAAGCAGTAGTAATAGCAGTGATAGTTATAGCAGAGTGGTAGTAGTGGTAGTAGTAGTAGTAGTAGTAGTAGTAGCAGTTGTAGTAATAGTGGTTGTAGCAGCAGTAGTAGTAGTATTAGTAGCAGTAGTAGTAGTAGATGTAGTAATAGTGGGTGTAGTAGTAGTAGTTCAAGAGATAAGTCTTTTCATTTCTTATTACGTCACAGTGACGTGGAATCCATTGCAATACTATTTCTACCATGATGGTGTTGAAATGAACTAAAGAGAATCTGAGTTAGTTCATGTAGGTACTCTCGTCGTTTTTCAATGGCGTGTGAAACTGATTTTAGGTCGGCTATAAGGATTATCGAAAGAGTATGCATATTCCCAGTGGCAACGTATAGATGCAAAGCATGGACATTTAACAAGGCGGTGGCAAAACATATATCTGCTTTTGAATATAAGTATTACAGAAGAGTCCTTCGTATATCATGGGCAGAGAAGTGAACAAATATATATATCCAGAAAGAACTCAAAATCAAAGAAAACTGACTGATGCTACAAATAAGAATGAGAAAATTGAAGTATTTTGAACATCTAAAGAGACACTAGGGGCTGAGAAGACCATCATGGAAGGAGGCATCCCTGCAAAGAGGAGAAGAGGAAGACCAATGAGAAGATGGATTCAGGATGTAACTGATGGTTTATCCATAACGGCTATAAAAGAGACCTGCAAGAGATAGACAATTCCGAAGGACTGTTAAGATGGCAAAGTTCTACATAGGACAAGCTATATGACGATGATGGTGATTGTTCGGTTGTTTTGTATTTTCTTCTATTTATAACATTTGGGCTGCCTTGGTTACAGATTCTATTTCTGCTATCAAATGTGTGAAATAATTTACTTGTCCTTGATAACATTTGGGCTGCCTTGGTTACATATTCTATTTCTGCTATCAAATGTGTGAAATAATTTACTTGTCCTTGATAATGTTTGGGCTGCCTTGGTTACATATTCTATTTCTGCTATCAAATGTGTGAAATAATTTACTTGTCCTTGATAAATTTGGGCTACCTTGGTTACAGATTCTATTTCTGCTATCAAATGTGTGAAATAATTTACTTGTCCTTGATAACATTTGGGCTGCCTTGTTACAGATTCTATTTCTGCTATCAAATGTGTGTAATTTATTGTCTTATAAATTTGGTGCCTTGTTCAGTTCTATTTCTGCTATCAAATGTGTGAAATAATTTACTTCTCCTTGATAACATTTGGGCTGCCTTGGTTACATATTCTATTTCTGCTATCAAATGTGTGAAATAATTTACTTGTCCTTGATAACATTTGGGCTGCCTTGGTTACAGATTCTATTTCTGCTATCAAATGTGTGAAATAATTTACTTATCCTTGATAATGTTTGGGCTGCCTTGGTTACATATTCTATTTCTGCTATCAAATGTGTGAAATAATTTACTTGTCCTTGATAACATTTGGGCTGCCTTGGTTACAGATTCTATTTCTGCTATCAAATGTGTGAAATAATTTACTTGTCCTTGATAACATTTGGGCTGCCTTGGTTACATATTCTATTTCTGCTATCAAATGTGTGAAATAATTTACTTCTCCTTGATAATGTAATACTCTAATATACATGTCCTGATCCCTTTTTCTTTTTTTCGATCCAGAAGCACTTGACCTTTCAGCTCTTCGACTCGGTGCCATGGGCATCGTAATCCTTCGGTTCGGGGCCACGAATACCGTAAATCTGGGAAGCCTGTGGCTTTTCTGCCAGTCCGCGGAATTGAATTGCACTCACAGGGGGCTTGCCACCCGTCGTCCAACGCGATACGAATACGCTGGGCAGGTGGGTGTCTTTGTCCTTTATGCATGTTTAGTCAGTATTAAAGAGATACATGAAGGGTTGCAGAAGACCATTATGAAAGGAGGCATCCCGTCAAAGTGAAGAGAACGACCACCGAAAAGATGGATTCAGGATTAAACTCTTGTTCTGAGCATGACGGATGCCGAAGTGGGACATCTGGCCTATGAGAGCGAGAAATTCCAAAGGAGTGTTACGGTGGCAAAGTTCTGCTCATGACAAGGTATTTTCTGATACTTACTTAGTATTATTGCAGCCTCCCAACAGTTCTCTCTAGATCTCATCTGATCCGGACTGACCACTTCAGATCTGTAGGTTTCCGTACATCACCTACTTTGAATCTGAATTTTTTTGTCCTCAACTTGGAACCCCAATAAAGTTTCACACTTCTTAGTAAGAGAACTGCATTTTTGCTGAATCGTATGTGTACATGTAGATTCATTTATATATGAGTACATGAAGTTGAATCGTTAACCATTACACAAAATTACAGAAGAAAAATCAAATCTTTTTAAATACAATGCTACTGAAAAATCCGTAAAGCATCATGGACAAAGAAGATTAATACAATAGCAAGAATTAAACATCAAAAAATCTTGACTCATACAAATTTTTCATTGTTTATTTGAGAATCATCTTCATCATCATCAACATCATCTTCATCATCATCATCAAAATAGTATGTCGTGAGCAGGTACTGGGTAAGAACCGTTATTTATTGATCTATTATCATGTTTACTATTTTCACCCAGTTGTACACTCTGACATGCATACTCTACAACTCACACACAATGATCACTAAATATCTGAGATATGAGAATCAGTAAAGCTTCTTTGTTTATTAAACTTTCTCTAATGTCAAGTCACGTAGTAGCATTCCCTTGCGGAATGTTGCTTTCATCACAGCCTACCTGAACTGGACACAACATACTGAACAGACACCTACACAGACAATAACTAGTTCCATCACCCATACGTGCATGTGGACAGACTGCACAGACATCCGAACACATGCTGCAAGATTGTCACCTGATGAATCAACTGCGGAAAGAACACTGGCCAACAGATACAGACATCCACACAAAGCTGTTTGGAAGCTTTGATGAGCTAACAAACACAACAACATGCATCCAGAGAACCGGACTCATTGTGTAGACATTGAACATCAGCGAACGAGAAGAAGAGATCACATCCTGCCTGAAAAATTATCTGTCTCTAGCACGTTCTCCTGTCTCTTCCAACATGTTCAAGGTTTCTTTGATGTCCTGCTACCACCTTGGTCTTGGCCGTCCCCTACCTCGTACTCCTAGAACAATGTCTTCCATTACCGTTCTCTAAAAAACCACTGTGACGTTTAAGGTGACCAAAATATTTCATCGTCCATCAGATGATGTTGTGCCAATGCTCCTTGATATACAGGTCTTGTAGAATGTCTTTGTTATTTTCTCTTCTCTATCCAGGAAGTTCTAAGAGCTTGTCTGTAACACCTTGTTTCAAAAGCTTCAATTTTGTTCTTTAATGTTTGTGTTTTGATCCACGATTCATATGTTGCCACAGGGAATTTGCATATTCTCAGAAGTCTTTGTTTCGTTGCCTGTGTCGTGCCTTAGTTCCTTCCTGCTGACCTCCTTCTGGAAAGCCATGCCTAGTCTTTTTCTAACTTTTTTTCGTACAATCTAATGTACAATATGTATAACAATCAAATGATACAATCTGAAATGAAATCACACACATTATTATGTTGCATTAACAAGACAAATTATATATGGCCTGTTTATTGTCTGTACAGATTGTCAATTCAAGCAAGAATGAAATGTCCTCACCATCTATGCTTAGTCTATGCAGCTGATATGGGGAATGCGCTTTACCCATTTTGCATCAAACCCCCTTTCTACTCTACTGTTTCATCGAAAGGAAAGACAAAGTACATACGTTTGGAATCAAACAAGGTTTGTAGCGGATGTTAGAAGATGGAATGGAATACACACATAACCATTAACTGCCTTAGGGTCTCTTCCTCCAGATGTGGGGTCAAGGTTTACTCCTCTCTAATTCTGCATAACCATGCTAACCCATAAGGTAGCGGGGATTTCTATCACGGTTTACTCCCCTAGCTATTAGCTCTCCCGAGAACCCCCAACAAGGTAGTGTGTTTTAACAGTTGCAGATAGTACCGTGAACTGTCACACGGTAGCAGATGAAAGATGGTACCGTGAACTGTCACACGGTAGCAGATGAAAGATGGTACCGCGTGAACTGTCCCACGGTAGCAGATGAAAGATGGTACCGTCAACTGTCACACGGTAGCAGATGAAAGATGGTACCGTCAACTGTCACACGTTAGCAGATGAAACATCTGACAAACTATATTAGAAAAACTATATTACTGTCCTAACATTTATTTCTTTAACTGTACTCATCAACAAATAGCTTTTCATGAACACAACTGCCACCTAACATCCATCAGAAATTTCTCTTCTCTCATTTTGCTCTGTACTGTCATGCTCAAACCGTTAGTAACACACTGAATCCATCTTCTCCGTGGTCCTCCTATTCTTCTCTTTGTCGGGATGCATCCTTCCATGCTAGTTTCTCCAGACCTTCGTGTCTCTTTTATATGTTCATCTTCATCGCAGTCAATGTCCATAATTGCTTATATCTTTACCTAAGCAAATCTTTCAGTGTTTTAGACTAACAACTATTGTTCAGTTCTGTGTATTGTTGGTGTTGCCGCATGGTTTTCTATTTTGTGGCCCAATTTGTATGCCCTAACGAGCAGCCACGATAAGAAATACACTTTATCTTTGTTGAAATTCTCACAACGTATATGTTTTCTCTTAGAGCATTGATGGTGCCACTTTTGTTCATATGACGCTCATTCTCGATAGCAGCATTGCTTGATATTGCATCTATTTTCTTTTCTTATTACAAAATTACTGGAATAAAGATGAAGAAGATTGTTTAAATTGATATCAATAATATCATATACATAAGGTGTAGGCTGGTTCGGTGCGAAGGTAATGGATTGAACCACTACCAGCGTCAACAATTTGAAGAATTACACTAATCTTCGTTTCGGGGCACATGAGTGTCGTTGGCAATGAGAGAGAGAGCAGACATGCTGGATGGCTCTGCCCCATATCAGCGGGTCAGCCAATGGATAGAGCTGACATTATTAACGGTGGCTGCAACGAGTAGTTTTATTTAAACAAATTCACGTCAACTGCTAGATTGCAAGAGCCTAGATTGAAGATTGTAGGGGTCAGAAAACAGCACAACAGGTATTTGAGTAGGCTCACCAATCAACATTGAACTGGTACGGTTAATCACTGGACGCTGTTGAAAATATTGCGATGGAGATCGGAGCATCTATGGACATGTCCGGAGTGTAATGAAGATATTTTTTAATTATACTGAAAAATGTGCTGCATCTGGTGAATTTAAAACAACGACTGAAAGGTGAATGATAGACTTTTCGTTATCCCACCTCGTTATCCCATATATGCCTTGGATCTTTAACTGCAGACATGCTACGCCATCTGCAAACAGTACGGCATACAGCATGAACTCTATATAGCACCAACAAAACTAATAGGGAGCTCCAGTAAAGATGCACTTGTGAACCGAGCGACCAATACGAATTCGAACCTACGACCTCCAGAATGCAAGTCAAACGAATTAACCGCTACGCCAGGAAAGACCTGGTGTTTCTGGTAAATGAGAGAAGTAAATGCTTTTGGGATACATCCAAGATGAGGGCTCTGGAGACGGAGAAACGGAACCATACTGCATCTTCCTAACGACCACCTTTTGGAAGAACCATGAGAAAAACTGGAAGAGATCTACAGACTACCAACCTGAATCCAAACCTCAGCACCATTTTCCGACTCAATGCCCAACACATATTATTAAATAATTATAAGAACAAAATCAACCACAACACATTTCAAAGTTTCATTTTTGTCGTGCAACACGCCTGAGTGGTTACCGGGCCCAAATTTGGGGTGTAAAGAATAGAACCACTGTTACCTGTCACGCATGTCGTAAGAGACGACTGAGGAGGTTTGGCTGAAATCGGATGCATGTGTCCTAAGCGTGTAGAAGTCTTTGCGTTTAGGGGTCTACCAAACCAAAGTATACACGTTCTTGGCAAAGATCAAACACATCACAAAGATTGATTTAAAAAGATTGTAAAGAACGAAGCAAGGCAAAGAAGAAGGAGAAGACGTGCAACAAATAACTATGAAATTTGATCACTATCCGTTCTCTACTTTTCTCTAATTGTTTTTTACCTCAGTCTCAGGATAAAAATAGACTTCTAGATCGGGCTTGTGTATGCTTGATAAATAGTTTTCACCGTCTCTGCTATTTCTGAAGTCCCATCTTTTGCGTAGACGGCTTTTTGCTTTGTATCTACTGTATCGGAGTATCATTGCGTTTTACTTTGTATCTACTGTATCGAAGTATCATTGCGTTTTGCTTTGTATCTACTGTATCGAAGTATCATTGCGTTTTGAATGCACTGACTGTTGGTAATTGCTTTGTGGCGAGTCATTTAATTTGTTGTTTCTTGATGAAGTTCAGTACTGATTTTGTACCACTTATTTTTAGTTTCATTTCTAAGCGAACTCTTCTGATACTCCCAGCATCACGACTGTACATGGTCAATACTGATATGGATGAAACGTGATCAATAGGTAAAATTATCTTCTTCCTAGATCAATGTAAGGGACAGTGAGCGTCTGTAGCTCAAGCGATAGTGAGCTCTATCACAAACCCAAGCGTACCTGGTTCAAACCTCAATGTGGGCAAGTTTGGAAGCAAATTTGTCTGCGTGGTATTTTTACAAATGGTAAAAATAGACCTCACCGTCCAGAAAGTAATGGCATACTACTAAACGTATAAGTGGTGCCTAGAAAATCAACGACTCGTTTACTGTGGTTGATGGCTATGTCCTGTAAAGGATATCCACGATTTTCTTTTTCATGGAACAAAGCATCAACTTATAAACATGTATATACTACTGCAAGAGCTCCAACGTTTCTGGACTATTAAACAAAAAATGAAGATGTGAAGATGATACCTAGTCAAACAATCAACTGAAGAAATGACAAACAGAGCTTACATACAATATGAATTGTTGAAGTTGATGATCAGCTGTAATATATTCTTATGTATGAATGTTGATGGAAAGCGCTAATATAGGTGGACTGGATATATTTGTATGAAATAAAGTTATTTAGATGGACTGCATATATGTTTATTTATTAAAAATAAGTGCATATGTACGTCATATTAATACAAATAATGTTTATGTGAGATATAAGTTATGAAATTGATGAGCAAATTATATAAAAATAATTAAATGAACTTATTGAGTTATAAATGTTGATGAAATTATGAAAGGTGTTTAAAAAATTTTCATAAAATTGCAAACAGATATAATGAAAACTTACTTATAAAACTGGTCAACGTTTTAGTTAGAATACCATTGACTTGAAGATGAAAGTGTCAGATATATGATAGAAATAATAGGAAAGAAAGCATTCACGAAAGATGTGAGCAAACAAGACAGTGGTAGAATTACAAGGATGGAAATATCAAGATTAATGAAGACATGAAATATGCGGTTAGTGTTGTTCGTGTCAAATGATGACATCTACATTGGTATGATTTTACAGAGATGCTGATTCTGAATTGTGATGTCTGATTCTCTTAAATATGAAAGCTGATTCTGAGTTGAAAAAGCTGATTCTTGAGTTGAAACAGTTGATTCTGCGTTGAGACACTTGATTATGAGTTGAAAACTGTTGACTGTGAGTTCAGGTTGTCGATTGTGAAGTTCTCGGCTGATATTGTCTCGTGAATAGCAGCATAATACAATGTATATATTACTGCGTTATGCCGATATTCCCGAAAGTTTGTCAACCATTTCTAACGTGCATCTTGTAGACGGATCATGTAGTCAAGTTATAAAACTATTTCTACCATCTATTGGGCCTGATTTTCAAGAAACTAAGTGCATCAAAGCAAGCTTAATAATCTCCCTCACTAACAATGTTTTCAATCGGGTAATGATCTGTTTTACGAATAGTGTTGGATAGCACACACAAGATCACTACGTTTCACCCACCCCCAACACTTCTATAAAGAAGTGGTGGAAGAGAAGAAGTTGGATATGAATATGTTGGGGGTCTTTGCGGCTGAGTGGTTAAGCCCTTTGTCTTGTGAGTCGAAGGTCGTGGGTTCGAACCTGGGACGTTCTGTTAACGCGTGTATTCTTTTCCAGAGACCTCTAGGATTATTGCTGGAGCTACGGAGTTAGTGCTTTGTGCAATACTCTCGACAGGTGTCATGCCATTTCTGCGTAGAGCGACCGAGCTATATGGGGTAAAACCCGGTGAAATGAAGTCAATCCTTCGGCTTTAAATGAATGTTATACAAATATTGTATAGGCTAGTGATCTGTTTACGAATTGAGTTGCTAGGTTATGAATACGGTCATATTTTTTTTTTAACAAGGGGTACAATTTATAGAAAGGGATTTTGGTTCTAGTCTCATTTACACACCCAAACAAGCGGATAAACAGCGACACACGACAAACAGCAGACACACCCCCGGAAAACCCCGGAAGCCCGTCTCCCATTTGCTTGGGGTTGTATATGAGACTAGAACCGGGTTTTTAAAGGGACACACAAAAGAAAACAGGCTGGGAACCACTGAAGTAGATGACTGATAGGTTTGAATAAAGCTCATATTTAAAGCTTTATGGAAACTTGGACAGTGAACACACCCTCAAGGGGTCATGGAAATGTCATTCTCGTAATTAAAGTCAGCAATCACAATTAAAATAACACTACAGTGGTAAATTAGGCACGCGGTGTGATATACACAGGTGAGACAACAATCATTAGTCACACACATGACGCTACACATGGATATATATATACATTGCGCTACACACTTGCGACGCTACCCTCATGCGACGCTACACACATACGAAGCTACACACATACGAAGCTACACACTTGCGACGCTACCCTCATGCGACGCTACACACATGCGACGCTACACACATGCGACGCTACACACATACGAAGCTACACACATGCGACGCTACCCTCATACAACGGTACACACGAACAGCTACCCCACACACAATGTTACACACATAAAGCTACCCCTCCCCACATGACGCTACACATATAGCGCAACATACAAAACTCTAATCAACATTTGAAGCTAACACAATAGGCTACCAATATATAATATAACGCTAAGCACACAAAGATATCAACATATGAAACTGCACGTAAAAAAGATACCAACATAAAACGCTACATACAAAGCTCCAGTGGCGGCTCGTGATAATTTTTGTTGGTGGGGCCAGACATTTTTCCCGGATAAATCATGGTTTTTGGTTTGCTATATTTTACTTTATAAAATAGTAAATACACTGTGTGCGTTATTTTGGTGGGCCCGGCCCCACTAGCCCTTAATGACGAGCCGCCACTGAAAAGCTCTACTAACATATAACGCTACTCGCAAAAAAAACTACCAACATGTGAAACTACAACTAACAAACTACCAACATGTGAAGCTACAACTAACAAACTACCAACATGTGTCGCTACACACAAAAAGTTACACACATATGAAGCTGCAGTTACATGTAGTTTGACAAACATGAAACTACGCACGCACACATGAAAATATATACTTGACACTACACACATGAAAATATATACTTGACACTACACATATGAAGATATATACTAGACACTACACATCTGAGACACACATGAAAATATATACTTGACACTACACATATGAGACACACATTAAGATATATACTTGACACTACACATATGAGACACACATGAAGATATATACTTGACACTACACATATGAGACACACATGAAGATGTATACTTGACACTCATATGGAAAAGATATATACTTGACACTACACATATGAGACACACATGAAGATATATACTTGACACTACACATATGAGACACACATGAAGATATATACTTGACACTACACATATGAGACACACATGAAGATATATACTTGACACTACACATATGAGACACACATGAAGATTTATACTTGACACTACACATATGAGACACACATGAAGATATATACTTGACACTACACATATGAGACACACATGAAGATATATACTTGACACTACACATATGAGACACACATGAAGATATATACTTGACACTACACATATGAGACACACATGAAGATATATACTTGACACTACACATATGAGACACACATGAAGATATATACTTGACACTACACATATGAGACACACATGAAGATATATACTTGACACTACACATATGAGACACACATGAAGATTTATACTTGACACTACACATATGAGACACACATGAAGATATATACTTGACACTACATATGAGCACACATGAGATGTATACTTGACACTACACATATGAGACACATGAAATATATACTTGACACTACACATATGAGACACACATGAAGATATATACTTGACACTACACATATGAGACACACATGAAGATATATACTTGACACTACACTATGAGACGCACTGAAGATATACACACATATACAACTATATATTTAAAACTATACACTTGTAGCTAAACACATATAGCGACAAACATGAAACTAGATATGTGAAACTATACGTTGGAAGCTACGAAAAAACACATAAAGATGTGAAACATTGCATAATAAACTATGTCGCTATACACATAAAGTTGTAGTTAATAAACATACGCCATGAAACTAAACACACACACAACTATGATGCTACACACATACGCAGCTATGACGCCAGACATATGAAACTATAAAGTCACCCATATAAAGCTATGACGCTACAGACACGAAGCTATGACGCCAGACATATGAAACTATAAAATCACTTATATAAAGCTATGACGCTACACATATGGAGCGTTGATGCTACACACATGAAGATTAACACATCAAGCTACTCACACAAAGTTGTGGTAAGGCCACACATATTGCAGGCCATATAAAATCTGTCCGTGTAAGTCTGCACGTCTTTCTTAGAGTTGGTAGCAAATAACAAGTTTGAGATGGTTGATTCTTTTACCTTGGTGGAGAATTTTAACCTCCTAAGATTGAATAGATCTCTCCTGTATCTAATCTTTACTCCATGTTCATGGCATTACCACAAGGTGTCCATGAGAATGGCAGAAAACATCGTGCTGGTGAGTGTTGTGGCCAGTAGACAGCCATGTTTGCTGCCATTGGTGAATGGACGGTCTCCAACCGCTCCCTAACATCAAGTAAACGCGTCATCATGACCTCCTAAAACTGTTGGGCGAACTTAATGAATTTGACAGAACATCCACATTTTTCCCAGATCTTCTACAGACCCTCTCTGTTGACCGTGTCGAAAGCTTTCGTCAGATAGACAAAGACAATGTAGAGATTGCATTGCTACTCTTGACATTTCTCCTGTAGTTGGCGAGCAGCAAATATCAAGTCTGCTGTTCCGCGGCCCACTCTGAAGCCACATTGAGTCTGAGGCAATAAGTTCTGTTCCAGATGATCGATTAAGCGATTGAGGAGGACTCTGGCAAATATCTTGCCAGTAATTTGTTTAAGGTTGGGGGATTCATTATGTGATTATCGAAGGTCTGGTGATTGTCTTTACACTTATACATGTGGACAATAGTGGCATACTTTAATTTCCGCGGTAGACATTCTTTGTTCCAAATGGGCATGAAGAGATATGTCAACTATTGTCACCATGGAGATTTCTTTGTAAATCGTGATCAGTAATGAGTCCACACGAGGTGCCTTCCCACTGGACATCTGACTTGTTGCCTTCTTGACTTCTTATGAGCTAGATGAGGCATCAAGCTTGGTATTACTTGAAACAAGAAATAATGTCATCACGGTAAACAGACCAGTCATGTTATGTACCTAGTAAGATATGTTGGGCATACTCTGATAACAAGTGATCAAAGTGTCACTAAGCAGGCACTGAAGTGGGAGACAACGGGTTCAAGAAAGAAAGGACACCCAAGGAAAACCCTGAAATGAGCATCAACTGGAGAGACAAGAAATTTCGGACTTAATTCCATAGTAGAGATTGAACAAGTTGTCCGGGATAGATCGGTATGAAACAATTGATTGCAGGTCTTATGTAACATATAACAGTACGAGAGGAATATACTAAAATATAAGCATACATGCATGTATGATAATATAAATACAAGCGTAAATATGTATGCATGCACAGAAATTATATAAATGCAATTTAAGTATACATACATGTACTTAAATCCATATGACAGGTTGTATCACAGTGCGAGCGAGACAAGCTGAGGACCTGGTGTCTTGCTAAAAAATAACAAGGAAAATATTTACCATCAGTTCGCTATAAAATAGGAAGATAACGTTGGAAATTATTTAATATTTTTCCGAGTTTCTTCTAATAAATGAAAATCCATTTCGTGAAAAGAACTTCAGTCATTTCATGACGTGTCTCTTCTAATACGTGGAATGATCCGTTCGATGAGCTGGACTAACATCAAGTGATGTCCAGGTGCTATCAACAAGTGGGTTTTGTTTTAGTGAGTAGAACATTTTGGAATTAATTTCCCATTTTGTTCTTTTTTTTGTACTTTCGTGACTTATAAGTCGATTATAGATTAGGTAGTGTTTTCAGTCATTCTCAAAATTATAGTGCTTGCTAGAGTCAGTCATATAGAGTTGACTATATGAAATATTGTAGCTGGGATGCGTGCCGAAGATATGATAACTAGTTAGGAGAGAATCAGCGTTTTCATAACCAGGATGCGTGCCGAAGATATGATAACTTTAAATTGCTGTTTTTACTATCGTGCTTATAAATGATACTAGTTAGGTAGGATCAGTCGTTTCATATAAGGTTGCTAGAAGTATGATAACAGTTACTAGAGAATAGTTTCATACAGGATGCGTGCCGAAGATATGATAACTAGTTAGGAGAGAATCAGCGTTTTCATAACCAGGATGCGTGCCGAAGATATGATAACTAGTTAGGAGAGAATCAGCGTTTTCATAACCAGGATGCGTGCCGAAGATATGATAACTAGTTAGAGAGAATCAGCGTTTTCATAACTAGATGCGTGCCGAATATATGATAACTAGTTAGGAGAGAATTCACGTTTTCATTATTCTGTTCAGTTATAGACAGAGACAGCAGCAGCAGATCAAACATAACTTTAATTTAGCGCAAAAGTTTACTTGACCAATGGAATTTCGCTCAGTGAATTATCCTCGGAGTCCTGGTAACATCTGATGGTAGATGCAGATCAAAAATAAAGAACAGAATAGGGCAGGCGAAAGCAACGTTTCAGAAAATAAGAAGCATTATATGTAACAAGTTATTGTCAGTTGAGATCAGAATGAGAGTTATACAGTGCTACATAGAGCCAATACTGGCATATGGATGCAAGTCATGAACAATAAACAAACTGATCGAAAAATCTCTGAGCTCACAGAGATGTGGTTTTACAGAAGAATGATGAGAATCCCATGGACTGTTAAAACGACTAATGTGGTTAAATGAGGTCAAGACACAGAGTAAGCTTATCATCAATATAAGAAAGAGGCAATCATCATTTTTCGGACATGTGATTAGGAGAGGACGTTTAGAACACATTGTGACAACTGGTAAAATCGAGGTGCGACAAGACAGTGGAAGACAGAGAGAAAATTTTAGATAGCCTGACTTCATGGCACGGAACAGTGTCAACATCTGAGATAATAGCAAACACCAGAGACATATTTGTGGAGATCCTTGATCGCTACGCCAGCCGGCACCTGAAATAGATGATGATGAATTGTACATAGATCATCAGATACATGGGTTATTTCAATATGAGGTAATCTGGTCTGTGAATTGTACATAGATCATCAGATACATGGGTTATTTCAATATAAGGTAATCTGGTCTGTGAATTGTACCTAGATCATCAGATACATGGGTTATTTCAATATGAGGTAATCTGGTCTGTGAAGCTTGTACATAGATCACTCTAGACATAGATCATGGGTTATTTCAATATGAGGTAATCTGGTCTGTGAATTGTACATAGATCATCAGATACATGGGTTATTTCAATATAAGGTAATCTGGTCTGTGAACTGTACCTAGGACATCAGATACATGGGTTATTTCAATATGAGGTAATCTGGTCTGTGAATGTACCTAGATCATCAGATACATGGGTTATTTCAATATAAGGTAATCTGGTCTGTGAACTGTACCTAGATCATCAGATACATGGGTTATTTCAATATGAGGTAATCTGGTCTGTGAACTGTACCTAGGACATCAGATACATGGGTTATTTCAATATGAGGTAATCTGGTCTGTGAATTAGCCACAACATGTATTTCAATAGAGTACTGTCTGTAACTGCCGACATCAGATACATGGGTTATTTCAATATAAGGTAATCTGGTCTGTGAATTGTACATAGATCATCAGATACATGGGTTATTTCAATATAAGGTAATCTGGTCTGTGAATTGTACATAGATCATCAGATACATGGGTTATTTCAATATGAGGTAATCTGGTCTGTGAACTGTACCTAGGACATCAGATACATGGGTTATTTCTATATGAGGTAATCTGGTCTGTGAATTGTACATAGATCATCAGATACATGGGTTATTCCTACAAGTTAAATACCGTTTATGTCAGTTGGACCAATTCGTTTAAACATGTGTCCTTTCAGCACGTTTTTTTGTTGTTTGGTTAGCTGAACTTTTGTTATTAATTTATTGCAATTTTCGTCACATTTATTGAATGTTCGCAACTCTTGAAAGTGAGATTCAGGCTTTCATGCAAAAAATCAGTTATAAGCATTATACCAGACGCCCTAACTAAGTCTGAATTCACAGCAGGCGAACTCAAGAAGAAGAAGAAGAAGAACGTTTGTACCTAATTATCTGGATACCTGAGTGGTCGATCATTCTGATGTTCAGGATAGTTCTTGTTGTCAGAACAAGCGTGACAAGACGGCGACTTCTGCAATGGTGAGTGCATCATGTGCGAGCGAGACACTCGCGGTATCAGGTTCAGTTTGGAATATCTTCATAGCACTCCGGACATGTCCATACGTGCTCCCATCTCCTTCGAGGACACTCACGGTAGGGTTTGAAAAGTTATACACTTCCTCGCAGAACAGTACCCTGCCGTTTTCCGGGCTCTTACCAGACCAAATCAAAGACACAATGTAAGATTTTCACCGCGGTATCCTAGTAACATTATTATAAGCAGTAGTTTTTGGAACCAGTTGCATGGTGCCACAAGGGCAAAATGTCGTCACTCCAAGATTTAACCAAGAAAATACTTCGGTTTTAGGTTGAAAGAACCGTGTCTCGGCTCAAATTGGCTTTAATATTCCCCTAAATCAGCAGCGAATGCATGCACAATGATATAAATTTCAAGAGAAAATAGATATACATGCAAAAACATATTAATACCGGTGAACATATATCTCGTGAATATATATACATGCAAAAACATATAAATACAAATGAAAATATAAATAAATGTAAAAACATAAATATAAGGGAAACTATATATATTTGCAAAAGAACATATTAATACAAGTGAATATATATATATATAGATGTAGCGACAAAACAGAAGTAATGACATTCGCCAGAGAGGAAAACACTACCAACATCTCCATCGATAATCATCTACTAAATCAAGCAAAAGATTTCACATACCTGGGGAGCATTTTTTCAGCAAATGGAAGAATAACTAATGAAATTCAACACAGATGCAACAAAGCAAATCAAATGATAGGGCAAATGGCGCCAATTTTAAGATGCAAACACGTCACCATGAACACAAAAAGAGCAATGTTCAACACAATCTTTCTCCCCACATTATGTTACCAGTGCCAAACCTGGACGCTGACAACAAACGATAGAAGAAAACTAGTCACAACAGAGATGAAGTGTCTACGCAGAATGCTGGGTGTAACAAGAAGAGACCGGTTGAGAAATGAAGACATCAGGAAAAAGTGGGTACAACATCAGTACTAGACTTCATCAAGAAACAACAAATTAAATGGTTCGGTCACGTAAGCAGATTACCATCAGACAGTGCACCCCAAAGAGCAATGCTGCTCCGATACAATGGGTACAAAGCAAAAGGCCGGCCACGCAAAAGATGGACCTCAGAGATAACAGAGGCGACGAAAGAGACTATCTACGAAGCGCATACTAGAGCCCGTTTTAGAAATCTCTTCCTGACCTGACGCTGTGAGGCATACAGGATTCGAGAAAGAAAGAAAGAAAGAAAGATAGATGTAGCAACATATAAATATCAATATTTAAATACAGGTATAATTTACAAGGACACAAATATTTGCATAAAATGTGAACACGACATTAATCAACTTTGACACGCCAGCTAATTAGTGACCAAACGTACAGTACGTACATATCTAGACAATAACGGTGGATTACCTTACATCCACGTTCAGAATATAAACACAAAACAGCAAGTATGGCAGTTTTAGTTGGGATAACAAGGAACAAAGTCTACGTTTTGATCAAGAGGATTTCATAAAGCTCACGACACGGGAAAGTCATAAAACAAAACTGACTACGAAACAATACTTATAAAAACAATATCCAAGAAGCTATTTGTAAGTTTGGTGTGTGCAATTTTTAAATCATGAATATGACCATCGACGAAGTGGGTGAACTAGCTAGAGACAGAGTGAATTTCAGATGCGATGCAAAGAGAGCAACATCCTATAAAGGATACACACCTTGATGACTGACTGGCGTGCAATTTTATAGTTTCAATGTGTAATGCGATTATATTTTGTTGTTTCACAGCGTTGATAAAGATATTTTGGTCAATCCCTCAGCTTTGTCTGTTACTGTTCTAAAAACAACTTTTTATTTGTTGATCTGTCACCTTTTGTTAACTCTTACAGTACAAAGCCAATTGACAAACCGTTCTGGTAGAAATAATTTTTCGACAAGCCATCTTACGATCAAGATATTAAATGAAAACTAATATTTTCACAAGATTCATTTGCAAATATCCTTTCTCTAATCCTGGGTTACTTCTCAATATCAGAATTAGAAGAAATTTCTCGAACAAATAGTCAATGTATCCTAAGTGTTAATAAGTTTTACTAAAATCTACGCTATATTTTACTAAACTGTACGCTATATTTTATGTACATCCACGGAATCAGTTTCTGAGAGAATGAATGATGACACCATGCCAGACGTATTCGTGAAATAAACCAGCTTATGCAAGGAAAATCGAATTACGTACATGTATATGAATGTACACACAGCCATAGAACGAACACAAGAGACTGGACAAGTTGAACTTCGAACTACTAACTAGTAACTACATCACATTATGATCTCGCCCTCGGTGATCCTCCACGTGGACACCAAGGCAAAATGTCAGGGGATTGATGAGTGCGACAGGCCGCCCCGAAGCCTTAGCGATTCTAATTACATCAATGACATTTGCTGATCTTACAAAATATTTACCATCAAACACTAATGACTACTGTCGGGAATTCTGATGTCAACAGCCCCAGATTTTCTGTATCATCTCGGACAGAATAAATCTTAAGGTCCATATTTTGTTGGATAATAAGCCAAATACAAATTATCAAGATATATTCTCAAAGCTATGCGGAATTTGTTGATATCATCATCTTACAAACAAAATTCCGACAAGAAGCTATGTGTAGTCTTCCTTCATGCAAGCAACATGCCTCTTCTTCTTCTTCTTCTTCTTCCTTTTGATTAGTTTTTTAATGGTCCGTCTATACTATATGAGATGGGTTGAATTTATGTCAGTTGGAGTTCCTCAAGGGTTCCCCATAGCTTGCTTTATATGCCTCTTTCATGATTTTATGTTTCGTTCCGCTGATGTTGGTATAGTGGACAGGAATGTAGAATTGACTCTACAGTCTGTGTTAAAGTCTGTCATGTACACTGAGCAGCCTGAGCACGCTTTATTTTGTTTTTTTCTGGTGGTTTAGCCTGCATTGTCCTGTTATGAGTCGGAAAATTATGTGCTGTTTTCTGTGGAGTCTGCTGATGGGTTCTCGTGGGTGTTTGCTGCTTCCACGATTGTTTATATTTTTCTTTAATATGTGTCTTTATCTCTGGCATCCTTTTTTTTTTCTTTTATCTCATTCGCCCGCTATGAATTCGGAAACCAGAAATGGAATTTAATGGACTCTGACAGAGCAGCTAGAAGATCTGGACTTCGCTGATGACACAGCCCTTTTGTTCCATACACGCAATCAGATGCAAGATAAGCTAAACACACTGGATAAAAGGTTCTAACAATTAGGGCAAATCATTCATAAGGAAAGACAAAGATAATGAGAATTAACTAAGCAAACGACAATCCGATCTCCCTGGGTGAAATCCCCCTTCAATAGGTAGAATCATACCATATACTTGGGCAACAATGTAGACAAAGAGGGTGGAACAGATAGAGACGTCAAAATAAGACGAAGTAGTCATGGTGCCTCTGAAATATCTATATGCCATTCTCGATATTGATATATCAACTAAAGCGTCAACACAAACGTTGCCCTAAAACTTCTGATTTGCCATGAACCTTGACCATACACAAGTTGGAGACATAAACTTTGCCATAAACCTTGACCATACACAAGTTGGAGACATAAACTTCTGATTTGCCATAAACTTTGACCATACACAAGTTGGAGACATAAACTTTGCCATAAACCTTGACCATACACAAGTTGGAGACATTAACTTTGCCATAAACTTTGACCATACACAGGTTGTAGACATAAACTTTGCCATAAACCTTGACCATACACAAGTTGAAGACATAAACTTATGATTTGCCATACACCTTGACCATAAGCTATAGTTATAAACATTCCACAATAAATGGTTAAGAAAATCTGTACAAAGTTTCTGACCAACTACGAAAGCAAATAAAGAGTTTTTGAAACAAACACACTGTATCATTGGATACCATCATCAAAACATGAAGATGGAGTTGAATTTGACATGTATGTCGTATGTCAGTAAGAACATTGGCTAGGGTCGCTCTTCAGTGGACAACGGATGGGAAAAGAAAGCCTGGAAGTCAAAAGAAACATAGAGAAGAACTGGGGAAAGATAGTTAAAAGATTGTGATCTGGCACAAGAACAATTAGTAGGAAGGCAGCACTGAAAATCTCTTGTGGAAGCCTAATGTATTAAACGAAACCTTCTGCCTTACATGTCGGCTGGGGACAGTATAAGGCTGACGGAGAACGAACCCAGTAAACGCTGTTAAAATCGGACACGTCGTCGAAGGACAAGCACTAGAGCTCCAAATGGTACTGAAGATGTGACGTAAAACAAACGTTCTTGGCAAAGGCTGTTTATATATCACAATAAGAAGGATAAAAATGGCCGAAAAATAACGATCGCGAGAGAGAGTATCAAACGAGACATAAAGAGAATTTCGCAGTAATAAAGTAAAAATAAATTCAATAATACATTTTTAAACACCCCTTTCCCCCTCAAAAGCTTTATTTTACCTAATTTTGAGGGTATTTTTACACGAAAATTTTTTTTAAAAAATATAATATTTAATATATCCAAAAAAGCATGTGTAATATTTTAGATATTACAATTGCTACCTTAGTGGAAAAACAGAATTAATGTATATTCATTAGATTCAGAGCCTTATGGATTTGAAATTAATTTTTTTGCGGCCATTTTGTATCGTTTTCATGGCAACGCTTTGATATTTTTTTGTAAACTAACCTTTTTTTTTACTTTTCTAAGTCATAATCTCTTAAAATAGTTATTCAAATTTCACATTAATACGAAAACAACGAAAATAGTCTCTTAACACTACAGAGCCCCCTTTTCTCCTCTTCCCCTCCTTAATCTACAGATGCAATGTTAATAGCAGCATGAATAAAAAAATATTAACAGATAAAACGAATATTCTGACTTTTAATTTTTTTGTATATTGTACTTAGGAAAAACTGAAACAAACTATTATTTGTGTATATTGTACTTATCATGAGATCTATGGAAGAAAAAGACAGGAATAGCAGTCGGTGGACAAAATATAAACAACCTAAGATACGATGATGACACAATTCTCATGGCTACAAATGAACTAGATCTGCAAGACTTGATAGACATACTAGTGAGAGAAAGTGAAAAGAAAGGATTAAGCATGAATATAAAGAAAACAGAGGTTATGGTTGTCTCCAAGAAACAAGAAACATCAACATGTAATATCAAAATAAATAACACAACACTGAAACAAGTCCATCGATTCAAGTATCTAGGAACATTCCTAACATCAGATGGAAGATGTACAACAGAGATTAGGAGTATAATAGATCAAACGAAAGCAGCTTTTATGAAAATTAAGAATACACTATGCGTGAACTCACTACCAATGACATTGCGAAAACGAGTACTCCAATGCTATATTGAACTAATACTTATGTATGGCAGCGAATCATGGACACTGAACAAACAATCAATACGATCATTGGAAGCCACAGAGATGTGGTTTTACAGAAGAATGTTGAAAATTCCATGGACAGCAAAGAAAATAAACGTGGAGGTTTTAAATCAGGCCTGCACACAAAGAAACCTTATCAAAAGAATAAGAATCCGACAATCAAGGTTCTTCGGGCATATAATGCGAAGAAGGTTTAGAACATTTGGTGACTACAGGTAAAATTCAGGGAAGGAGAGATCGTGGAAGACAGAGGGAGAAGATGTTGGATGGCCTGACATCATGGTTCGACAAAATATCGACGTCAGAACTGATTACATGCACCAAGCAAAGAGAGTTGTGGAGAGACATGATCGCCTACGCCGGCAGGCATGGCACTTGATTGATTGTACTTACGAGAAACTGAAACCAACTGTTATTCACAAACACATTTTTTTTCCTTGAAATTCTTGTTAACGTTAACTTCGGAGAAGTACAATATATTTAGGGCGCCAGAGATATATCACACGGTCGTTATGACGCTCACGGGCGCCGCTATGGACAGCGCTGTGGAGTTGTTAGGTAGAAAAGATACCTTAATCAGAGCAAGATTGGAAAAAAAAGGGTTGCGACAACAGAACATAATATATCTTAATGTTTACATTGGAGTTTTGTTATCAAGGCAGAAAAATAGTTCAGGCTATTAAAGGAATTCTGTGGGACGGATTAGTGTGTTGCACATGCGTTCGCCTATTGACTTGTGACAAGAGGGTTGGGGTTCAAGCACACACTGGACGTTTAACACGTGGAAGGAACTGCCCCTTCTACCTCCTACACACTAGGGTCAATAAATGTTTGACTGGTACTTTATACCCTAAGGTCTGAAAACGCTACGGGGAAATGTTATTTTGTTATTTATTTTAAATATTATTCTGTGAAGTATCAGATTAGCTGACACTAGTCCAGGTACATTATAGACCACATGATATTAAGCGTAGGCAGATCATATGTGCACCAAATAATAATAATAATAATAATTCCTCTCGTACCGTTATACGTTACATAGGGCCTGCAAGTAATTTCTCCATACCGCTTTATCCTGGGTAACTCGCTCAATCTCCTCCAAGGAACTGAGACCGATATTTCCTGCCTCTCTCATCAAAGTTTGTTTCAGGGTCTCTTTAGGTCGACTTCTCTTTCTTGAACCCTTTGCATCCACTTCAATGCCTGCTTTGATATTCGTTGATCATTTCTCCTCAAGGTGTGCCCAACATATCCCCATCTTCTCTTTCTTATAACAGTTGTCACTAGTGGTTGACCAGACATGTCTCTGATTTCATCACTTCTTCTGAATTCGTTCCATTTTATATTCATTATTTTTCGCAGACATCTATTTTCAAATGCATTCAACTTGTTTCTATATCTTTAGTCATTTTCCAACTCTCTCTGCTATATGTTAGGTTGATACAACATTTGAATTGAAAATTCGTAATTTAGTTTTTAATACTCATATACTTGCAGTTCATATTTTATTTAGACTTTTTAAAAGCTGATGTTGCTTTGCCAATTCGTATCATAATTTCTTTTTAACATTTCCTGTGCAATCAAAATTGCTACCTAAATAGGTGAACTGCTCTGTTATTTTTATCATTTTAGATTGCATTGTGATATCTGCATTACTTGCCATAGGTGTCTTCATTATATTTGTTTTTCATAGCTTATCTGCAGTCCAACTTTTGATGCTATAGATGACAAGTTGTCTGTTTTTCTTTGCCCAAACTTGGTTGTTTCTACTTAACAAGGCAATATAATCTGCAAAATCCAAATCTTCTAGTTGACTATTTTCTACCCAATCGATGCCAGTTTCGCCCCTGCAACATTTTCGCATCACACAGTCAATGGCCACTCCAAACAATAGCGGAGATAGAATACAGCCTTGCTTTACTCCGGTTTCAACCATAAACCAGTCGCTGTGTCCACCATCAGTGCGAATGCACACTGTGAACCATCATAGAGGCTCTTAATAATGTTTATTATTTTGTCTGGTATTCCATAGTATCTCAGAATATTCCACAGAGAGATTATGTGTAGACTATCAAAGGTTTTTTTAAATCGATGAAATTTAGTATGAGTGGTATGAGTGAAATTTAGTATGTGCACCGAAGGTTATTTATAATATATACGACACGACTTAACTACACACATAGTTTAACTACGGTCGTCACATAATCCCTTCACGTTAGAATTGCTAATCACTGAATGTTGAACCGTTAGATCGGACTGACACAAATGAATGATTCATTATATTTCTTCTTGTCCTAAAGAAAACACTACTCGAATGACAACAAATAGAATGACTAGGAATGGGTATTCTATATTTGTATGATCGTTCATGTTTGGCAGTTTAAATAGATATAGGATATATCTTCATGACGGCCTTCGAGTTAAAAATCACATTCTTATATATCGGCCTAGCTAGACATAGTCTATGTTTATGTCTCACCTGTTTTAGGCTACCTGCCTAGAGAGCTTGTCATTTGTCGCATGTCGCAACCATCATTAGGCACACGGTAACGGTTTGAGCACTTGTGATCAACGTGGCTGGGAAGGGAAGGGGGAACACCTTTAACTTTAAGAGGACAGTTTACAACTCGACATTTTCCGTTCTGTATAAAGTTTTTACTTAAAGCAGGTGCTCTCTACAGCGGGACGTATGTCTACAGCGGCTCTCAAACTGTAACGTATGCAACTTTTCCTAGAAATTAGATCTGTTCATTGAACTCTAATAGTTATTCCTGTACGATCGAATATATGTATATACTAAGTTTCTGCAGATCAATGTCATCACGGTCGCGTAATCAACCTACCAGGCCCAGAATCTGGACCGCTGCAGCCCTGAACTACACGATTACCAGGCTGACCTACTTCATTTAGTGGTGTTTGTTTTCTAAAACTCTAGAAACTCTCAAAATAAGGCACGTCGTGAACTATTCAGTTTGAGATTCAGTCAAACGTTTACCCACTAAATATTCTTCGTGCGAGAATCACGTGAAGTTTAATGGGTACTTGTCTACAATTTCACCGCAAAAACTGGGTCATTCTAAATATAGACTATTTGCGAGCATTGTTCTAAATATAGCGCAGAGGTTCCCCATTATTTATGTTATTACGTAAAATCCCGTCATTCCCTGATGGTGAGTTTATGTAGCGTCACCGGACTAAATCCAGAAATTTAGACCCCTTCGTAGCTATTATTGCTGATACCATAAGTTTTGGCCCCCACAGTAACACTCCTAGTCCCACCCTGCCTCCTTCTACCTTTCACATTCCCTCACAAACAGTCCTTTTCAGGGCTCCCAAATCAATTAAAACACTGCTTATTTACATACAAAATACACAATAAACACCACATCCGTGACCTTTGAACCCGGTTCTCCTCCACGTCGGCACACACTGATGGCGGACTGACGTCACTGAACTTAGGTCAGCGAGGTTTCCCTTTTCCTGCAGTGAAATTGTAGACAAGTACCGTTTAATGTGACACAAGAATAGCGTCATTCACTTTTGTCGCTACTAACTTTCAGTTGTGTTGTATTAAATAATTTTGAGAAACGAGAAATGAGAGCTGTCTACTGTTTAAGAAAAAGAATTGTGAGACTATCATTCCCTTGCTATAAGAACGTACATAAATGTAGCTTGAGAGCTTGATTGATTGATTGATTGATTGATTGATTGATTGGATTATCATAATTGCACTTCGGTGAGTAACCATGTGTGCTCCGATCTCTTTCTTACACAGGAAGATCTCAGCTACAGTGCACGAACTCCGTAGCAGTGGTGAGGATCCCCGATGTAAAGTAGAAGATGGTGAACATTTTTTTGTTGGAATTTTATTTTAATCTTTTCTAATCTTCTTCTCCTTCTTCGTGTTCATTCTTTACCACCAATTTTAATCACTCTTTGTGATATGTTTGATCTTTGCCAATAACGTGTATACGTTGCACATTGGTTTGTAGGCCCCTAAACGCATAGACTTCTACACATTTAGGACACATGCATCCGATTTCAGCTAAACCTTACTAATCGCCTCTTACGACATGTGTGGCAGGTAACAGTGGTTCTCTTCTTTGCACTCCAAATTTGGGCCCCCGTAACCACTCGGGCGATCTTTTCTAATGAATTTGACCGGGCAGAGGTTTTCCAGCCTGTTCTTCTCAGCCTGAGGTTACATAAGAATGAGCGAATTTTGAACGTATAAAATGACATAAAGGGTTGGGAAAAAAAACTAGGTAATAAATTGAAGGTCGTAGCAAATAGTTCTCTATAAATTGAATGTAAAAACAAACGTTTGTCGATAAATTGAAGGTAGTAGCAAATAGCGCTCTATAAATTGAAGGTAGTAACAAACATTTGTTTACACAATTCTTCTTCTTCAAACGCTTCATATCGACCACATGTTAACCACTCTGTGTAATTTGTATGTGATCTGAGCCTAAGAGCGATTGTACGTTGAGCCAGTTATGCGCCCACAAGTAGGCCAGCACATCTGATTTCTGTGACAAGTTTTATTTACTAGGGTAGCTTCCCTAGGCTCCTACCTCAGTCGCCTCTTACGACATGCCTTGTAGAATGCAGTGTTGCTATTCTTTGCTCCCCTTGCGATCCCTGGCAACACACGGGCGACAGTCTATAAATTGAAGGTAGCAACAAACATTTGTCTAAAAACTGAAGTTAGTAACCATTTAGAAAACCTAATCATGACGACTAAGAAACATATTGAAGACCAACATCTATATTTGAATGCACAAAAAACAAAAATCATGTCAACTGTCAAAGCAAAAGGCTCACCTAATATCCAAGTAAACAATGAAGAACTCCAATGTGTAGAGAGCTACGAATACCTGGGTTCAATAGTTAACAATAACGGCGACTGCTTCAAAGAGATCTCAAGAAGATTGGCAATAGCAATCAAAAAGTTAAACACAATGAAGAACATGTGGCAAAGCACTAGCAAAATATTAAAATTAAAAATATTGAGAACATGCATTTTTCCAGTGGCTACTTATGGTTGTGAATCATGGACCTTTACACACAAAACAATAACGAAAATCCAGTCCTTCGAAACTAAATGCTACAGAAAGATCCTACGAATACCATGGACAGAAAAAGAAAGAACACTGATGTCCTGAAAGAACTAAATGTTAAAGAGAGTTGGCTGATAAACAACATACTATACAGAAAAATTACATACTTTGGTCACATCAAGCGTCACGATGGCCTGGATAGAACAATATTAGAGAGCAGGGTCCCAGGACGCAGAGGCAGCCCAAAAAAGAAGATGGCTACAAGATATTAAAGAAGCCATGAATATGACCATCGACGAAGTGGGTGAACTGGATAGAGATAGAGTGAATTTCAGATGCGCCGCAAAGAGAGCAACGTCCTATAAAGGAAATGCACATTGATGATGAACCATTTATCTATAAATTGAAGGTAATAATAACAATTGGTTCTATTATAAATTAGAAGGCATAAGATAGATTTGATGTATTAACTAACGCTTACGGAACTATAAATTACACCACGAAACATCTATACTGGGATCATAACAACAAAGTGAAATGTAGAGCTATGGAACAACAAATGTTATTTATATTGTGGTGTTGCAACTGCGACAAAAGTGGTAGGAGATCCAGTTCGCCTGTATGCGCAGGGATGATAATATGGAAGGGAATGAGAAAGACTACATGCTCAGTTTATGTCATTTGCCAAATTTATCTCAGGAAGGGTTGTCGTTATTTTAACAAGGCCGTTGATTTACCTACGGGATTTATTTAACAATCAGATTCGTTTTCTTCTTATAACCTTTCAACTCCCAACGAAGCATAGGTCTTCAACAAACTGATTTCAGCTCTTCCTCTCTCCTGCCATCCCTTCCCATTCTTTCCATGTTTTACCTATCCTTTTAATGTCAGCCTCCAGCTCTCTTCTCCCTTCCAATTCTGTCCATGTTTTACCTATCCTTTTCATATCAGCCTCCAGCTCTCTTCTCCCCTTTCAATTCTGTCCATGTTTTAACTATCCTTTTCATATCAGCCTCCAGCTCTCTTCTTCAAGGCTGTCTAGGCTTTGCCCTACTCCTTTTTTCCTGCGGATTCCAAAACAGTGCATGTCTTGCAATGCTTCCAGTCGGTCTTCTCAATGTGTGTCCTATCCATCGTCAGCGTCTCTTCCTGAGCTCTTTCTCCACTGGTATCTGCTTAGTTCTTTCTCTGAGTTCCTTGTTCATAATCTTAACATACCATCTCAGTCCCTCTATTCTATGTAAACATCCATTTATCTAGTCTGTAGTTTTCTGGTGGTTTCTTCTGTTGTCTTCCATGCTTCCGAGCCATAGAACAGCACTGACTTCACATATGATTGAAAGATTCTCAGCTTTGTGTTTGTTTTGACTTCCATATCTTACTCAATGCAATAAAGTTTCCCTTGCTTTTTGTATTCTTATCTTGACATCTTTGCTTGTTCCTCCTTTTGTGTCTATGTTGCTACCAAGGTATGTGTATGATTCTACGTCCTGCTGAGCTGTTTCTTTCAGCATAATCTGGTTTACATTTACTGCATTTATTCTCATGACCTTGGTAACAACCAGATTGCTTATCAAGTAATGTCATCACTGATTAAGTTAGTCTGATTCTAATAAGGCGTTCAGTATTTGCTTGTTTGTCTTGTGCAGGCCTGCTAGCGATACAAATAGTACTGAAGTCTCTGACTTTGTTCACAAGATGGTAGTTATTTCTTCATAAGATGGTAGTTATTTCTTCACAAGATGGTAGCTATTTCTTCATAAGATAGTAGTTATCGTTATGAAAGCAGAAATGTGTAACTCTTATTCTAAAGATGTCAAGCAAAACAGGACTAGAGAAAAGAACAAGAAAGAAAAATTACCATCGCAATTACGATTACTGAACATGTTTCCATGAGAATTTGATTATCTGTTTTCTAGAACTGATTGATTGATTGATTGATTGATTGATAGGGCCATCATTATTGCACTTCGGTGAATAAATATACTTGTTACTATCACTTTCTTTTAAAGGATTGTCTTAGCGGCTGAGCACGAATTCCGAAGCGTTATCACGGATACAATTTTGAGTGTAAGAATTTTATTTTGTTACTAATTATTAATTTTGACCGGGAAGCAGTTTTTCAACCCACTCTTTTCAAAGTTATAACTGCTTGGAGTTTTTTTGTGGGTTCTTAACTGGAACAGGGAGACCTATATGTTGTCGTCTGTTTAAAGGTTTTTAACATTTAATCAATGCAAATTTATTCGGCATCTTTCTGCGTTGATTGTGGGAAACTGTAAGAGAAAAAAGAATATAACTGCACTTGTAGCAAAATAATGAAACATAAGGACAATGCAACTTCCTTTAATAAGTGTTAGAGACTCTACCTGTGTAGAAGTCTCCGCAACACTAAGCATAGCACTACACGCCTAGAGTTTCTGGGTCTTCAAGAAAGCCACGATCAATATAAGAAAAGAAATTAAATAAACCCATAATTCCTGGAGGCTATAAAACATAATAATTGTTATAAAATCTTACCTGAAGTGAGTGCTTCCGAATAAACTAATTAAAATAATAATGTAAAAGTTAGAATAATGAACTCATGGTTTTTTTCGTGTTCTGATACAAGCGATAAATTAGGAACACAAAATATAGTTTTACATAAGCAAATCGAAACATCGGTTGTTTTTATATTTTTTTAAATCTTATAAACGCGGTATATTTTCTTGCTTGTGTGATCTGTTACTAATTTATCGCATGTTCGTTCAGTTTTACCGCAGCCATCTAGCCCAGATCATTTGCAGCTGAGTGCTTCAGTCATTTGGAATCTGTCGTCTGGTCTGATACACCAGAGTTCAAGTAGTCTTCTACAAAATTAGAGTCCCAACACGTGTTGATGGAGAAAACTGCAGCATCGGGTTCTCCGTCTGACCGCTTGGAGCAGGACAGCTCGAATGAACATAGCAGAGCGGTGTGAGCTGGACAAATGCAGGTATCACGTGGGCCTGGCGTCCTAAAGACGACGGTGACCGGGTTTGGGACAATATTGGCAGAAGGATCCTGGCTATGCGATTGGTGGTCTGTGGATTCGCATCCCAGGGACACAGGATGTTTGAAGATCAAATCCAGCTAGAAGGAGAGGTGCTGGTTGAGGTTGGAATATCATAAATGAGATGACGGGGAATGTGTAGTTGGTATGAGAACACAGAGAAGGGGAAGGGGGGTTGAAAGATAAGAGAGTGGTGTGAGATTGGTAGGGGAATAATGAGTAGAGAGATTGAAAATAGAGAGGGGAGAGAGAAAGAGGCAGAGAATGACAGAAAGAAATAGAAGTAGATGAATTGAAAGGTAAAAGTGAAAGGGTTGAGAGAAAGAAAGAGACAAGCAAGAAAAGAGAAGACAAATTATACAGTTGTATGGATTGACTAGGTAGATTAATAGTAGATGTAATAGTAGATGTAATAGTATATGTAATAGTAGATGTAATAGTAGATGTAATAGTAGATGTAATAGTATATGTAATAGTAGATGTAATAGTAGATGTAATAGTAGATGTAATAGTAGATGTAATAGTAGATGTAATAGTATATGTAATAGTAGATGTAATAGTAGATGTAATAGTAGATGTAATAGTAGATGTAATAGTAGATTAATAGTAATTAATAGTAATGTAATAGTAGTATGTAATAGTAGATGTAATAGTAGATATAATAGTAGATGTAATAGTAGATGTAATAGTATATGTAATAGTAGATGTAATAGTAGATGTAATAGTAGATGTAATAGTAGATGTAATAGTATATGTAATAGTAGATGTAATAGTAGATTAATAGTAGATGAATAGTAGATGTATAGATATGTAATAGTAGATGTAATAGTAGATCTAATAGTAGATGTAGTAGATGTAATAGTATTAATAGTAATGTAATAGTAGATGTAATGTAGATTAGTAAAGTATATAGTGAGTGATTAATAGTAGATGTAATAGATAGTATAGTGATTAATAGTAGATGTAATAGTAGATGTAATAGTAGATGTAATAGTAGTAATAGTAGATTAATAGTAGATGTAATAGTAGATTAATAGTAGATGTAATAGTAGATATAATAGTAGATGTAATAGTAGATGTAATAGTAGATGTAATAGTAGATGATAATAGTAGAGATAATAGTAGATGTAATAGTAATGTATAGTAATAGTAGATGTAATAGTAGATGTAATAGTAGATGTAATAGTAGATGTAATAGAATCATTAGATGTAATAGTAATGTAATAGTAGATGTAATAGAGATTAATAGTAGATCTAATAGTAGATTATAGTAGATATAATAGTAGATCGTAATAGTATATCTAATAGTAGATCAATAGTAGATGTAATAGTATATAGTTAATGTAATGTAATAGTAGACAATAGTAGATGTAATAGTAATATAATAGTAGATGTATAATTAAGTAGATCTAATAAGTATATAATAGTAGATCTAATAGTATGTAATAGTTTAGATGTAATAGTATATGATATGATTTTCTTATAATAGTACATATATTTCGTCATTAGTTTCAAGACTTTGAAGTAGATTATCACATATCATCCAGTCTCTCTCATTTCTTTATATTCAGCCGTCTCACTCATTTCTTTAGATATCACCAGTCTCCACTATCTTTAGATATCACCGCTCCACTCATTTCTTTAGATATCCCTGTCTCCACTCATCTCTTTAGAATATCACCCACCCTCCACTCATTTCTTTAGATATCCCTGTCTCCACTCATCTCTTTAGATATCACCGCCTACACATTTCTTTAGATATCACCTTTCTTTAAAACACATCTCTTTAGAATATCCCCCTTGTCGTCCCCACAACACATCTTTCTTTAGATATCACCTATCTCCAGATCACCATTCCTCTTTAGATATCACCTGACTTTTCCCCTCATCTCTTTAGATATCACCTGTCTCCTTTGACATGTCCCCTCTCTTTAGATATCACCTGTACTCCAACACGCACTCTCTTTAGATATCACCTGATTCTTTCACCTCATCTCTTTAGCATTATCACCTTTTAACACCTCACATTTCTTTAGAATTCTTTTATATCACCTGTCTCCACACATCTCTTTAGATATCACCTGTCTCCACACATCTCTTTAGGAAACCCAACATCTCTGACATTCTCCACACATTCTTTAGAATATATTCACCTGTCTCCACACATCTCTTTAGATATCACCTGTCTCCACACATCTCTTTAGATAACACCTGTCCTCCGAAACCGTTACTTCGATTCTACTTGTGGATGTGACAGTTGAACAATAAATAAAGATATGGTTAGAAATATCTACTCTTTTTGGAAATAAATGTTATATAAGAATGTTTCGGATCTCTTATAAGGAACATAAAACATATGAATTTGTTAGAAACAAAATAACTACGCTGTATGATCAGCAGAAAACATTTCTGACACTGGATAGATTCTCAGACTTTTGGCTAAGGTCAAAGTGTAGTGTCCGCTTGATCGATGCCAAAGTGTGGGAGTCGTCATTAAACGCCAAATGGCACAATAAAACCTTTTTAAACAAACTCCGATGGCTCTCATTCGAAAGAATGGTGACACTTGGAGTTTTTACACGTTCAAACGTAACTAGGTTCACTCGTTGTGACACTTTCTGGTTGGACCCAATTTTTTTAAAAAGGAGAATAATTACAGCAGTGGTGAAGTCGTAAGTTCGCATGGCTTGAACATGACTCATTATTACAAACAATTCTTTATTAAACAGTTTAGGAAGACAAAAGAAGAGGGAGGCAAAGATCGATTTCAGTGGAGATAATTAATTTGAGACAAGATATAAGATAACATACACTTATAACTTTAAAAAAGTTAAACATTGTGGTAGGTTTAATGTGATAACAATCTTCGATATGCAACCACGAGAAGTATGAAAACATAAAGAAATGTAGTTTTACAAAGTTATCATTGAATAGCTTTCCTGCGCAGAACTTTGCCATCCCAATAATCCTTCGGAATCTCTCTCTCTCTCTCTCACACACACACACACACACACACACGCACACACGCACGCACCCACACGCACGCACGCACGCAAGCACGCACACACATACACATGCCCGAGGTCTCACCTCTGAAGCCGTCATGCTCAAATCACCAATTACATCCTGGAATCCATCTTCACCGTGGCGTTCATCTTCTCCTCTTTGTCGAATACCTCCTTCTATGGTGGTCGTCTCCAACCTCTTATGTTTTATTATATGTCTAAAATATTTTAATTTTCTTATTTGTAGCATCAGTCAGTTTTCTTTGATTTTGAATTCTTTCTGGATACATCTATTTGTTCTCTTCTCTGTCTATGCTATACGGATGACTCTTCTGTAACACTTATATTCAAAAGCACATTTATGTTTTTCACTGCCCCGTTAAATGTCCATGCTTTACACTCATATAAAGTACAAACAATTAAATCATCGTTTCGACAAAAATGTCTTCAACAAATAAATAATGATAAATTAAACGGGAATATGTTTATAAGCTTTTTTAGTAAATCTGATAACCTTGTCATATAAACATCTGATGCGCTGAGTAAACTTATGTGTGCATATGTAGCATAGACACTAAACTACCGATCCCAACTACACACTCATGGAGTATCGTCTTCTTCTTCTTCAGCGCTGATCATGCGCTGAAACGAGTATGTGCCACAAACTTGATTGCCAGCTTGAGGTCTGTCAGGTTTACTCAAAGCTTAGTTTTCAGATCGACTGAGTGTGACCACATGTTGCTTTTCAGCTTCCCCAGTAGCGCTCAGTCTTGCAAGACATCCACGGATGTCTGTTCCGCCTGTTAATACTTGTAGAGAGCTTTTTTGAGCTATTCCTTGTATATGTAAGCGTTTGTTGAGTTTGCAGTGTCCTGGTAGGTAAACGAAATATAATGACCTGGTCTGTTTTGCTGAGATTTTTGGTGGAGTCTTGTCCACAATCATATCAGTACCCTTCCTTTTTTTTCCCTACTCCCATACATCACATTAAACTCTTCATTTTATCCTTCCTCTCATGCAGTATTCCTACTCCATACATCACATTAAACCCTTCATTTTATCCTTCCTCTCATGCAGTATTCTCTACTCCCATACATCACATTAAACCCTTCATTTTATCCTTCCTCTCATGCAGTATTCTCTACTCTCATACATCCCAAAATAGCTCTTCCTTTTTCCCACCCCTCATACACCACAAAATAACCATTATTTCCCCTCCTCTGATACATCCTATTAAAACTCTTCTGTTTTCCCTCCTCTGATACATCCCATTAAAACCCTTCCGTTTTCCCTCATCTCACACACCCACAAAAAATATCTTCCTTTTCAATCCTCTGATACTCCCCCAACCCTCAGCAAACCATCCGTTTTCTTTCCTCTCACAAATTCCCTCAAGAACCTTTCTTTTCTTCTTTCCTCTTATTATCATTCTCCGTATCCCTTCTTTTTTACTTTCCTCGTCGACAGTCATTTGACACCTCCCCTCCCTTCATCTCTCACGCTCCTAGTTTTCTTTGTTTCTTTCTCAAACGATCTTCCCCCATTTTTTAATAATCTCAGACACCCCCCACCCTACCATCATTTATTTCGTTTTCTAAACCCACCCGCCGCCTCTAAAAAATAAATTGCCCAACCCACTGCGACCCACACTTCACCTTATTCTCATGTTAAGCACTACTAAACGAAAGCTAACATAGGATACCCTACTTTTTTATGTTGGAACAAATAAGACAAGACAAGATAGTCCTAAGATCAACATAACAACACACTCCTACTTCTTTCATTCATGCCAACACCTTAGAAACAACCATTCTTAAGAGAGGTAGCCCACCCGCCCAGCGAGTTCGTAGCGCGTTGGACGACGGGTGACAAGTCCCTGTGACTGCGGTTCAATTCCGCGGGCTTGCAGAAAAGTCACAGGTTCTCGTGATTTACGATGTTCGTGGCACCGAACCGAAGGGTTACGATGTCCATGGCCCAGAGCCGAAGAGCTGAAAGCTCAAGTACTCCTGGATCGAAAATAAAAAGAGAGGCCATGACAGAGTGACGAATCTGGACAATAACATACCGAACTATACGGTGAAACATGTAGTCAATCGCCCATGTGGTGACATACTGAACTATACGGTGGAACATGTAGAGTCAATCCCCCATGTGGTGACATACTGAACTATACGGTGGAACATGTAGTCAATCGCCCATGTGGTGACATACTGAACTATACGGTGAAACATGTAGAGTCAATCGCCCATGTGGTGACATACTGAACTATACGGTGAAACATGTAGAGTCAATCGCCCATGTGGTGACATACTGAACTATACGGTGAAACATGTAGTCAATCGCCCATGTGGTGACATACTGAACTATACGGTGGAACATGTGAGTCAATCGCCCATGTGTGACATCTGACCATACGGTGGAACATGAAGCAAGTCAATCGCCCATGGTGACATACTGAACTATACGTAGAAACGATGAGTCAATCCCATGTGGTGACATACGAACTAGGTGAAATAGAGTCAATCGCCATGGACATACTGAACTATCGGAACATGTGGTCAATCGCCTCATTGGTGACATACTGAACTATACGGTGAAACATGTATCAATCGCCTAGGTGACATACTGAACTATACGGTGAACATTATCAATCGCCATGTGGTGACATACTGAACTATACGGTGGAACATGTGTCAATCGCATGGTGACAAATTGAACTAAGAGGAACATGTAGTCAATCGCCCATGTGGTAACATACTGACTATACGGTGAACATGAGTCAATCGCCCATGGTGACATACTAACTATACTGGAACATGTATCAATCGCCCATGTGGGACATACTGAACATGACGTAAGCCACTGTCAATCGCCCTATGTGACATACTGAACTATCGGTGAAACATGTGAGTCAATCGCCCATGGTGACAATGAACTATAGTGAAACGTGAGTCAATCGCCCATGTGGTAACATACTGAACTATCGGTGGAACGTAAAGTCAATCGCCCATGTGGTGACATACTGACTATCGGGAAACAGCAGAGTCAATCCTCCATGTGGTGACATACTGAAATTACGGTGAAACATGTAGAGTCAATGCCCAGTGACATACTGAACTATACGGTGAAACATGTATCAATCCCCATGAGATGACATATGAACTATACGGTGGAACATGTAGTCAATCGCCCATGTGGTGACATACTGAACTATACGGTGAAACATGTAGTCAATCGCCCATGGTGACATACTGAACTATACGGTGAAATTAGAGTCAATCGCCCATGTGGGGACATACTGAACATAGGGAAACTGAGAGTCAATCGCCCAGAGTGACATACTGAACTATACGTGAACATGAGGTCAATCGCCCATGTGACATACTGAACATACGGTGAAACATGTAGAGTCAATCGCCCATGTGTGACATACTGAACTATACGGTGGAACATGAGTCAATCGCCCATGAGTGACATACTGAACTATACGGTGAAACATGTAGTCAATCGCCCATGTGGTGACATACTGAACTATACGGTGAAACATGTAGAGTCAATCGCCCATGTGGTGACATACTGAACTATACGGTGGAACATGTAGAGTCAATCGCCCATGTGGTGACATACTGAACTATACGGTGGAACATGTAGAGTCAATCGCCCATGTCGTGCCAGGGTCCGCAATGGAAGCAAAGAATAGCACCACTGTAACATACAAGGCATGTCGTAAGAGACGACTGAGATAGGATCCTTGGGAAGCTACCCTAGTAAATAAAATGCATCGCAGAAATCGGATGTGCTGGCCTACTTGGAGGCGCATAACTGGCACAACGTACAATCGCTCTTATGCTTGTATCACATACAAATCACAAAGAGTGGTTAACAAGTGGTTGATATGGAGCGTTCGAAGAAGAAGAAGAAGAAGAAGGATACGTTTAGTCAATAAAGTAAATGGTCTAAATGCGAAGGATTGACTTCATTGCACCAGGTTTTCCCATATGGTTCCGTCCTTCTCGGCAGAAATGACAAGCCACCTGCCAATGCACTATGTAGCTCCAGCAAATATCCTTGAAATTTTCAAAAAAATGAACATGTGAACTGAATGGCGATTCGAACCCACAATCTTCAGAACGTAAAGCGAACGTTGTAACCGCTTCGCCACAGACACCTACCAGGTTTACTTAATGAACGAGGATAAGGCAAGTCCATCAATTTAACTAATGAGAAAGCCACAAATACCAACACAAGACGATTACTATAATATGAGCAGATTGGAACAAGTTGTCATTCTGCGCCTTAGAACAGGACACAATCGGCTCCGCAGCCACATGTATACAAAATTCAAGATTGGCAATTCAGCCATGTGTACATGTGGACAGGCACACCAGACTGCAGAGCACATACTCAAGACTGCCCCGAATATGATACACTGAGGCAAACTCACTGGCCTAACGAAACAACACTCGACAGAAAACTACACGGACCTCTGTGTGAGCTACAAAAGACAGTGAAGTTCATACAAGAGACAACATTGAATATAAGACATATTTCAAGCGAACGAAAGGAAGGAAGAACTACCGAGAAACTTGGATAACATCAGATGGTCGATTCCTCTTCTTATTCAATTTGAGATTTATTGCTGCCGCTACAGTTTGACCTAAGATGGTTAGAGCATGTGAAGAGAATGGAAAGCTGTCGCATACCAAAACAAATATTGTTCTGTGAACTTTTGGAGGAAAGGGCACCAGCGCAGACCACTGCTCAGATATAAAGATGTCTGCAAAGCTTCAAAGAAAAACTTTTCTATAGGTCCCAGCATATGGGAAAAACTAGCTGATGACAGAGTTGTGTGGAAAGCGATATTGCGCAAGGGTGCAGAGTCTTTTGAGAAGAAACTTATGCATTAGCTGAAATACAAGAGAGAAATATCGAAAACTCAGAGGTTGTCACAGTAAATCACTTGCCAAATGACCGTATGTAAGACGAAAAAAGGCCTTATATGCACACAGTTTGACCTTATCACAATACATAATAATATTTTTTGTTTATTTTATCCTAAAGGAAACATTCTAACATATTACCTCCTATCTATACTAAATGCATTTCCTCAGAATGAGATTTTTAAAAACAGGCGTCCAAGACATGCAATACAGTGGACACGCATGGACTTTGGGAAAAAAAGGAAGGCATTTAGTTACATGATAGTGAACTTTTGAAACAGGGCTCATATAGACATGCATGTGAATAAGTTAAAGATAGCAAAAATATACAAAATGAAATAAGGAAGTTTATCTTCACTTATCCATGTCTTGGAACGACGATGACTACGTACAATATCTGCCAAGACGAATCTGCAGTGACACTAAATATCTGACAGTGACGACGATACCATGACACTAATATCTGCAAGACACGACGATGACTGACAGTGACACTAAATATCTGCCAAAGACACACGATGATGACATGACATAAATATCTGCAAAAGATAAACTGACATGACACTAAATATCTTTCAAGAGTAAATCTGTATTTATTTTCATCAAAGTCTTCTTTTATATCTCCCTTGGGTAAAGGGGATGAGGGAATCTCTGTGGTTTAAGTGGATAAGACTTTGTCTTATGTTCCGATAGTCGTGGGCTCCAATCCGGACCGCACCGTTCTGTTTACAAATGATTTTTTTCCCCAGAGACCCATAAGATTATTGTCGGCGCTACGGAGTTCGTGCTCTGTGAAATACTCTCGGCAGGTGGCGTGTCCCTTCTGTGGAAAAGGACCGAGGTATATGGGTAAAACACTGGTGCCATGAAGTCAATCCTTCAGCTTTTAGACATATCAATATCTCCCTTCTTCATTCATATTCGCTCGTATCGTTCTCTTTCTATTGTAGACTTCTAATATTTCTAGATCTTTCCTGGTGTTATCTCTCCATCGTTTTCTTGGTCATCCTCGTGATCTCTTCCCCTTTAGATGGTAGATGCAGATCAGAAAAAACAGAGTAGAGTAGGACAGACAAAAAACATATTTCCAGAAAATGATCTCAGTGTAGGTGAGATCGAGTTCCTAGTCCTATCACAGACCAACAATAAAACGTAGGTCCCCTGTTCAAGTTGAGCCCATAAAAGAACCATTGGCAGTTCAAAACCAAAAAAAATCAGGCTGGAAAGCCGCTGCCGGGAAAAATTCATTAGACAAGATTCAAAATAAAAGTCCTACAAAAATATATTCACCATCTGCAAAAATTACATCGGTGACATTTGCCGGTGCTACGGAGTTCGTGCACTGCAGATGAGATCTTCCCGTGTAAGAAGGAGATTGGAGCACACATAGTTACTCACCGAAGTGCAATGATGATGGTCCAATCAATCAATCGGTCAATCAATGAATGCAACAAGTTTTTATCTATTGAAATCAGAAATAGGGTTTGTCATTGCTACATAGAGCAATCTTGTTTGTCATTGCTACATAGAGCAATCTTGTTTGTCATTGCTACATAGAGCAATCTTGTTTGTCATTGCTACATAGAGCCCTCTTGTCCTTGTTAGAGCCTTGTGTTTCTCACCACTACTCTTTATTGCATATATAGATAAAATAACTCAAGAGTCAAATTCAGATAATGATGAAACAAATTAACTGCTTTTTGCAGATGACCAGTGCCTGATATACCAAAGGGAACAAGATCTACGGCAACATATTGACACCCCGAACCAAAATTGTATAAACCATGACATGAAAATCAACAACACTAAAACAGAAATAATGAATATGGGAAGAAAACATAATAATCTAGACATCCATGTCAATAGTACTAAAATAAACCAAGTGAAAGAATTCAAATACTTAGGAAGCATATTCACAGAAGACGGAAGACTAGATAGAGATAGAGGCTAGAGTACAAAAAGCAAATGCTGTAACCTATCAGCTTGTTAAGGCACCCACAAATTTCGCTGACAGCTAAGCAACAGATTATCAACGACATTTTCATACCTACTTTGTGTTACCGAGCCAAACATGGACATTGAGCAAAGCGCAGTCACAAAAGATAACTACATGTGAAATGCGCTGCCTGCGAAAAATTACCAACACCAGAAAAGACAGTCACCAACATCAGCATAAGAAGAAAATTGGCACAGAACCTTGCTTGAATTACATTGAGAAACAAAGAATGAAGTGGTTTGGCCACTTAATAAGAACGCATCCAAACTCCACAGTATACAGAGTCTTCTACAACAGAACATTAGGAAAGAAGTGGTTTGGCCACTTAATAAGAACGCATCCAAACTCCACAGTATACAGAGTCTTCTACAACAGAACATCAGGAAAGAAGTGGTTTGGCCACTTAATAAGAACGCATCCAAACTTCACAGTATACAGAGTCTTCTACAACAGAACATCAGGAAAGAAGTGGTTTGGCCACTTAATAAGAACGCATGTAAACTCCACAGTATACAGAGTCTTCTACAACAGAACATCAGGAAAGAAGTGGTTTGGCCACTTAATAAGAACGCATCTAAACTCCACAGTATACAGAGTCTTCTACAACAGAACATCAGGAAAGAAGTGGTTTGGCCACTTAATAAGAACCATCCAAACTCCACAGTATACAAAGTCTTCTACAACAGAACATCAGGAAAGAAGTGGTTTGGCCACTTAATAAGAACATCTAAACTCCACAGTAAGCAGAGTCTTCTACAACAGAACATCAGGAAAGAATGAAGTGGTTTGGCCAATTAATAAGAACGCATCCAAACTCCACAGTATACAAAGTCTTCTACAACAGAACATCAGGAAAGAAGTGGTTTGGCCACTTAATAAGAACGCATCTAAACTCCACAGTATACAAAGTCTTCTACAACAGAACATCAGGAAAGAAGTGGTTTGGCCACTTAATAAGAACCATCAAACTCCACAGTATACAAAGTCTTCTACAACAGAATATCAGGAAAGAAGTGGTTTGGTCACTTAATAAGAACGCATCTAAACTCCACAGTATACAAAGTCTTCTACAACAGAACATCAGGAAAGAAGTGGTTTGGCCACTTAATAAGAACGCATCTAAACTCCACAGTATACAAAGTCTTCAACAATAGAACATCAGGAAAGAAGGCAAGAGGTAGACCACAAAAGATGGTTAGATGGCATAGCAGAATCCTGTCAAAGAACAAAAATAACAATCACCCAAGACAACGGAGCAGCACAAGACAAAAACAGAAAAACGTGACACTGTGCAACAACCCGGTTGCAGTGTGATGACAAAAGAAGAAGAAGACATAGAGCCAATACTGACATATGGAAGAGAGTCATGAACAATAACTAAACAGATAGCAAAGTCTATGAAGGTCACATTGATGTGGCTTTACAAGAGAAGGCTTAGAATACTATGGGCTGACTAATGTAGATCTGTTGAAAAGGTCAAGGCACAGAGAGAATCATTAGTATTATAAGAAATGGATCAACAAATAAACAAGGTACAGGTATTAAGAGCTTCCGAAATCATCATTTTTCCTGCATGTGCTGAGAAAGGGAAGCTTAGAATGTAACAACTGATAAAATCAATCTCTTTCTTCATCGATCGTCGACCACTTGTTAACCACTCTGTGTTATTTGTATGTGATCTGAGCCTAATAGCGATTGTACGTTGTGCCAGGTATGCGCCTACAAGTCGGCCAGCACAACCAATTTCTGCGATGCTTTTTATTTACTAAAGTAGTTTCCCTAGGTTCTACATCATTCACCTCTTACGAAATACCTTGTATATCGCAGTGGTACTATTCTTTGCTACCCTTGTGTGCCCCGGAACCATATGGTCGGTAAAATCAATGAAAGAGGAAGAGGAAAGAGAAAATTTGGGACTGTGTGACTTCATGACGCGGCAAAGTGTCAACCTCGGAACTAATAGTCAGCACCAAGGACATATATTTGTGGATATCCGTGATCTTCTGTGCCAGCCGGCACGGTACATGAAGATGATGATGTTGGCACATCCATCTATGTTGTACATGTTTGAAATATATATATACTATATAATATGCGTCGTGTTCCATTTGATACGTAAGGCTTCCACAAAAGATTTCCATTGTTGTCATTCTGCCGCCTTTCTACTAACTGTTCCCCACCTAAGACCACAATCTTTCAACTCTCTTTTCATAGTTTTTCTCCGTTTCCTTTGGGCATCCAGACCTTTTTTCCCATCCAGTGTCTATCGGAGAGCTGTACTAACCAATGCCCCAACTGGCATACAACATTCACGCCTAATCCACCCCCCATCTTCATCTTTTAATGATGGTCGCTAATCTTACACAGTTTGTTGGTTTTAAAAGCTCTTAATTTGATGTTCTATTCTGCCATATTATTTGCCCGATCCTTGTTAAACATTTATTTTGAAATGTATCCAACTTATGTATGATGTTGTGGACAATTTTCCAGCACGCAGTACCGTACAATAACACTCTAAGGACATTACTTAAGTTTTGTTTCAATCCTTTTGGGCTTTCCAGATTTTGTACAGCATGGTGGAAGTTACAAATTTGAAATGATGTCTGCTTTCTTAGATCTTAGCTCTGTTATTTATTCTGTGTTACAAGCCTAAATGTCATTGTGGACCTGAACACCGACCATGCGCCTAAACAGCAAGTGCACTAACCACTATGCTCATCATTGCACTTCTGGGAATATGTGAATAAACCCTGTGTGATTCGATGTAAATCTTCCACAGAAAGATCTCAGAGGCAATGCGAGAACTTGGAAACACCGGCTATGTTTTCATATATACGTATGAGGATGTTGTTATAAAATTAAACACATGGAATAATTTTGTAATACCCTTCTGCTGTGAAATATATTGGGGAGTTTGAGATTTGGAGAATAATACAATTTCAATATCCACAGCAACTTTCGGCTATGCTACGTTTAACTGAGAGACATTCAAAGAATATGTGATATCGATATTTTGGAAGACTGCAGTAAAACTATGTAGCAATGGTGAAACACGTAAAAACAAGGTACTGTAGTTTTACAGAAGAATAATGTAGAATGTAGGAAGAAAGGCAGCCAAGAACGGAAGATACTCAGGGAAAGTAAACAGTTGGACTGTCTCACTGACCGAACGTTTGAACGTCGCTATGGTAACAAACAAGCAACAAACAGTTACACATTTGTCTCCACGCGGTGTTGTATGTGTCAACAGTGAACACAAGTAAACATCGTGTTTGTAACAATATTTTGTTTTCTTTGGCAACTTTGGAGACCAATACAATCGATCCTTGTGTGACTGTTTTATTGCAGTCTTTGTGACTACTCTGAACTCACATATGTTGAAAGGTTTCAGAGAGCAAGATCACAGATCAATAGCTTGTCCTGAACAGAACTTTTCCACCCCAACAGTCCTTCGGAATTTATCTCTCTCATAGGCCTGATATCTCGCCTCTGCAGCTATCATGTTCAAACAATCAGTTACATTCTGAATCCATCTTCTCCGTGGTCTTCCTCTTTTTCTCTTTGCAGGTATGCCTTCTTCTATGATGGTCTTCTCCAGCCATTCGTGTCATTTTATATGTCCAAATTTTATCTTTCTTATTTGTAGCATCAGCCAGTTTTCTTTGATTTTCATGATCACAGAGTAGGAACGATATATTGACCAAGTATGGCATGAGGACATTTAATGAGAAGGGAATACAACCAACCACTAATAACAGCATACCATTTTTTAAATCAGGTAATAGAGTCAAGTGAAGCCCGAAAAAATGGATAGACAATTTCAAGCCCACACTCAATAAACACGGATATAACAAAATAAGGGGACTCATCTGACCCTGGGTTACAAATTAAAGCTCCCACCCCACGCTTAAGACAAGAGTGGATAACCACTTCCATCATCCTCCTTGGGAAAGACAACAGACAAATAGGCATAAGGTTGTTACAAAGTGGAGATATACGAGATATATACTTATAAATTTATTTTTTGTTTGTTCTCCAGTTAATGAATGACGGTGTTGTCAGGGCGTCTAATATGGCACATCTGACTGGTTTGTGCGTGAAGAAACTCTTTCCTTATCATCATTGTCTCTCGCCATTCAGGTAGTGACTCCGACATCATTGAGTTCTCCCTCTTCAAATGTAATTGTAATTTAGATCCCATAGTAAAATATCAGGGTTTCATGTAGTCCAACTTTCGCTACCGTCTGCACACCGAGAATGTTTGACCCAAGCTGAACTCTTGAATTTTCATGGCATGTGGTCACTAGTACAATGTGTTATCAACAGCGTGTTATCAAAAGCGTGTTATCAACGACCATATATATGAAATGAAACATGTGAAAGTTGTTGAGCTAGCTACAGTATTTATAAATGTGGGAGAAAATATTTGCAAAATGTGGTAAAAATGTGGAATGAACTATGTACAATGTACAGTAAGTGAAATTAAAATGACAAATTTTTAAATTTTTAAATTAACAAACAGTTAAATTAAAAATGTATAAAATATAAAAATATATTAATTTATTTATGCGATATTTAAAAATAACATTGATAGCGTGTCATCAAGAACACTAAACTATCATTGTACAACTTGATATTTCTCTTGACATTATGTTGTCAGTGCCAAGATTGTACGTTGACATCAAATTAGAGAGGGAGAAAAACTAGTCAGATATAAAGTGCTAAAAAATAATCAATTCTATAAATCTTTTTTATTCTGACGATATAGTGCCAAAGGAGATTCGATAAAGAAGAAAGAAGATTTTTTTTAACAAATGATACAACGTACTTTAAAAAAAAACAATAATAACAAAACTGAAATATATGTAATATATTAATTTATTGATTTATTGAGATATTGATTTATTGATATATTGACTGTTTTAAAATAATTTCGAATTTAGTAGACATTTTTGTTCTCTGCCTTATGTGCACTTGGGCACTACGATGACTGATGATGACGATGGTGATGATGATGATAGATATGGATTTATGATGACGATGATGGTGATGATGATGATACGAAATGTCTGTCAAGTGCAAATCAACATTCGTTTTCATTCAACACTCTTTGTTTCATAATGTATTTACTTTTGAAACGTTATTCTTTGTTCTAATGCCAAACATGAAGCTTGTTGATCTTCCCAAGGATGGTTTAGAAGTTTGCCATTGTTGGTCTCTGCCAGAATTCAGTACTGGGCCTATGGTAAATCCACAACACTCAAGGACATGAATCGGCTGATAGTCATCTTTGGAATGTTTCTTGTTTCTGGAGGGCAAACAAGTTTGCAGTTCTCATGTCTGTGTGTAGAGAGAGAGAAAAGAGAGAGAGAGAGTGGGGGGAGTTAAAGAGACAAATATGGCATCTGTGTGTTTTTGTGAAGGATAGTGCATGTTATATGAATGTGTACTAAGGTATATTTTTGTGTGGTTGATGAGGTGTGGTTATAATGTTTGTGGGCGTGTTGAAATGAATTTGTTTGTGTGTGTGTGCGCGCGCATTTGTGTGTGTGTGTGTGTATGTGCGCTCGCGGATGTGTGTGTGTAAGCGTGTGTGTGTGTACGTGTGTGGGTTTGTGTGTGTGCGTGTGTGTATACATATATCTAGCTATGTGTGCTATTGTGTGTGTGCGTTTGTTCGAGACAAATTATGTATGAGACAGGGAGTAAACATTTTCTGTTTATGAGAGATTGTGAATATTGCAGCGAAATACACAAGAACAGGCGAAACGTGCACTAGAGCAAACACTGAAATAATCACAAAGAAAGAGCCAGAACCGACGTTAGATAAATTAGAAAGAACAATAAAAAGCTTGAAGACAGAAAAATCACCAGGATGTGTTAATATTTCAGCAGAGTTTATCAAAGTTGGAGGAGAACAAAGCATAAAAATGATGTCATGCATCATGTAAAAAGGTATGGGAAACAGAAATATGGCAAAAGGCATGGAAAAGATGTATCCCAATACCTAAAATGGAAACACCAAATTATGTACCAACTATAAAACAGTGGCATTGATTAGATGCAAGTAAAATCTTATTAAAATGACTATGGGAAGACTGTATAGGAAAATGGAAGAAAATATTAGCATAACACAAGCTGTGTTCAGGCGGAACAGAGGTACACATTAACGTATTTAACATGAGAACAATCACACAAAAATCTTCAACAAACTTCTTCCAACTCTTCCTCTCTCTTGCCATCCCTTCTAATTCTTTCCATGTTTTACCTATCCTTTTAATATCAGCCCCAGCTCTCTTCTCCAGGTCTGTCTAGGCCATACCCTACTCCACTTTCCCTGCGGGTTCCAAAACAGTGCCTGTCTTGCAAATCTTCCGGTCGGTCTTCTCGATGTATGTTCTATACATCGCCAGAGTCTCTTCCTTAGTTCTTTCTCCTTTAGTATCTGTTTAGTTCTTTCTTTGAGTTCCTCGTTTGTAATCTTATCATACCATCTCAGTCCCTCTATTCTACGTAAACGTCCTTTTACGAAGATCTGCAGTTTTCTGGTGGTTTCTTTTGTTGTCTTTTATGTTTCCGAGCCATAGAACATCACTGACTTTACATTTGGTTGAAAGTTTCTCAGCTTTGTGTTTGTTTTTATCTGCTTTGACTTCCATATCTTACTTATTGCAATAAAGTTTTCCCTTTGTTGCCCCTGTCGGGGCCTGCAAGGAAGCAAAGAATTGTAACACTGTGCCCTACAAGGCATGTCGTAAGAGGCGACTAAGGAGGGCAGGTCGTGGGACTGGCTACCTCACCCCGTAGAAAATTAAGCCAGCAAATCTTCATCAAATATTACTATTGTTACTTACTATTGTTATTATCAGTAGTAGTAGTATTGCAATCATCACATGGCGCCCGCACCTCTACAACCATATTCAGATGCGCATTAATCTATAAAAACGTTGGTTAGCACTGTTCTACCTCATCATGATGGTCCTGAAACAGATCTCAAGAAAGTAGAAGAAGAGAAGCATACAGACATCAAAAAGGCGCCATATAAAAGTCAAACGGTCGCAGTTTTATACCGATTCTTGATTTTACACTTGTTGTAAATCCTATTTACAATGGTATTTTCTATGTTAAGATAAATTCAACTAAAAAATATAATTAGTTATAAAGTCTTCCCAAAAAATGTGCATAGCATGTTCCTTATTAATCTTATATGTCATCATCAAATAGCTTGTGCTGAGCAGAACTTTGCCACACTAACAAAACCTTCGAAATTTCTCTCTCATATGCCAGATGTCCCGCCTCTGCAGCCGTGATGGTCAAATCATCAATTACATCCTGAATCCATCTTCTCCGTTGATTTGCTCTTCTTCTCTTTGATGGATGCCTCCGTCAGCTAATGGTCTTCTCAACCTTCCTGTCTGTTTACAGGTAAAAAAAAAATACTTCAATTTTCGTAATCTAATTTGTAGCATCTGCCCGTTTTCTTTTATTCTGAGTACTTTCTGGATGGATCCAACAGTTTTACAAACTATCTTACTCCCTCTAACAACTCTAGAAACTATCTTACTCCTTCTAACAACTCTAGAAACTATCTTACTCCTTCTAAAAATTCTACACACTATCTTACTCCTCATAACAATTCTACAAACTATCTTACTCCTCATAACAATTCTACAAACTATCTTACTCCTCATAACAATTCTACAAACTATCTTACTCCTCATAACATTTCTACAAACTATCTTACTCCTCTAACAATTCTACAAACTATCTTACTCCTCTAACAATTCTACAAACTATCTTACTCCTCATAACAATTCTACAAACTATCTTACTCCTCATAACATTTCTACAAACTATCTTACTCCTCATAACATTTCTACAAACTATCTTACTCCTCTAACAATTCTACAAACTATCTTACTCCCTCTAACAATTCTACAAACTATCTTACTACCTCTAACAATTCTACAAACTATCTTACTCCTCATAACATTTCTACAAACTATCTTACTTCCTCTAACAATTCTACAAACTATCTTATTCCCTCTAACAATTCTACAAGCTATCTTACTCCTCATAACAATTCTACAAACTATCTTACTCCTCATAACAATTCTACAAACTATCTTATTCCTTCTAACAATTCTACAAACTATCTTACTCCTCATAACAATTCTACAAACTATCTTACTCCTCATAACAATTCTACAAACTATCTTACTCCTCATAACATTTCTACAAACTATCTTACTCCTCATAACATTTCTACAAACTATCTTACTCCTCTAACAATTCTACAAACTATCTTACTCCCTCTAACAATTCTACAAACTATCTTACTACCTCTAACAATTCTACAAACTATCTTACTCCTCTAACAATTCTACAAACTATCTTACTCCTCTAACAATTCTACAAACTATCTTACTCCTCATAACAATTCTACAAACTATCTTACTCCTCATAACAATTCTACAAACTATCTTACTCCTCATAACAATTCTACAAACTATCTTACTCCTCATAACAATTCTACAAACTATCTTACTCCTTCTAACAATTCTACAAACTATCTTACTCCTCATAACAATTCTACAAACTATCTTACTTCCTCTAACAATTCTACAAACTATCTTACTTCCTCTAACAATTCTACAAACTATCTTACTCCTCATAACAATTCTACAAACTATCTTACTCCCTCTAACATTTCTACAAACTATCTTACTCCTCATAACAATTCTACAAACTATCTTACTACCTCTAACAATTCTACAAACTATCTTACTACCTCTAACAATTCTACAAACTATCTTACTCCTCATAACAATTCTACAAACTATCTTACTCCTCTAACAATTCTACAAACTATCTTACTCCTCATAACAATTCTACAAACTATCTTACTCCCTCTAACAATTCTACAAACTATCTTACTCCCTCTAACATTTCTACAAACTATCTTACTCCCTCTAACAATTCTACAAACTATCTTACTCCTCTAACAATTCTACAAACTATCTTACTCCTCATAACATTTCTACAAACTATCTTACTCCCTCTAACAATTCTACAAACTATCTTACTCCCTCTAACAATTCTACAAACTATCTTACTCCTCATAACAATTCTACAAACTATCTTACTCCTCATAACAATTCTACAAACTATCTTACTTCCTCTAACAATTCTACAAACTATCTTACTCCCTCTAACAATTCTACAAACTATCTTACTCCTCATAACAATTCTACAAACTATCTTACTCCCTCTAACAATTCTACAAACTATCTTACTCCCTCTAATAATTCTACAAACTATCTTACTTCCTCTAACAATTCTACAAACTATCTTACTCCCTCTAACAATTCTACAAACTATCTTACTACCTCTAACAATTCTACAAACTATCTTACTCCTCATAACAATTCTACAAACTATCTTACTCCCTCATAACAATTCTACAAACTATCTTACTCCTCATAACATTTCTACAAACTATCTTACTTCCTCTAACAATTCTACAAACTATCTTATTCCCTCTAACAATTCTACAAGCTATCTTACTCCTCATAACAATTCTACAAACTATCTTACTCCCTCTAACAATTCTACAAACTATCTTACTCCCTCTAACAATTCTACAAACTATCTTACTCCTCATAACAATTCTACAAACTATCTTACTCCCTCTAACAATTCTACAAACTATCTTACTCCCTCTAATAATTCTACAAACTATCTTACTACCTCTAACAATTCTACAAACTATCTTACTCCCTCTAATAATTCTACAAACTATCTTACTCCCTCATAACAATTCTACAAACTATCTTACTCCTCATAACATTTCTACAAACTATCTTACTTCCTCTAACAATTCTACAAACTATCTTATTCCCTCTAACAATTCTACAAGCTATCTTACTCCTCATAACAATTCTACAAACTATCTTACTCCCTCTAACAATTCTACAAACTATCTTACTCCCTCTAACAATTCTACAAACTATCTTACTCCTCATAACAATTCTACAAACTATCTTACTCCCTCTAACAATTCTACAAACTATCTTACTCCCTCTAATAATTCTACAAACTATCTTACTTCCTCTAACAATTCTACAAACTATCTTACTCCCTCTAACAATTCTACAAACTATCTTACTCCCTCTAACAATTCTACAAACTATCTTACTACCTCTAACAATTCTACAAACTATCTTACTCCTCATAACAATTCTACAAACTATCTTACTCCCTCATAACAATTCTACAAACTATCTTACTCCTCATAACATTTCTACAAACTATCTTACTTCCTCTAACAATTCTACAAACTATCTTATTCCCTCTAACAATTCTACAAGCTATCTTACTCCTCATAACAATTCTACAAACTATCTTACTCCTCTAACAATTCTACAAACTATCTTACTCCCTCTAACAATTCTACAAACTATCTTATTCCTTCTAACAATTCTACAAACTATCTTACTCCTCATAACAATTCTACAAACTATCTTACTCCTCATAACAATTCTACAAACTATCTTACTTCCTCTAACAATTCTACAAACTATCTTACTCCCTCTAACAATTCTACAAACTATCTTATTCCTTCTAACAATTCTACAAACTATCTTACTCCCTCTAACAATTCTACAAACTATCTTACTACCTCTAACAATTCTACAAACTATCTTACTACCTCTAACAATTCTACAAACTATCTTACTACCTCTAACAATTCTACAAACTATCTTACTCCCTCTAACAATTCTACAAACTATCTTATTCCTTCTAACAAATCTACAAACTATCTTACTACCTCTAACAATTCTACAAACTATCTTACTCCCTCTAACAATTCTACTTTCTCAGTCATGGCCTTATATCCTTAAAGCACCAAATATGACCAATCCACACATCAGAAGAAACCAAACAGTACGGCGTTGTAGAGGATATGCTCCACGCCACATCATTCATACAGATTCTAGGTCTACAAAACTAACTAATAACTGGCAGGAAGAACGTGCGAGAACAATAAAATCTATCCCCACATCAATTGTACAAATTGCCTTACTCCCTCATAACAATTATACGAAATATCAACTTACTTTCCTTGTTAATTCTACAAACTGTTGATTTATTCCCTTTGTTATTCTACAAACTGTCTACTTATTCCCTTTGTTAATTCTACAAACTGTCGACTTATTCCATTTGTTAATTCTACAAACTGTCAACTTACTCCCCTTAAAATTCTGCAAGCTGTCAACTTACTTCCCTTGTCAATTCTGCAAGCTGTTAAATTACTTCCCTTATCAATTCTGCAAGCTGTCAACTTACTTCCGTTGTAAATTCTCCAAAAGGTCAACTTACTACCTTTGTCATTTCTTCAAAATGTTAACTTGTTTCCCTTGTCAATTCTGTAAGTTGTCAACTTACTTCCCTTGTCAATGTCAACTTACTTCACTTGTCAATTCTCCAAAAGGTCAACTTACTTCACTTGTCAATTCTCCAAAATGTCAACTTACTTTTCTTGTCATTGTCAACTTGCTTCCCATATCAATTCTCAAAATTGTCAATTTACTTTACCATACAATCTTAATGATGAAGCGCATATGTTACCAGTGCCAAACATGGCCAATAACAGCAGCTAATGAGCGGAAAATTATAACGACAAAGATGAGGTGTCTTAGAAGAGCTGCAGGTGTGACAATAAGTGACAAAATTAGAAATGAAGAAATCAGAAGGAGACTGGATGTGAAACCAGTTATGAAATTCATAAAAGAACAGCAGATTAAATGGTTTGGACACCTGACCAGAATGCCCTGGTATCGCCTACCACAGAGAGCCACACAGAAAAAGTATAATGAATACAAGGCAAGAGGAAGACCATGCAAAAGATGGAGCGATGGTATCAAGAACAACCTTACGAACATGAATATCAACTTACAAAGTGCCTTTAAAAAAAGCACACACAAGATCACTACGTTTCACCCCAACACTTCTATAAAGAAGTAAATGGTGGAAGAGAAGAACAAGCACACACAAGATCACTACGTTTCACCCCCAACACTTCTATAAAGAAGTCAATGGTGGAAGAGAAGAACAAGCACACACAAGATCACTACGTTTCACCCTCAACACTTCTATAAAGAAGTCAATGGTGGAAGAGAAGAACAAGCAAGCACAAGATCACTACGTTTCACCCCCAACACTTCTATAAAGAAGTCAATGGTGGAAGAGAAGAACAAGCAAGCACAAGATCACTACGTTTCACCCCAACACTTCTATAAAGAATTAAATGGTGGAAGAGAAGAAGAAGAACAAGCACACACAAGATCACTACGTTTCACCCCCAACACTTCTATAAAAAGTAAATGGTGGAAGAGAAGAACAAGCACACACAAGATCACTACGTTTCACCCCCAACACTTCTATAAAGAAGTCAATGGTGGAAGAGAAGAACAAGCACACACAAGATCACTACGTTTCACCCCAACACTTCTATAAAGAAATAAATGGTGGAAGAGAAGAACAAGCACACACAAGATCACTACGTTTCACCCCCAACACTTCTATAAAGAAGTCAATGGTGGAAGAGAAGAACAAGCACACACAAGATCACTACGTTTCACCCTCAACACTTCTATAAAGAAGTCAATGGTGGAAGAGAAGAACAAGCAAGCACAAGATCACTACGTTTCACCCCCAACACTTCTATAAAGAGTCAATGGTGGAAGAGAAGAACAAGCAAGCACAAGATCACTACGTTTCACCCCCAACACTTCTATAAAGAATTAAATGGTGGAAGAAGAAGAAGAACAAGCACACACAAGATCACTACGTTTCACCCCCAACACTTCTATAAAGAAGTAAATGGTGGAAGAGAAGAACAAGCACACACAAGATCACTACGTTTCACCCCCAACACTTCTATAAAGAAGTCAATGGTGGAAGAGAAGAACAAGCACACACAAGATCACTACGTTTCACCCCAACACTTCTATAAAGAAGTCAATGGTGGAAGAGAAGAACAAGCACACACAAGATCACTACGTTTCACCCCCAACACTTCTATAAAGAAGTCAATGGTGGAAGAGAAGAACAAGCACACACAAGATCACTACGTTTCACCCCCAACACTTCTATAAAGAAGTCAATGGTGGAAGAGAAGAACAAGCACACACAAGATCACTACGTTTCACCCCAACACTTCTATAAAGAAGTCAATGGTGGAAGAGAAGAAGAAGAACAAGCACACACAAGATCACTACGTTTCACCCCAACACTTCTATAAAGAAGTCAATGGTGGAAGAGAAGAAGAAGATGCATATGACAAATACAGAAGAGAAATACTTCTTATAACTTTCTAGCAAACTATATAATACAAATTTTAGAGCTGAACATAGTAAAAAAAATACACTATCCGTGTTGCAAACTATAATGTTTAAAGAGGTTTGTTTCATCAATATCATCATGTGCCATGAATAATGTCAATTTACAATAAATTCCTTCAACAATTGTCTATCTTATATCATTTAGTTGCTGAAACACTGAATAACCATTATATTCTGCCATCTATCGCTATCTCTCTCTCTCTATATATATATATATATATATATATATATATATACATATATCTATCTATCTCTCTCTCTCTGTCTTAACTTTCTGTTTCTTTTTTAAATATTTCCATCTGTAATGTTTTTCTTTTATATATTTCCATCAGTAATTGTGTGGTTTTTTTTGTATATTTCCATCTGTAATGTTTTTTTTATATTTCCTACTGTAATGTGTTTTAATATTTTCTACAGAAGAGAGAGGTCGACAGATGGAATATACTCTAGACAGCTTAATATCATGGCACTGCGTGAAAACAGTAACAGAAGTTATAGCTAGAACAAGAGACAAGAGTTATAGATGAACTATTGATAACCTACACCTGTTGGCATGGCACTTGATAATGATGGCTGTCGTAAATTTTTACAGATCAGCTGTTCTACGAGTATGTCGAACTAAATTTGAGTTCCTTTTTTTCTTGCTATTCTATTCTTCTTCTTCTTCTTGCGTTCGCCTGCTATGAATTCAGACATAGTCAGAGCGCCTTGTGTGGCACTTCTGGCTGATTTTTGCGTGAAGGTGTGCTTTTCTTTTTATCAGTGTCCCCCTTCTCAGGCTTCATATGTCACTATTCTATTATTAATAGTGTAATGTTATAATGAGCGCCTGTAACTTAAGCGGCAGTGAGCTCGATCACAACCCAGACGTACTTGGTTCAAACTCTGCGGTGGGCAAATTTGGAAGCAAATTAGTTCCCTTGGATTTTTACGAACGATAAAAATAAACCTCGCCGTTAAGAAAGCGATGGCAAACTACTAAACGTATAAGTGGTGCCTAGAAAATCGACGACTCGTTTACTGTTGTTGATGGCTACGTCCTGTAAAGGATATGCCACGATTTTCATTCAGTGTAATACACATTTCCCTTTAGAATGGTTTAGGGGAGAGCAAAATGGTATAACTAACATTCATTTTGTTTTGTTTGAGTTCTGTCCCTTATATTGTAAAACTTGTGCTGTCCAGAACTAAACACGACGCGAGAAATGTTCAAAATGTTTCTGTCAACGTTATGGTCAGATTAGACAGTTCGAAGACCAGTGACAAGACCGTCTGATCTTGTTTGTCCGCTGTACCTTGTACACTTTCAATTCATTATTCTATAGCTTTGCCACGAGAGACGAGCACCTAGCCTCTACGTCACAGAGAACTATATTTTTCCAGAGATCCCTGATCTCGTGTAGGTGAGATCGAGTTCTTAGCCCTATGGAGACGGACGATAAAAAGTAGGTCCCGTGTTCAATTTGAGCAGTAAAAGAACCCTTGGCAGCTCAAACTCGAGAAGAACATGTTAAAGCCTGTTTCTATAACAGTCCTTCGGAATTTCTCTCTCTTTCTCTCATATGAAAGATGTCCACCCTCTGCAGATATCATGCTCAAACCATCAGTTATATCCTGAATCATCTTCTCCTTTGTCTTCCTCTTCTCTTCTGTGTCGGATGCCTTTTTCCTAATGGTCGTATCCAACCCTTCGTGTCTTGTTATTCTTTTCTTTCTTATCCTTCTCTGCTTTTTTGCCGCTGGGCTGCAGGTTTAACTGATGATCGGTTTTCGAGATAATGCACGCTCGGTCGCTTGATATGGTGTGGTATTGTGAGTTTTAAGATGTCTGTAACTCCATCAACCCATCTTTTCTTGGTCTGCCCTTTCCTCTTGATGATTCCATTTTCAGGTTGTACGCTCATGCAACTGGTGTATTCGGGTTCATTCTGACCAAGTGTCCAAACCATTTGAGTCTCTGTTTTTCAATAAATCTAATAGCAGGTGTTGTTCCGACTGTTCTTCTAATTTCCTCATTTCTTATATGGTCTCTTCTTGTTTTATTTACTGCTTTCCTCAGGCATCTCATTTCACATGTGGTAATTTTCCTTTCTTGTTCTTTCGTCAGTGCCCATGCTTGACTCTGTTATTATATGTTCATAATACGCGTACTTCAATTTTTTCATTCTTATTTGTAGCATCAGACAGTTTTATTTTAATTGTTTCCCTGAACTCGAGTCTAACTAATTAAACTTGATGCTATATCTTCTGTTGTAATGTAATATGCAGCCGGGCTTGTCACAACAAGCAAAATTAAGTATAAGTAATCTGCTATGCACTGCTTTTAAAGGGTTTTTAAGCCGAAGGATTGACTTCATTGCACCAGGTTTTACCCCATATGGTTCGGTCCCTCTCCGTAGAAATGGCTCGCCACCTGCCGAAAGTATTGCACAAAGCACGAATTCCGTATCTCCGATAACAATCCTAGGGGTCTCTGAAAAAAACTGTACTCGTGAAAAGAAGGCCGCGGTCTGGATTCGAACCCACGACCTTCGACTCGCAAGGCAAAAGGGCTTAACCACTCAGCCATAGAGACCGCCACAATTATGCGCTGTTACACACATGAAATTACGCGAAGGACCAGAGATCGCCGTAAAGGAATAAGCTATAGAATGTTCTCTGATTCCCCCAGTTCAACACAGCCTCAATTGGGTACCAGGAAAAGCACTGAAATTAAACTTCAACACAACATGCAAAGTAAATATGTACAAAGCAATCATGCTTAATACAATCCCACTTACAGACAGAAGTTCACAGACAATAAACCTGGCACTGCTTGCAGAATTTAGATACCTCATTTGGCTATGCAGAAACACAGCAAAACACGAACAACAACGATATAACGCAGTACTTTTAACACACATATACCACCAGAAAGCAGCACACATAACTCAACGAACAACTGACACAATCATACACACACACACACAAACACACTGAGTAAATGAGATGAGAGAATGTAGAAAAATATAACACCCCAAAGGTCTGAAAGTACAAACGAAAGAATCATCAAAAACAAAACAAAAAAAGGAAAGGAAAGAAAATCGTTTCACTTCCATAATCTATTTTCACACTATGTTGCATCTCATCCCATGACAAAGCTAGCGCACCTATGATATATATATATATGTGTGTGAAATGTACATACCTTTGTGATCAATAAACACAAATATAAATAATGAAAGTAAATGCGTGATGTTGATCGCATTACGCATCGTGTGCCTACGAACAAATGAAAAATACCGGTCTAACATTGTATTATGAAAACAAAAGTTCCTTAATCTACGAGTCCTTGGTAGGTAGTATTTCACGGAAGGGAATTAATAAAGAAGTGGAAAAACATATATATGTGCTTTCGAATATAAATGTTACAGAAGAGTCATCCGTATATATTGGACAGAGAAGAGAACAAATAGATCTATCCAGAGGGAACTCAGTCAAAGAACACTGGCTGATGCTACAAATACGAAAGAGAAAATTGAGATATTTTGGACATATAAAAAGACATGATGGGCTGGAGAAGACCATCATAGAAGGAGGCATACCGGCAAAGTGAAGACGAGGAGGACCACGGAGAAGATGGATTCAGGATGTAACTGATGGTTTGAACATGACGGTTGCAGAGGCAGGACATCTGGCTTATGAGATAGATAAATTCCGGAGGACTGTTGGGGTGGCAAAGTTCTGCTCAGGACTAGCTATTTGATGATGATGATGATGATGATGATGAATTATGGACAACAAATACGTTTACAAGAGAGTCACTTAAGACAAAGCTGTTGCACATAGAAATATTCTAGATATAAATGACAGGTAATAATAGCCGTCCATCGAAAGCGATGATGACAACAGCCTCATACGTGTGTTGCTGCACCTCTCTGGTGTTTGCGGAGGTGACTATCAAGTCCAATCCTCAAACATAACCCCTCTTTTCTCTTTTCTGGCCACTCAAATCTTCAATCCAAGCTCTTCTTTGAATTCAAAGTCTTTTTTATTAGACTACACTACATGAGGAAGTTCACAATGCCAGATCTATTCATTGGCTTGATAACCCCCTCCCCACCACAACTTCGATAAGGTTGCAGAGGTCATCATCATGTCTGCTTTCTTCCACGTGACACGATTTTCTTCAGAAGCTTGCCTGTCGTAGTGTGTGTGTATCGTAACAATTCTGTAGCCAGAAATCTGGGACTAATATTTGTTAAGATTTATGTAATAATAGTTAGTAGCTGTGGAGCCACCCTCCCATGGCTCAGATCTCACCGCAATAGATGCTGACGTTGAATTATGTGGGTCCTGGATGCTGACGTTAAATTATGTTGGCCCTGGATGCTGACGTTGAAATATGTGGCAAGTGTCCTCATCCGATAAGTCGAAGTAACACATATCTTAATATCGAATTCAATCAGAACCTGCAGAAGTGTTACCTGAAGTTTATAAGTGTTACCCTGATATCCTCAGTAGTAACATGCAGTTCTTCATCCAACAGCGCATAACTGCACAGCTCTGCCGTGGCCCTCTGTGTCTTCAGTTCTTCAGCCTTATCACTATGTTAGCTGCTGTATATAGCGTCTAGGGTAAAATCGAATCTTATTTTCATCCAACTTCTGCCATGTCTGTGCTCTGTAAATCTGGGATGCCTCTACGTCGTGCAATACCATTCATCCGCTGGTGAAGTCTCCAGAACGTTGACATGGATTTTTCAGCGAACAATCTACAACGTAATTCATCCTTAGCTAGATGCACACATGTCTGAAAGTAAACAGTTCTGGAGTTGTATTCAGGTTGTGTGCTAGTGTCCCCCCTCCTGATACTCTGCCATAATGTATCAGCTCGCCTCTTGTCCATCAAGACTCCAGAGATATTTTTTATTCCATCACGGAGGATGCGTCAAGTTTCTCTATTGTAAAAAGCTCTCATTTTGCCTAATCTTGTTGATAGTATTCCGTCCTGTTGTGTAATACTAAAAGTTATGTGCGCGCTTTCTGTGTTCCCTGTTTTGCTTTTCTGGACCAGGGTCATGTTCTATTTTCTTCTTCTTCTGCGTTCTCACTAGATTGGGATTTCGGATTCTCTAATAAAGGCAGCCGTCTGCCTCAGATTATCAACCACGCCATACAGTTTGCCTTGAACGCTGGTGTAAGTGGGCCACCTCTTTCTTGTCAAGTCTGCATACTGGGGGCAGTTCTGTAGGATATAATTCTTATGATTTATGCTTCCCCGTTTGTGCCGATCTCTTCCCGCAACCCGCAATAAGTTTTGGCCACACTCGTGATGGTAGGTCTGACATTCTTACTGCATGGCTAAATCTCCGAGGCAGATTGGCGACTGTAGAAACCGTTATCCCATTCCTCATTGGGAGGAGTCGTTGTACCGTGTCATGCGCCTTACGGCCTGGTGCATCTGTTTTCTGCAAGCAATTGTTTCGGGTTAGCATTCCCTATCGGACACGTGCATCCGATTTCAGACAAACCTCCTTAGTCGCCTCTTACGACATGCGTGGCAGGTAACAGTGGTTCTATTCTTTACGCCCCAAATTTGGGTCCCGGTAATGAGCAATAGATGAAGTTGGCAAAAGAGACATCCTGATCGTAATGGGCGATTTCAACGCCAAGGTTGGCAAGGAAGCAGCTGAAGAATAGGTAAAGATAAAAGGTCCTTTCAGCATAGGACAGCGAAACGAAAGAGGCACAAAACTAATTGAGTTCTGCCTAGAAAATAATCTCTCCATTACGAACACCCTAAGCAGGCAACATCCAAGAAGACTATACACCTGAACCTCACCAGAGGGCAACACCAGAAACCAAATAGATTACATCTTGGTCCAAAGAAGATGGATAACAGGCATTCTATCAGTAAAGACACTACCCGGAACAGACTGTGACTTCGACCATGAACTGCTGGTGGCAGAGTTTAAATTAAGACTGAAGACAACAAAGAAAGCAGCTGGCCCTATACGTTTTGATACAAATGCCATTCCACTAGAATACAACATAGAAATACAAAACAAATTTGACATACTTATGGCGGCTCAAGAGGACATGACACCTGACGAACTGGTAACACAGGCAAGAGATATATTACTCTCCACCGCACAAAACATCATACCCAGGAAAGTATACAAGAAACAGGTCTACATAACTGAAAAGACACTGAAGCTAATTGAAGAAAGAAGAAAGCTAAAACAAACGAGGTTAAAACGAAACAGCACTGAAAATAAAAACTGCTCAAGAGAAGTCAAGAAAGAAATCCGAAAAGACAAGAAACAACACATAGTCACCTCATGCAATAAAATTGATGAATTAAGAAAACAAGGGAAAGAGAGAGAAATGTACAACGAAATTAATATAATGACACGTGACTTCAGCCCATCAATACAAGTCATAAACGATAACAATGGCAAAACATTAACAGAAAAGAAAGATGTACTAGAAATATGGCGTGAGTACTGCAGAAACATGTATGAAGACACATCTAAAAATCCACATAAGATAATAACAGAAAGCGAAGAGACAGAACCAGAGCCCATGTTGGACGAAGTGCGCCTGGCCATTCATAGAATCTCTATACCTACAACTCATAGAATCTCTATACCACGAACAACAGGCAACCATTAAAATAGGAGGTAAAATAGCAAAATGGTTCGAGATTCAAAAGGGGGTACGACAGGGATGTATTTTGTCGCCATACTTATTCAACATGTATGCGGAGAACATCATGAGGAATGTAAAAGACGATGCCAACTATGTGAATTACGAGTCTCTCACTATAGGCGGCAAATGCATACCAGAGCTTAGATACACAGACGATTACAGTATTATTATCCACCAGCAAAGAAGGTTTGGAAAACCTAATCATGACGATCAAGAAACATAGTGAAGATCAACATCTATATTTGAATACACAAAAACAAAAATCATGTCAACTGACAAAGCAAAAGGCTCACCTAACATCCAAATAAACAATGAAGGACTCCAATGTGTAGAGAGCTACGAATATCTGGGCTCAATAATTAACAATAACGGTGACTGCTCCAAAGAGATCTCAAGAAGATTGGCAATATCAATCAAGAAGTTAAACACAATGAAGAACATGTGGCAAAGCACCTGCAAAATACTAAAATTAAAATTATTGAGAGCATGCATTTTCCCAGTGGCTACTTATGGTTGTGAATCATGGACTATTACACAAAAATTAAGATCGAAAATCCAGTCCTTCGAAACTAAATGCTATAGAAAGATCCTACGAATACCATGGACAGAAAAAGAAAGAACACACATGTCCTGAAAGAACTAAATGTTAAAGAGAATTGGCTGATAAACAACATACTATACAGAAAAATTACAAACTTTGGTCACATCAAGCGTCACGATAGCCTGGAGAGAACAATACTAGAGGGTAGGATCCCAGGACGCAGAGGCAGACCAAGAAGAAGATGGCTACAAGATATTAAAGAAACCATGAATATGACCATCGACGAAGTGGGTGAACTGGCAAGAGACAGAGTGAATTTCAGATGTGCTGCAAAGAGAGCAACGTCCTATAAAGGACGTTGTGATACGAACGCGTACTGTATCTTTTCCTTTAGGCACGTTTCTTATTGACGATGGGTTCACATGCGAGTCCCGTAATCTTATCTATGCTATTATCTGTAAGCGGTGTAACAAGGCTTATATCGGCGAGACAGGCAAGAGGCTCAGTGACCGATTCGCCCAACACTTACGCGACATACGCCAATGCTCTGTGACCCCTGTAGCCACCCATTTCAATGACACTGGCCATTTAGGTGCTCACGATGTCCAGGTCACAGCCATCCGATCATGTTCCTCGGATGATCGCAGTCGATTTGCTCTGGAGAATCAGTTGATTTCTTTGTATGGTACCTTGCGACCACGCGGGCTCAACGTATTACATTCTTATGCTTCTTAGTACTTTCTCTTCCCATGCTTTGTAATCTATATGGGTATATGTTGCATGTATTCATGTTATATTCCATTCTTATGCTTCTTAGTACTTTCTCTTCCCTGCTTTGTAATCTATATGGGTATATGTTGCATGTATTCAAGTTATATATTTACTAGATGTTTCATTGTTTCTTTTCCTTTCTATTTCTAGTTTTTATGTGTGTTTTTGTGTTACATTTATTTCGTTATTCGTTTTTATTCCAGATTTTCCTTAGATACGTTTGTATTTGGTCGTCCATTTGTGTTTCATTTTAATTTGTCACTCCTGTTTGTTCGTTTGCTTGATAAAGGCCTTGTTGGTCGAAACGTTGCTGTATTTTGTCATTGTTTTTGTAATTTGTAAAACTACAGTACTTTGTAATTACGTGTTTTGCCAATCAAATAGTTTTACTGCAGTTCCATATATATATACTGAATATAAAGGATATGCACCTTGATGATGATGAATGTTCTATTTGAAAACTGGCAACCAAGAAGGAGACATCTATGAAATTAAGTAACACTGTCAGAGCCACCTAGTCGACTTGCTAATCTGGTTGCTGTACAATAATTGATGCAGACTAGAACTGATGTCACCTGCACTTCTGTCATTGTCCCAATGTTTACCACTGGCATTGAAATCACCGCAAAAGATGATGTTCTTCTCGTCCTAGCTAAATAAACGTTGACACTGCAGTGTATTCACTTTGTCGTTGCTAGCATACACATTAACTATGACGAATTGAACAGGAGTCTACACCCTAACAAGATATACTTGTATGGTGTCACAGCTCTAGCTCGACATGTCTACTTCAGATGCTGCCATGTTACTCCTAACTAGTATTGTCTCTCCAATATGCTGCCTGTTATAAAAGTCAGTCTTGCGAACTTTTCTCTTACCCCATATTGGTTTCTTGGAGGGCAATGATGTCTGCACCATCAATGAGTTTATCGCAGACCAATCATCTATGTTTCACACTAGCACAGTTTCAGTTCATGATGCGTACATTCTTTTTGACACAGTCGTTCACACTTCTGACACCCACTCGTTTCCTTCTTCTATAAGTACTGTAGTTGGTGGTGTCTCCGACACATTTGTTTAGTATATATCATCATTCTGGCGTCTGTAGCTCAAGCGGTAGTGAGTTCGATCACAAACCCAAGCATACTTGGTTTAAACCCCACGGTGGGCAAGTTTGGAAGCAAATTCGTTTCCGTTGAATTTTTACAAAAAGGTAAAAATAGACCTCACCGTTCAGAGAGCAATGGCAAACTACTGAACATAAAAGTGGTGACTAGAAAAGCAACGATTCGTTTACTATGGTTGATGGCTACGTCCTGTAAAGGATATGCCACGATTTTCCTTTTTCATTTCATTATTCTGGCTGTGACGCGATGGTGATTAATTCCAAAGTATCCCTGCCTACACACACGATCTCTGTTGCGAAGCAGAGAATCCATCTCCCCGTTAGCGACTGGCTATACCGCAGTCGTACAGCACAACGGCACGTGGGCACACCTTAAGCTTGGTTTAATTCGCTCGAAATATCACGCTAAACACAACAACAATGTGAAAAATGCACTTCTAGTCATAACGGCAAAAAAACGGACCACCATTTTGTCGACACCGGAAATGAATAAATGTTCAAATCTATTAGAACGCCACCAACACAAGATAACTGATGATGATGATGGTATCCTATTAGTCTATAACGAATTTTTGATCTTCTTCTCTCGATCATTCTTCACAGCCAATATTATCATTCTTATTGTGATGTATAATTGGTCCACTGACAAGAACGGGGTGATCTACGTCGTGTCGATTGTGCGCCCATGGTGACTAGGCCCACCCGTCCGGTTTCAACCAGCTTTTGATTTACTAGTGTGAACTTTCCCTATGGTACGATCCTTTCTGCCGACTGTGTCGGCCCGGATCTTCGTCTTTTCGATCAACTTTACCGTATATTTGGGCTTTGTGATCTACGCCAAGACCGTGAGTTACGCTATGCCCTTTCTGACAGTGAGGTCGTTCCGGATTAGAAACATTTCTCGGGGCTTATAAGCTTGTCCTCGGACGGCGTCTTACTCGTATAAAACACCGTGTAAAGTATCGGCCTTCGCCAATGTTCGGACCCGGACAGCCTGTCAGATCTTTACATTGTCGACCTTACTTTACCGTTCACTTTTGAGTTTGATCCAGAGTAGGAACATTCTCAGCCTTTTCTAGACGCACGTTGGTACGTGGCAATTTGCAGTTAACCTCGGAAGACCCCGGCCTGGGGCCAAGCACAAACAATGTAGAGGGTCGTTTCAATCGGCGCTAGCAACGCAACTGAGGATTTTGCGCTCGCCACCATCACCCGCCCAGTTCTTCCGGGGATGTTAGTTGTGACTGCAATAGTACCTTGCCCGATTGCCCCAAGGCTGGCAGTTCCGTTAGACATCACCCACCTCAGTTCTTCCGGGGATGTTAATTGTTATTGCAACAGTACCTTGCACGGTTTTCCCGGGGAGGGTAGTTTCGTTATGCACTAAAACGCAACTTTTTGTTTTGCGCTCGGCAAACCATGCCAAGTACATGTATCGGCACCAGGTCACCGATGCGGAGTCAGCTGTAATCTTCCCTCGTACCGACACGAGGGTAGACTTTTATTCGTTACGGTAGAGACGACAAAATTAGAAATGAAGAAATCAGGAGACTGGATGTGAAACCAGTCATGCAATTCATAAAAGAACAACAGATTAAATAATTTGGACACCTGACCAGAATGCCCTTGTATCGCCTACCACAGAGAGCCACATAGACAAAGTATAATGAGTACAAAGCAAGAGAAAGACCACGAAAAAGATGGAACGACGGCATCAAGAACAGCCTTATGAACATGAATATCAGCTTACAAAGTGCCTTAAAACAAGCACACACAAGATCACTACGTTTCACCCCCAACACTTCTATAAAGAAGTAAATGGTGGAAGAGAAGAAGAAATCATGAGCTGGCAATGTTTGCCCTCTCCTCAGGGCTTCGAGTTTCGCCCTACGTGGGCACACGTTTCGTCACTGAATGCACCTCTCATCCTTTCATGTTTACCAGTCTCCCCATCGGCAGAGAAACAGGTAATTTGTGGCGGGACCTTTGACTTACACGTCGAGCTCGTGTATGGGGTCTCCTGCTCCGGAGATTACGATTTGCGTTCGGCCCTTACTCCGGGAGAGTGGAGCTTATGTCAGAGACGTTTCGCTGCTGTTTCTTTTTGTTCGGGATCTTGAGCAATATTTTGTTGGACATCGGCCAGGAGACTCGTGCATTTTGTTCGTATGTACCTGCATTTCCTTTTCCGTACTTGCACCACTACCACTACCAGTAGTTCTCCCCGATCCCTGCCCCCATTAGCCAGACCGGAACCAAATTCTGTTTCCAGGGTCACCACGAGGAAGTAGGGGACAGGGTCTTGATTAGTGCCAGCTCACTAATCCTAGCACACCACCTCATGCACCTTTGACCCCGATTTTGAATCTAAAGGAGATTACCGAAAAGACAATATTGGAGAAAGACAGTTGAGGACAGAAGAGTGTATAGAAGAGATATACATGGGGGTGTGGGGGGCATCGGTAGGTGAATAGTCTATAATTTATTATCCTAATGTGGATTTTATTTTTGATTTCTCCTTAAACATTTTCTGTCGGCTATTTGTCGGATCCTGACTTTGTCTGTTCTCAGAGCAGTTTTCATAGCTTGCTTTCAGCTTGATCTTTCCCTAGCGAGTTTCTCCCAGTTTTGTATATTCATGTCGAGCACTTTCAAGTCACGCTTGTATACGTTTTTGTAATGAAGGAAGTGTAGCGGAAAAGATACTTTGTCAGCTCAATAAAATATTCTTGGGGAACCTGCCGTCCTCCATTCGGGACATGGTTATCCAGCAATCTTAGGTGGCGGTAGAAGATATGGTTAACTATCCTAGCATATTCCAACATCTTGTGATTTTTTTTACTCTGCTATTTCAGGATATATCGAGTATACGCCATATGCAGCTCATGTGGGATGCATTCATTATTTTTAAGAAGTTTTTATGCCGAATGATTGATGTCATTGCACCGGGTTTTATCCCATATGGCTCGGTCCCTCTCCGTAGAAATGGCACGCCACCTGTCGAAAGTATTGCACGAAGCACGAACCCAGTAGTCCCGGCAACAATCCTAGTGGTCTCGGAGGGGGTTGCACTCGTGAACTGAACGGATTCGAACTCATGACTTGTGACTCGCAAGGCAATGGCTTAACCACTTAGCCACAGATATCCCTTTTCTTCATTCTTTGCTCCTGCAAACTGTGTAGTGGTTATGATTAGCTGGTCGCAAGCCTGCCCAACGTGTTTGTGGCGCGTTGGACGACGGGTGACAAGCCCTCCTGTGAGTGCTGTTCAATTCTGCGGGATGGCAGAAAAGCCACAGGTTGTCTAGATTTACGGTGTTCGTGGCACCGAACCGAAGGGTTACCTATGTCCAGGACACCGAGCCGAAGAGCTGAAAGCTCAAGTGCTTCTAGGACGGAAAAAAAAAAAGATTAGCTGGCGTGCTCAACATGCAGGCGACGTACACATTTACTTCGGTGTTGATTGTCAGCATGCTAGTTTTGCTACATTTTTATGCGATGGAATGTCTAAGGTTGTAAAGGTCTAACTGATTCTCATGTGCAGTTCCACATCTAATGAGAGGTCGTCGGGTGATTACCGTGTTGTGTTAGCACCGTGAGGTGAAGCAGGAGTGGCCTCTCAGTGACTATTTGTTTATACTGATATGGAGGATATCGTTGTTCACGCAGCAGTTTTTCCCTCTCGCCGCAGCTAATAATTCAAAGGATTGGCCAGGACGATACTGCTTGGTGCTATCTACGTCGCTACTTCGGTGACTTTAATTACAGGTCTTAGGACTTCTGCTCCTGATTTGATCTCAATGCTTACTCCCCACTCCGCTCACAAGACTTGGTATAGTTGCAAGGCAGCGGAGGCAGGGTTGCCAATTTGGCCTTTTAAAGGCCAGATTCGGCTATTTTTACTTTATTTTTTTTTTTTTTTAAGTGGGTGTCTTCAAAAAAAAGTGTTTGGACTTTTGGGCGATTTTCGGCCTTTTTTCATATGCAAACTGTCTTTCTAAAAATATCTATGTCTTAAAAGCAAATTGGGTAAATATACTAGATATAGAGTTTTTAATGGTTTTGGTTGATATTGTTAAAAAATAAGAACAGAACTGCTCTTATCTAATAAATATTGCATGAACTTTACTGCATCCCCTAATATGGTAAAGAACGTATCTACTGACAAAGTGTATGATGCTTATTAACGCGGCCATCGTAAATATAGTAGGCCGTATTATTTCAGTGCTGATGATAGTGATGACTTTGATTTGGAGATCTTTTTATGATGTGAGTTTGAAATAGCACTGAGTTTCCTCCTGGCTTATTTTTGGCCTTTTCCGGTTTGTGTTTGGCCGATTTTCTAAACTTTGAGTTGGCAACCCTGAGCGGAGGTTTAAAATCAGAGTTTCCTAGATGTGTTACTTCACGAGGTTAACAAGCCAAATCTGCTCGATGTCGCTATATTCTGGTGTCAATTGCTCCCTATGCATTCCGTCTTATGACTTCTTCTTTGAACGCTCCATATCGACCACTTGTTAAACCACTCTTTGTGATCTGTATGTGATCTGTGCCTAAGAGCGAATGTACATTGTGCCAGCCATGCACCTTCAAGTAAGCCAGCACATCCGATTTCTGCTATGCAATTTATTTACTAGGTTGCTTCCTATGTCCCTACATCAATCGCCTCTTACGACATGCCTTGTAGGTTGCAGTGGTGCTATTCTTTGCTTCCCTTGCAGGCCCCGGCAACACACGGGCAGTTTTATGTATGTTAAAACAATTTCGCCGTGAGAAGACTTGGCTTGGTTGTCAGATGCGATTATGCTCGTTCATATGGACAAGATGGGACAACTGCCCCCTTCTTCCTGGAAAATGACATTTTCTTAAAACAGTTTTCCGTGAATCTGGTCTTCTCCATTTCCGTCTAGTAGACTTCCAACTGGTGGCGTCTGTGGCCTAGGGGATAGTGACAGGGGTTCGAATCACGCTGCGGACAGTTTGAGTTGCAAATTGTTTTGCGTGGATTTTTACAAAAGGACGATGGCACCACCCGTTCAGAAAGCAATGGCAAACTACTGAACGTAATAATGCCTAGAAAAATCACAAACAGCATTAAAAGCTGGGGTTGATTAGCAAAGTCATGTAAAGGATATGCAATTAACTATAGACTTCCAACTACATTTGAGATGAAAAATTCATTTTGCACCCACAACCTTCGTGGAAAATGTATGTGGACTCCCATGGATGCTATAAAAGATTTCCGTCTTGTGAGTACTTTATATGCAATGAGTATCAAACTATGAACAGATTAGAAAAAGTTATCATTTTGCTCATCATAGCAGGATAGAATGAACAGGCAGGCTTCCGACCAAATAGATCCTGTACTGACCAGATAGCCACATTACGTATAATAATAGAGCAAAGTATTGAATGGAAATCCCCACTTTATATCGGATTTGTTGATTATGAGAAGACTTTTGACAGTATTGATAGGGAAACCCTTTGGAAATTAATGAGGCATTATGGAATCCCACAGAAAATTATTAACCTAATAAAAGCAACATATACAGATATGAAATGTAGAGTTCTTCATGAAGGTAAACTAACAGATACTTTCGGAATAGAAACAGGAGTGCGCCAGGGATGTCTTCTATCATCTTTGTTGTTCTTACTGACAATAGACTGGATTATGAAGACCACAGTAACTAACACCAGAAATGGAATCCAATGGACTCTGACAGAGCAACTAGATGATCTGGACTTCGCTGATGATATAGCCCTTCTGTCACATACACGGAATCAGATGCAGGATAAGCTAAACACATTGAATCAAAGGTCCCAGCAACTAGGGCTGAACATTCATAAGGGAAAGACAAAGATATTGAGAATTAACCAAGCAAACGACAACTCGATCTCCCTGGGGAAATCCCACTTCAAGAGGTAGAATCATACACATATTTGGGCAGCAACGTAGACAAAGAGGGTGGAACAGATAGAGATGTTAAAATAAGAATACAGAAGGCAAGAGGAGCTTTCATTGCACTGGGAAACATTTGGAAGTCCAAAGAAATCAAATCTAGAACAAAAATTCGGATATTTAACTCTAATGTTAAAGCAGTTCTACTGTATGGGTCAGAAACATGGAGAACAACTAAAACAATAGCGCATAAATTGCAAACATTCATCAACTGGTGTCTGCGCAGAATAGAGGGAATAAGATGGTATGATAGGGTCACAAATGAGGAACTTATGGAGAGAGCAAGACAGATTCCAGTGAACGAACAGGTTAAAAAGACGCTGGCGCTGGATAGGACACACTTTGCGAAAACCGGAGGGAATATAACAAGAAGGGTCCTTGCCTGGAACCCGCAGGGACAGCGAAAGAAGGGAGGCCGAGAAATACATGGAGACGAGATTTGGAGGCGGAGATCAACAATATAAAGAAGAGCTGGAGGAGCTACAGGAGATAGCTAGAGATAGGAAGACTTGGCATGAGTTGGTTGAGGGCCTATGCCCCAACCCGGGTAAAAAGGCAAAGAGAGAGAGAGAGAGAGCAGGATAGAATCGACTCACAGCCACGTGTATTTAAAAGTGGACCCCAAGATTGACAAGTAAGCCACGTGTACAACCATCCCAGAATGCAGAACAGATACTTTAAGACCGCCAAAAAACGTATACTATATAATGAGATATTTTTCGATCCAGAAGCACTTGAGCTTTCAGCTCTTCGGCTCGGTACCATGTACATCGTAACCCTTCGGTTCGGTGTCACGAACACTGTAAATCTGGAGAGCTTGTGGCTTTTCTACCAGTCCGCAGAAATGAACCGCACTCACAGGGGGCTTGTCGCCCGTCGTCCAACGTGCTACCAACACGCTGGGCAGGCGGGCGCATAATGAGATAAATCACTGGTCCAGTTAAACAAACAGGAAAGAAAAACTACACGGTCTTCTGTATGATCTACACAAGTGAGGTTTATTCTAAACAAGTGTCTCTGAAATGCTTCGATATAGACAATACGTGCTGGGAATCCTTGCGCAAGATCGCCAAATGTGGCGCTGTAACAACAAAGAGGAACCCGAATAGCTGAGAATCATCGTATTGTTGAGTCACAGAGAAAACGAGCAGCGCGAAAAGACAGAGCACACAACACGCACATGTCTAACCTTGATCATGTATGCCCCACCTGTGGTCGGGGGATTCTGTTCTAGGATTGGACTCTACACTCACCTCCGCACACACCAGAGAGGTGCAACAGCACACGTCTGAGATTGTTGTCATCATCGCTTGCGATGGACGGCTATTATTATTATTATTATTCTAAACAAGAGACAACATCGCAAATATAGACAACATTTCAACCGAGCCAAAAGAAGGATAACATGCTGGATATCGATATCATTTTTTAACTCCAGAATGGACTCTTTCTGATATGTGCTTTATTATTGTATATTTTCCCTTTTCTATTAACACATTATTGCAAAGTAAGTACCTGTCACTAACTTTAGGGTTCAACCTGGTATCATTTTTTTTACCTCTGGACCTGACCAATGAAAGCTTTAAGTCTGTGACCTGACCAATGAAAATACGCACGACTCTGACCTGACCTAAACACCTATGTAACCCGTAAGGCTACCACCCTTGCCCACCAACCTTTCAAAATTATTTGATACTTTTTCAATAATAAAATATTCTCCTTCCCATCAATTTAATTATTCCTCAAATGCAGTTGTTTAATAATGAAAGATTACTTTATAATCGACGTCTTATTACTTAGGGTAGTGGGTGGGGGCTAATTGTCACAGTTTATTTCAGGAGCCGCTCCGCTCTTAAATTTTACACAGTACTTTCTCTTCTGCTACGTATAATCAGAGATGCCAACTGTAACTATCTGATAGAAAACAGTTGTCAGTATAAGTCAGAATCTACTACAAAGAGCTTGTTCTAAAGATGTGAAATTTGTTTCGGAACATAAATAACGATTTTGGAAGAGTTTCCAGATCTGGTGGTCCATGCCATGAGCAGACTTGTATTCTAGTTTGAAGTTTGAAATATCTCTTGCGCATGCGCCCTGCTATTTGAAAAGACCGCAGTAACGGAAGGTTTGATGTTCCCAGCGTCATGTTTATCCAGCACAAGGGAATTCAAGACCTTCATTCTTGTTCCGATTTTTCTGTAAGAGAATAGTATTCTTCTCAGAGATTGAAGCCGGAAAACGGCACGATGAGCCAACCGGTCGCAATGAAGATAGGGGTGAATGTTGACATTCAAAGAACTGATGGTAAGAAGTAAAATGCCGAAAAGTTCAAGTGAATAATTGTCGACGAATGAGGTGTCTGATGTCTCATCCACTCCTGAATTAGTACATTGTTTATTCGAATTTGTTTTCAGTTTGTGTAGCTAGGCTACACACTCACCACAGCATTGCGTGTTTTTACTTTTAAGAATATGATACTCTAGTATCGTCATGCTTTGCTTGTAAGGGTGCCTCTTAAACTTAAAGAAATGCAGACAATATTGGGTCGAAACTAAGTTACTTTATTAACTTTCTAATAATCGAATTGTAATCAGAATAATAAAAGTTATACTAGTTTATAAATAAATGGAATGTATTGATTGTTGAGAGTGAGAGGACGTGACCTGGAAAATCCCGGAATGATGTTTCAATTGTAAAATCATAAATATGTGTAACTTTTTGTTACTGGAATAAAGTGATAATTTCTTCACCAAACAGAAACATTTACATTTGAAATGTGTAAATCAAGTATGAATTAATAATAGTGAGTCAGTAATTTAGGATTATACTTCCTTTCCTACATTTCAAAATTTCTCACCTTAAAGCCTTAAAGTTTCTTGGACCATGTTTTTATTATAATATATATTGTTTCCCCACCCATTTTATCATTCATTTCAAATATTTGCATTTAACATTTTTTAATTCTCCTGGCAGAATTTGTCAAGTTAAGCAACTGATTTATGTATTCTTCACTGAATGTCATTATTTTCTCCTATTATTATATTACTCTGTTTATATAGTTTATAAAAATAGCTACTAAATTGCATTAAAAAAGCAGTTGAAGTAAATTGCCTTCAGGAGACCCACATAACAATCTTTTCGGTATTGGTGGTTACCAATGCTTCAGATGAGGTAGAGAAAATAGACCCGAAGAAGGCACATACCACAATGAGAGATAAGACTGGTTGATAAGAACTAATGCAAACAAACAAATCCAAACAGCAAAAAAAAGATGCTTCAACTGAGTCCATTGGAACCTGATCTCTCTCTCTCTGGCATTTGCTCCTATGACCTATGGATGAAAACAAACTTCCCAAAGAGAAATTATTGCCTCCAAGGAATTCGTTTCAAGTATAACCTGACAAAGCTTGAAATAAAAGCTGTGCAGAGATTGATCACCTCTACCCTGGATAGAAATGGATAATAATATACACAGATGATGATACCATTAAGGGTGGGGATGAGACAGATGCATAGAAAAGGTCACATGATAAAAAATTGAACAGGCAATCCCAACTGGTACCATCCCCTCAAACTACAGAGACAGCTGCTATACACAAGACCTCAATTCAGAACAGCACTATTCTAAACAAAAGCCACCATGCAGTATTCCTAACTTCTAAAAGTCCTTCAGGCTTATAAACAACCTAAGAGACAGTTCTTTTACTTGATCCAAAGATTACTACAAATAAGTAACAAATAAATATGCATGACTGGTGACAAAGCAGCCAATCGACTGTCCAAAACCGGCAATCTCAAGTAGTAGAATGTCCCTTGCGGAATGTTGCTTTCATCACAGCCCATCTGAAAAACTCGGTCTCTAGCAAGTTCTCCCGCCTCTTCCAACATCATGTTCAAGGTTTCTTTGATGTCCTGCTGACACCTTCCTCTTGGTCATCCTCAAACTTCAGAAACCATGCCTTCCATTATCATTCTTTCCAAACCACTGATGTATAAGCTGGCAGTACAATGGAACAAATACACTATGGGTTAACACTTTGGCTGCCACCACCGACAAAAGTCGACGAAATACCAAGTCCCTTTCCCTGCCGTCGACGATGTTTATTTTAAACCGGGAGTATCTCTAGCCAAAATGGGAGTCATGTGACGCACTACTTCTGTATTGTTCCGATGAGCTCTACAAAATGGTGAATCTAACACACGCGAGGTAAACGTTGGTATAAGTCCGATTTTTCGTAAGTAAACAAAGATTTTCAAAATGGCGCGTAGCTGATGAATAGTGATGTCCAAAATGACTTTTTACCCAGTGATAGTGTTAAAACAAATTCTGAATATGATACAAATTTGAACTAGTATTCACGTGACGATGTTTATAGATCGATAGCAGAGGTTCCCACGGGTACAGGAGTAGATGATGGACACCCATCTCAAAGCGGCATATCATACTGTGGATAGGTATACCAGTTACTACAATAGCTTGTGGATTATAAAGAATATACTCTACATATAGACAGGTTAGTAGCTCATTAATATATGAACACTATTCCATAGTTTAAAAGTCCTAAGTATATTAGTTTATTTTTTACGATTTTTTGAAATTGTCACCCTGAAAATTGATCAAGCCCAAAAAATAGCATGGCAGTGAGCCAGACTTGGTTGAAAAATAGGTGAAAGTGTTAACCTGCCAGGAAACCATAAACATAACATACAAAAAAAATCTCACTCAGATCAAGACCCAGTCCCGCTCTTATCAAGAAATGATCGATACGTAATCTACAGACAGGCCATTGTAGACTGCATCAGAAAAGACTGACTGCACGCTCCAGACTTGAAAGCTATATGCCTTTTTAAGAGAAAAACATCCCACCACTATGAAAACTGAGACAGTTGTATTACACAAGGGTATACCTGAACAGCATAAGTTTCCTCAAAGCTACTGGTCTCTTAATTTAGACCCACTGTTAAAATTAACAAAGAAGAAGCAATAGATAACTAGAGGTCAAGTTAAAAGTTGGACATATTTTCACCAGTAAAGAACAAACAACATAAAGTGAAATAAGAAACAGGTACATTATTTAACCTCACACCATATTTTGTTTAAACCTGCGGTTGCAGTTATATTGCAATATATACTGACTTGCATCCTGTTAACAAATATCGTGAGCCAGTGTATAGGCTCAGCAGATCCAAGGGGTTAAGCTGTATTTTATAAATGAAGCTCACATTTCAACATTTTTATTTATAATTTTTTTGTCAAAACTCAACATGAAATATACTAGTATTTACATTTCTGTGCTAGTATATCGCACCTGTGTGCTGCCTGGGTTCTCTGGGAGAGCAAAGTATAGTAATACTGTGACCTACAAGGCATGTCATAAGAGGTGACTCTTTATTAGTAAATAAAAGCATCGCAGAAATCGGATGTGCTGGTCTACTTGTAGACACATAACTGGCACAACGTACAATTGCTCTTAGGCTAGGATCACATATAAATCACAAAGAGTGGTTAACAAGTGGTCGATATAAAGCATTCGAAGAAGAGCTGTGCTAGTATATGAGTTTTTTATTTTATTCATGATGCTGTTTGATCAAGATTTATAACGGTTATTTGTATCATTTTCATCGTTGTTCTTGGTGGTGAGAAGCGTAGTTGTTAGTGAACTCACTTCTAAGGCTAGTGGTCCAGGTTCAATTCCACGGTGGACGGGAAATTTTTTAAGACCATGTAACGGCTCTCAGGTCGAACCAGCCTCAATTGGGTACCAGGAAAAACACTGGGGAGTCTTCTTCTTCGAACATTTCATATCGATCACTTATTAACTCTGTGATCTGAGCCTAAGAGTGATTTTAAATTGTGCCAGTTATGCGCCTACAAGTAGGCCAGCACATCCGTTTTCTGCGATGTTTTTTATTTACTAGGGTAGCTTCCTTAGGTCGCAGTGGTACTATTCTTTGCTTCCATTGCAGTATGGACATTGTCTACTACCATCAGTCGCCTTGTAGGTCGCAGTGGTACTATTCTTTGCTTCCATTGCAGGCCCCGGCACCACACAGGCAACTGGGAAGTAGAGGTGGCAGGCAAGATGTTGACTACATCACTCATCGTGTGCCGACGGTTAATGAAAAATACGGGCCTAACACTGTATTACCTTATATACCATCTGGTATAAAAAGGGTTCTTTTACCTTTCTTATTCTTGGTGGTTATGATTAGTATAACTCATTTCTTGATGTTTGTTTTCCAACAGGCCGTATCCACTCAGCTGTCATCAGTGGTATTAACAAAGATTCCAGGAGTGTTACTGTGGAGTGGTATGAGAAAGGAGAAACTAAAGGAAAAGAGGTGATTATATACCACTGATAACTTTCTTTTGTACACATTTCTTTTGGGTAGTAAGGAATAATATTACAAACAGAGGCATTTATAAATAGAAATAGACTCTAAACATGATCATCCCAGCACCAGTCAAACTAGAAAATAAAATCATTTCAAATACAACTGCTTTCACATATCTTAAAAGTTTTATCAGTCACTGAGGAGGAGCTGGATCTGACATTAAAAGCAGACTGAGTAAGGCCTGAAGTGCATTCATGGCCATTTAAACTATCTGGAAATCAGCCCTATATAGCATCAGAACCAAGGTTAATATATACCTGCGCAGCTGTGTGCTATCAACTGTACTATACGTATCATAATTCTGGAGAATGATAGAATAAGATATATCCAAACGTAACATTTTCCATACTTGTCTGCGAAGTTCTTACAGGTGTTCTGACCAAAAACTATCTCCCAAGAACTGCTTACACAGTGTTGGCAAGAGAATATGAGCACTATCATCCAAAAGAGACGCTGGAGACATGTAATATGCATGGAGACTAAAGAAGAAGAACATATATATATATATTTGTAAGATATAAATTTGTTTTTCTTCCTCAGATTGAAATGGATGCTATAGTTACTCTTAATCCTCATCTAGCTCCACCAGTGCAAGAAGACAGCACAGCCGATCCAAAGTTATCCAAAGTAAGCAGCCGATTAAATTGTCTTGCTAGTTTATCTATTTTTTGCTGATGGCATTTATTCAGCTATTTAAATTGTCTACCAATGGTGACATTTGAAGTAATTTTCTTCATATTTTCAAATTGTTGATAATTATTGTTTTGAAAAACTCCTGGTAATATGTCAATTTATTTTGACTTCACTTAAAAAATTTTACCAAGAAACTTTCAAGTTAAAGATAGCCTTTTCTTGTTACCTATGTTATCTGAAAGACTTTTTAATTGTTTCTTTTTTTATCTATATTATCTGTTATTAAAATCTACATTTGACTTCTAAGTTGTAATAAGTAAATCTGTTTGAAACATGAATACATCATTTGTTGTGAATTATTCATGTAGCATATTAGAACACAAACTTGGCTATCCAAATGTAACATTTGAACATTATCATACACTGATTCACATAGATGTTCATTGCAATGATGTCAAACTAAGAATGTAGCATTGATGTACCATATTGTAAAAATTTTTTGTAATATGAGAATTTTTAACTCAAATGTTAGAGAAACAAATGTGTATGCAGAATTTTCTTTAAGACACACACTTCAGAATTGTCCAGCCTTAAATGACTTATGAAATTGTATCTGACCACGGAATACAGAACTCTTTTGCAAGCTCATGGTCTGTCATGTGGACTTAGGAACGATGTAGACTTATTCTAATGGCAAATCTAAGAAGCTAGCATGACTACTTGACCGATAAAGAGATAACTAAGGAGTTGCTATTCTAATGAAAGAATTCTAGCTATGATTTGGACAATTCCTTATAAGAAAAAGCAAGATGGAGAAGCTTTATGACAGCAGGGAAGCTTAAGGGGAAATTGGAGAAAGCTTATGAAATTGGAGAGTATGTAGAGGATATATCTGGGATAGTATGACAAGATGCTGTAGAACGTGAGCACATGAAGTACTAATAGTGAAATGGGTTTACTTTTCAGCAATAGTGATTGTAACACATACTGGCTCTGATTAGAATAGCTAAAGTAATATGACAGCGGGGTAACTGAAGAAGTGAACTAAATATCGGAGGTATAGGCTGTCTGTGTTGGAACAGTGTTACATATTGGTAAAACACAATCTAAGGCAGCTAAAAAAAAAAGTATTGCTGCTCAGTGACAGGCATGGAAGAAATTGGATGAGCTGAAGCATATGTGCACTGAGTTTCACCGATATGGGATTTAAATAAATATCTTCTAACCCTTCCCCAAAAAAATTGTTTGACATTATAGATAATGTAATTCTGAATGGCATGGTTTGAAAAGCACTTACATTGTAAAAGCACAGCAATGAATTGAAGGATAACATTTTGGTGTTCCACTAAAATCGCATCACAAATTTTATTTGTGGCCCCTGATGGGAAGTGGATGTTAACATTTTGTGGTCTTGTTAAGTTAGAAATAAAGACAATTTCTTAATAGTTTACCTTATTTGTGACTGCTGACGAGAACCACATCTTTGGGTAGCCAAGGATGTGATAAATATTGATTTAGCACAGGATTCTGCCTCTGTGTCCTCCGCATCATTGTTATGTTAAGAAAATAAAATAACTGCAATCAATTTTGTCACGTAGATAAGCACATAATTAATTTGGTTTAATTGTTTTATATTTGACAAAAACAATTTTTTTCATATGTAATCTCAGTTTCAGTGTTAAAGATTTCTAATCACCCTTCCAAATTAAAGTTAATGTTTGCTTAATGTTGAGTTTCTTAATTGTTTTATGGTTATAAAGTAGCAGTTTGAAGTTTGAGTATACAATGAAGATGCAATGATAGAATGGGTTAAACCGATCATCAGATCCCCACGAAAAACAGTAGACAGGAAGAAGCTATGGAAGAAGATGATGATGCTCCCAGTAGTGCCAGTTCATGCTCTTATGCCAATGGTAATGCAGAAAACATCCCTGAGCACAAGCATCAGGGAAGGCGAGTTGGACGGCAAAGTGTGGCAAGCAGACATGGGGAAAAGGTATTTTTTATTCTGATGATTCTGATTATTTGTATCCAGTCTTATTCGGATGATTGCTTAATTTTGACACTGTAGTAGCGTAGTGTACCTTTTATTCTTCCAGCTACGTCTATCACTTGTTCACACAAATTAAAAAAACTACTCAAATCACAATTAAGCTCTCTGTTATGAAAATAGCCACAGTGTATACAAAACCTAAAAAAAAAAATATAGTATATAATTTGTCATTAGTAAATAGTCAGAAATATAGGCTTACTGGCCCATATCTTTTAAGCTAGTTCTGTCCATATCTTTTAAGCTAGTTCTGTCAAGAGGTCTCTGTCCGGTAGGTTATAAGATAATGTTCCCTCTCTAGCCTGTGACATGCCTGACACTTAGGGCAACAACAACACACCATTCTTCTCTATTCTTGGCAGTCCTCTGTATTTGTTCCAGCTATGATTCATTTCTTTCAGTTTTTGTTCTCCTCCATGTCATTTTGGGTCTTCCACATTTTCATTTACCCTCTGATGTCCATCTCGGTGCAGTTTTTGTGATAATTATATATATATTAATTATGAAAATTGGGAGGTCGCCAGATCAGAATTGTCAACATGTGATGCAATGATCCTCAAGAATAATGGTATCATCATATTGCAACATGTTATGCATTTCTGTCTTTACACTTCCTGAGGTCTTAACTCTGAAAATATCTCAAAAACATTTGTGAATGTTTCGTAACTTTCTTTCGCCACCACCACAAATGAAATTACAGCTTGCAGTTTGTAACGAGTGTAATACACAAATGTTATAGTTGATGAACTACAGTTATCAGTTATATGAGGGCTATCATCATGGCACTCCGGACATGTTCATAGGTGCTCCGATCTTCGCCTCAGCAACATCTAGCAAATATCCAACGGTCCAACACACCAGTTCGATGTTGATTAACCAATCTCTTTGCATATTTAGTATGTTGTTCTTTTCTAGCTGCACCAATATTGACACCCATTTCTCAATCTGGTCAGCTAGTGGGATTCACAGATCTGAAACTCCTCTGTTCGGAAAGACTCTCAGTACGTGAAGAATGTCATTTCGATCCATGGCAGCTCCTTCATATATTTTAGCCAATCTATCAGCTTGCTCATTACCCCTAACTCCTGCGTACCAAGGGACAAAAATGAAGGTGATTTCTCTGATCATTGTCTTTACTAGTACCTCCACCCAGTTGTGTCTCACCATTCCTGATTATAGTTTACAAATCATGCTCATGGAGAGTCACTGAGTATGAAAACACGAGAGTAGTTGTGAGACTACTACAGTATGGTTGATGAACTACTACTACAGAGACACTATCTGATCTGTCATATGACCACGCACACGTTTGTGGTGAACATTAATTTTTATGCATATATATTTTTACTGTGATACCCTTATTCTCGGATGAGAAAACAATTATGGGTATTACTTTTGACTAACTCCATATATATATTGTATGGAGAGGTGGCCCTTCCTTTGCTACAAGTATACATGTAAACAAGACTTTTTGGGGCCGGACATTAATAAACCAAATTGGAAAAATGTTGTCAGTGACAGATTCAACTGGAACCAGACTCTGAGAACTGGTGAAGTCAGACTTACTGGGCAGCTGCTAGTAACAGTCACTGACTTTCTAATACGGTAGCCAGCCTTTTGAAGGAAAGTTGGGTTTATTTTCTTTTTTCATGTTTTTTCTTTTCTGTCACCAGTAGCCTTGACATATTTTTTTTTAAAAGTTCTATAGGTTAATTCCTATTAATGATTACTATATACAAATTAAAGGCAAAAAATATATAATTAGGTTTCCTTCACTCATCTTCCTTATTGAGAAAGGTTTTATATCCATTAAACTATGCACATCTTCATTCACCCGCTATGAACTCAGGCGTTGTCAGGGCGACACTTCTGGCTGATTTTTGTGTGAAGGCTTGCTTTCTTTATTATCAGTTTCTCATTGTATTCGGGCGAATCTTCTCTGACTTTAGAAGTACCAAGCTTGGAATAATTATTACGTACATAGGATGTCAACAAAAACATGCAATGTAATCAACATTTACTGAACATGATATACATTACACATGCTGGCATGTGTACGGAGTTGCATTTCTATCTTTGTACTTCGAACACTCCATATCAACCACTTGTTAGCCACTCTTTGTGGTTTGTATGTGATCTGAGCCTAAGAGCGATTGTACGTTGTGCCAGTTATGCGCCCCTAAGTAGGCCAGCACATCCAACTTCTGCGACACTTTTTATTTACCAGGGTAGCTTTCCTAGCACCTACCTCAGTCATCTCTTGTGACATGTCGTGTAGGTCGAGTGTTACTATTCTTTGCTCCCATGGGGGCCCTGGCAATACACAGGCGTATATCTTTGTTGATCTTCTGTTTTGCGAAAGAAAGAAATACGCCTTGGAAAAAAATTGTCTCGTTTGTTTTCAACTGAAATTAAGGTTTGACAAATATTACTGCAATTATTTGCAATTATCAGTCATGAACTTAACTACCGTGGTACAAAATCGGATTGAAATGTGAATTTACATTTTCAGAGAAGCATGGCACCCCCAACAGAAGGAGCAAGAGTGGCAACTAAAGGTGAGCTAGTAATCTACATCTTATTGACATACACTAGATATGAAGTATTCCCATTTGAGACTTGGTGTTTTATTTGTTTAAAAGTGGTAGTTTTGCAATCTGCTATGTAATTTCAATGTAATGTTACCATGTTCTCTGATAACTCTGCCAATGCCGGTTCCAAGCCCGGATGAGGAGGAGGACTTGTGCGTGAGGCTAGCTACCTCATCACAAGAAATATAAAGAGCTACAGAAACTTGCAAGAAAGGATGCCAAATCGGTAAACCGACCAGCCAGGTTGTGTGCGGTGCATCAATGGCGGTTGCTGATGAAACCCGCTTGCGAAGTCAACAACCCGACTCGTACATTACTTGTCTCAAAAGCACACACTAAAATTGGATTTTGGAATGTGAGAACGATGCCACGGCTACAAAATCAGCCCAAATTGCAGAAGAAATAGAAGATTGAGAGAGTTGACAAGGATAGAGCGGTATGGAGAAATTACTTGCAGGCCCTATGTAACGTATAACAGTACTAGAGGAATTATTATTATATTCTCTGATATGGACACCAGAGGGTAAATTTGGGAGACCCAGAAACCCCTGGAGTAGAACAGGAACCGAAACAAAAGAGTCTAGCTGGAACACAATACAGAAAAGGATGGCTTATTTTAAGCGCCAAGGACATCACATACTAGAGAGCTAGAAAGCATATAGGTGGTGTCATTACAGGTCACCAGCATAATTCAGAGAAACTGTTGTTTTTATTCTCTTTCTCTCTCTCACTCAGTGAGGCTGTAACAGATAGGTCACATTTATATCTGCTAAATTCTAAAATAAACGGTAGAAAATGAACAGTTCAAAATTAGGTATTTGAAAGAAAAGCAGAGAACTGAAAAGCAAATAATAATCTTGTGCAGCCTTACTTTGGGTTGGATTATGAGGAAAATTGTGCATATTTTTCTCAATTTTGATATCTACATGGATCACTGCAACATACTGCACATTGATTTGATCTATTTCAATATCTGTATAGATAACTTCAAAATATCTTGCTTTGCATGTGAAAATCTATCTTTATTCCAGAAAAAATTCTTTGGTACTAAAAAAAAGATGTGTTTTAGTTGTTTTTCTTGTCTAAACTTTTACTGGTATATTTATTTGCATGTAATTTAGTCTTACTAATTATTTTTTCTCTGTTATTGTCCATTTATAAGCTTCATCTGCCAAATCACGACCAAGCTTTGCTGTCAATCCCAAGCCTAACCTATCAAACCATCAGAATGGTCAACCAGACGCAGGTCCAGCATCATCCGATTCTCGAAAGTCTCTGGTACCTACTTCTAACAATGCCAATGCAGGTAATGCCATGTTACATTATTAGTGTTGGGACAACCCTAGTTAGCACATTAACTATCAGGATTCACTAAGAGCATATATATGTGTGTGTTCATGATGCACACTCGTAGTGAAATTTGAAAGTGCCAAACCTGGATGCTAACATCAAACGATCGATTTAGAAATGAAGACACCAGGAAAAAGTGGGTACAACATCAGTACTGAACTTTGCCAAGAAACAACAAATTAAATGGTCTGGTAAAATAAGCAGATTACAAACAGACAGTGCGCCCCAAAGAGCAATGCTGCTCCGATACAGTGGATGCAAATCAAATCGTGGACCACATAAATAACAGAGGCAGTGAAAAACACTATTTATGAATCACACACTAAAAGCTTGTTCTAGAAATCTCTTCTTATCCTGACACTGTGAGACAAAACAGGATTAGAGAAATGAAAGATAGTGAGTTGATACTACAATTATAAACTAGAGACTATAATTAGAACAGTTTTGTGATGTACTAGCTTTGATTGTTCAATGTTGAAGTAGCAGATACCTCCATGTTATAGGACCTGTTTTAATACCATAATGTGTACAGTGTTAGTCCCGTATTTTTCTTTGACCAGCATTACATCCCAGTGTTTCTCTGGTACCAAGTTGAAGCTGGGTCAACCTGAGGATCATTGCGGTAAGAAACTAATCTCACTGGGGAATTTGAACCTGAGACTACGTCCGTGTGTTGCTGAGGCTTACAAGGGAGCAAAGAATAGTAACACTGTGACCTACAAGGCATGTCGTAATAGGTGACTGAGGTAGGGGTCTAAGAAAGCTACCCTAGTGAATAAAAAGTATCGCAGAAATCGGATGATGACCTACTTGTAGACGCATAACTGGCACATTGTAAAATCACTCTTAGGCTTAGATCACATACAAATCACAAAGAGTGGTTAACAAGTGGTCGATATGGAGCGTTCGAAGCAGAATGTGGGGCTGTGTTGCTGTGAAGCAAGTGCACTACAGTAGAAGTGTATGTATATTGCAGAATGTGCTTTATTTTTCTTATGGTAGATGAATTAAAGGTGAATATATGTTCTCTGCATTTGATATTTAGTATTTTTATCTGGTCACATAATATTCATCAGCAGCTAGGAGAAAATCAAACTGTGTGAAGGAGGTTGAGAAAATTAAACAGAAGCGTGACGACAGACGTGCTGCCCATCTAGCAATCAAGGAACAGTATGAGAGTCACTTTGACACTACTGATGCCAACTGGGAGTTTCTAGCTATGATCAAGTAAGGTCCTAGCATGCATTTTTCTTTCTGAAGTACATTAATTCAGAGACAAGTCCAGAGATTAATACATTTTTCAAATATTTGCTCATACATAATACTTTAAAAGCGCACGAAATCATCAGATCCATTATATTATTTTTTTAAAGTTGTATCATGTGATAATGGTCAAACTTTGAGGCACGAGACCAGAGTAAAAATAAAATGCGTTGTACCGTGTCCAAAGTATGGCATTTAAAAAACATAAATGCTATTGTAAGACACTATCTAATCTACACCAAGATTTTAGAAGCGTTCGTTTATATAGGTATAAAAGTATATTTGTGATATTGCTAAATGTGTCAGACCATTCATGTTGTGTGTAGTCTGGTTTTTATTGTGCATGTTCATTGAGCCACTTAGTATGTAAGTATCTGTATGCCAAGCCAACTCAAAGCACTGGTCACTTCATTTGTTTTCATTGTGATGATACTAGTTAAATAAAACACATCACTTGCCTCCTTGACAGTTCTGCCTCAAGTCACTAAGCCATTCATGTGCTTCATCATCTCTTATTTTCATATATTTGTGCTTGGATCTCATAATCAACCGTAGTAGAAATTTGTTTGCTGCGCAGCTTCTGTCTGTCAAGTGTGATAAGAACAGAAAAAGTGGTGTTGGCATCCACAGGTATTATTCCAAAATTCCCTTCCAAAATTAATATTTGTACAACTACATATCTCTTGTATGTTATCTTCTGCGCAGACCATCCATGGTTTACCTCAATTCAATCTGTTAACTTTTTGTATGGTCAGCACAAGGAGTGTGTTTCAATTGTCAGCTTTCACTTTGAGGTAGGCACTTATGCTGATATTTTGTCTCCTCTGTTTGTGTGGGAAAGGCCAGTAGGTATCTTGTGGTTCTCTCTATCTCGGGATCGTTCTTTTACAGCTGTTTTTATCATTCTAATTGTGATATATAAACAGCCTAACATCAAGAACGGGTGTACATTCACAATCTTCAGTACCATTTGGAGCTCTGGTGCTTATCCTTCGGTGATGTGTTTTTGGTTTCAACCAGCGTTTACTGGGTTCGCTCTCTGTCAGCCTTTGACTGTCCCCAGCCAACCTGCAAGGCAGCAGGTTGCTATTTTCTTTAGGGTAGCGACCCTTAGACGCCTACCCTCCCGGGCTGTTGAGCGTCATCTGCCCAGAAAACCTGTCTTTTTCTGGACTGCTTGGTTTTCTTGCCGTCCAGTTTTGTGTACGGTTTACGCCGCTAGCCTTTGATTGTCCCCAATCAAACTACATGGCAGCGGTAGTTCCCTGCGCGAAACGCGCTCTGGATTCAACCTCTGCTGGGCTTTCAAGTTTTTCTGCACATTTGGCTGGACCGCTCACCCTCGCGCCTGCCAAACCCTCTCTTCGCTACAACATCAGCGCCGCGCACGTCTGCCCAGCAGTGGGCCCACGCATGCATCGTCCGCATACGTGCTTGCTCAGCCCTGGTGCCTACCTCACCATCTCCATCAGTTCTCACCATGCTAACATTTATCTCTAGGCTGTCCAAACCCAGGGCTTAACTTTGGCCCCCACCTCAGGGCTCTGAGTTTCGCTCTATGTGGGCCCACGTGAACTCATCTTGGGTCCAAGTTTGCTCCACGCGGGCCCACGTCTCTTCTCTGGGTGCACCCCTCATCCCATTCGCTCAGCTTTTCTTCTATCGGCCGGGAGAGACGAGCATTAATAGTCACTCTGGGATTCCGCTCGTCTGTGTTGCGGATCCCATCCAACGTGACTACGTCTGCATCTCTACCACCATCAGGGTCGCTCTCCCTCGATCCTTACCCTCTTAGACTGGAACCATTATCTGTTACCAGGGTCACCACGAGAAGGTGGGTTAGGATCTTGATTAGGTCCAGCTCACTAATCCTGGTGTGGATCCTCACTAATCACTGTAGTCTCATCTGAAAGAGCAGACTGCCCATCTCATGATATTACACAATACACTACATTGAACCAGAGCTGGAAACTTGTCTCAAAGAGCATCCTAAAGAAACACCTTACAGGACAAACTTATAAACTCCACATTTTGACACAGCGAAAAGAGTGAAAACGTATAAAATCTATCTTAAATTTAAACAAAAAACAACTACACACATTACCATTTCTTACTATTTTTACGTACTTTCATCAAATGGTTTTGTTTTTGTATTGTCATTACAGAATACTTTGTAAAAGTAATAGAAAAATTCTTATATTTCTGTTTCTGTATGTTTCTACCATTTTAACAGTTTATATACAAAACATGTGTTATCAGCATTAGATCCATTGTTATATTAAATGTATCATTTCCTCAGAGACTTCAGGAGTAATATGGACTACCGTCCAATCACATCCTCTGACCCCACCGACAATCATCAAATATGTGTATGTGTGAGAAAACGACCTCTCAGCAAACGAGGTATTATATACTTGTTGTTCGCTATTCTTTGTATCATCAGAGAATGAAAGCAAAGTATATTTTTCATGTTTGAATTCAAGCTCCTGTAGTTGTGACTGGCACTGAATCCTCTGTCCGGCCTATCTTCCTGATGGTATTCTGAATATCAGTCCTGTCCATTGCTCTGCCACCACAGCTGCACCCGCAAGTCTTGTCTGCACGAAAATGCAGGTGACTGCTGCATCAAAATTGGCACAGACTCATACTTGTCTACACAACTTTCCTTTGACTAGCTAGAAGTATATTGACAGACGGGTCTCTATGGCAAAGTGGTTAAGATGTTTGCCTGTTGTTCTGAAGGTTGTGGGTTCTAATCTGGACTGAGTCACATGTACAGTTTTTCATGAGATCCCTAGGATTGTTGCTGGAGCTATGGAGTTTGTGCAATACTCTCAGCCATTTGTGCCAACAGGGTTGGAGCCATATGGGAAACCGGTTCAATAAAGGTTACCCTTCGCCTTTAGACACTTTTATACTGATAGAAATAGTTTGCTATTCTAAAACCATTATATTAAATGCTCTATCATAGAAACCAGAAATATTAAATGTAACATACTATTTTCATTATAAAATTTTTATTAATTAAATGATGTAAGTCAGTGCACAATTATACTTAGTTTTTGTTTGTTACAGATTATAAAAGTATATCCTTGATTAGATTTAATGTTAATCTTATCACATTTACTATAAATTAAAATGTATAATATGGACGTCTGTAGCTTAAGCGGTAGTGAACTCTATCACAACCCAAGCGTACCTGGTTCAAACTCTGCGGTTGGCAGTTACAAATTTGTTCTTTTGGAATTTTACGAACGGTAGAAATAGACCTCACCATTCAGAAAACAATGCTGTGATTGATGGGGAAGTCATGTAAAGAATTTGCTACGATTTTCAATAAGATGTGGTAACTTTCATGTTTTAGTTTCCATGTTTGATTAGTTATCTAGTGCTTGCATCCTTTTTGTATTTTATAAACAGAACTTAGCAAGAATGAGGCAGATGTGATTACAGTTCCAAATAAAGAAAATGTGATAGTCCATGAACCAAAACTCAAAGTGGATCTTACAAAGTACTTAGAAAACCAGCAGTTTCGATTTGATTATGCTTTTGACGAACATGCCACCAATGATATTGTCTACAGGTAATTATCCGTCAAATGTCTTTGTTTTCTTCATATAAAGCCAGTTGTGTTTTACTATGTGTTGGGTCTTGCAGTTCATATCGATATAAGAGAAGACTGCAGTAAAACTATGTAGCAATGGCGAAACACGTAAAAACAAAGTACTGTTGCTCTACAAAGTACATTAACAATACACAGCGACGTTTCTACCAAAAGACCTTCATCAAGCAAGGGATACACCTTTATTGTCTGATTGTATATGTTATGTCTGCCATATAAAGTCTGAATTTCTTTGCTTCCGGTCTATCCTGTGCTTGAGAAAGTCAAAAAAAACCATGCTGTTTTTGTTCTTTGTAAAACTACAGTACTTTGTTTTTACTTGTTTCATCTTACAGTTCAGTACATCAATTTTCCAACCTGCATTCTTTAGAGGCTGCTTCCCTTGTCTGGTTTTCCTACCTTACCCTAACAGGAAAACCTGAAGGCACCATTCAAAACAACAAATTTGAGAGAAAATACAATGTTACTAATAAACATATCCATTGAAGCTACAAACAGGAGCATACACAGAGGCGGTAATCACAAATACAAACTCTTCTGAAGCATAAATCCACAAGATTCATTACCAAACATCACTGAATACATTAATAAGAGAACTACTAAACTACATTAGACCCAGGTGGAGAGAACAAGGCTGCATCACTTAATATGGAAAAAAAGACACAAAACCAAAATTTGGTAACTGATCAAATGTCTTGATGAAGATAGCAAATGACCAAGGAAGTATAATTATTGAAGAAAATGAAAGATCCTACACTGACTCATATTCTGCAAACAAGCTACCTCAAGTATTCTCCCACCCATCATGTCCACTATTGATACTAAACTTTTTTGTCCAAAGAACTGCATTTATTGCTTTCCACCTAATTCTATTCTGAGCTCTTCTACGGTTTTTGTTTTAATACCTCATTCTTTTTTTCCCATCATAGTTGCAATCAAGTACATGAGTGGTTATATTGTGCAGTTGTTTCCTAAGGGTGCCCTTTCATGTCAGAGAGTGTTATATTAGTTGGTCTGTCTATAAACTTCAGCTAGTATCATAACTCATTTAGATCATGGTGTTTCATTTGTTTTATTTTTGACAGATACACAGCACAACCTTTAGTTGAATGTATATTTGAAGGTGGAATGGCCACTTGTTTTGCATATGGACAAACAGGCAGTGGTAAAACACATGTACGTTTTTTGTGTCTTTATTATATTTTGACAGTGTCTTAATATGACAGTTATTGTACTATGCAACACAGTGCACGGTCTAATGGATGCAAAGCAACAAAATTTCATGGCATTCATTGCGCCATAATTATTGATTCACTTTGAGTTTTGTTAAAATAACCTACTTCTTGATGATGTTCATGGTTGTAAGGTTCTTGTGTTGCATTATTTCATACAGTGTGATGAATTTACATTTATTCCTAAATTTCTTATTCATATTGATTGACCTTTGAAGAGTGTCAATTGTTTGTCAAATTTTTTGCTCACTGTGATTAACATTATTTCTCCTAATTCTGTCCATAAAGTTTCTTAGTTCAAGTGAGCTTTGCCCTCTTTCCCTTTCCAGTCACCATTTTTAACTGCATAGTCTTCATTTTACATTATGGCTGTAAATCCTGAGGTTCCCCCAGATCTTCTCTAACTATAAACTGTTTAGTGGGGACTGCCTAGAGTAGTTGATAGTAGCTCGGCCTGCTAGCTGTGAGACTCTTCATAGCTCGCGTTCGAACCTACTGTCCGGCATTTGTTGAGTCCCCTGGTCTTACTCAGGACGATAACGTGAGTACCTCTGAAGTCGGAGAAAATCTGCCTGTATGGCGAGGAATACTAATTACGAGTACATTGAGCACACGGCTGCCAGTGTAAAGTAATTTACAATGTGCACACTGCTGCCATTGTAAGAAATTGGAAAACGGATTTTCACGCAAAATCAGTTTCAGAGATGAAACTTCGTCTGAGTTGAAAGCGGACGGGAAAAAAAAAACTGTTTAGTTTTAACGGCTGATCATCTCTCTCCCATAGATGTCCTCAATTTGTCACGAAGTTGCTTGTGTTTCCCGATAACCCTAAGAGTTGTGATGGCAGTAGTATTACCAAATGGATCACAGGTCAAAGAGTAGGGTACAAAGAGACAAATTGATGGTTGAAGTGTGGGGCTAACAACCCAACCTTTGTGAAACAATTATTACTGTTAAGAAATAGATATCTTAACCTCAAAATCAGGACATATACAAAAAACAATCATGAGGAAAAGACCACAAGAGCAGACTAAGAAAACTATTGAGAGATAACATTAAAGTAGACATAGGAATGCTAGGAGTCAACAGTTAAGAAAAGAAGATTAGAAACAGAGACCAAAGGAGACGGTGGATATCAGCAGTAATGAACCTCCCAGATTCGGAAAACTGAAGTACTATTTCTGGGTCAAAATTGACGTTTCTCACATCTTGTATCATTTGACTTTTAGTTTCAGTGGAGCTTATATTTTCTTATTAAATAACACATTAGTTATATATCATTTTGTTAATATATGACTTACATCAATTCAACTCTTATATATTATAGTATACTGTTTTTGTTTAGAGCCACAATACAGTGGTTGATGCACTTGCTTTCTAGACAGGTAATCTTGGCCGAGTCCACAGTTTGAGTAGAGTTTTAAATGGCTCTCATATCGACTCAAACCTCATTTGGGTGTCAGAGAATCACTGGGAAGTAAGGGTGGTGAACATGCTGTTAACCACATCATCCATCTTGTGCACTTAATGAAATAAAATGTTGGTCCAATACAGTATTCCCCCAAATATACCATATGGTATGAAAATGACATTTACGTATATATTGTTTTTAACAAGTATGTTTGAGCATTAACTAAAAACATTAAATGTGCAGCTATTCAAATCCCAGTACACTTGACTCCCCAGTCCACGCAGCCAAAAATAAGTACCTGAGAAAGTAAAAAATGTGGATTGCCAGCTGAACTACAGTGTGTCTTAGCACTTTCAACCAAGTATAAAGATATAGATTCTGACCACTTTTCTGATAGACCTGAAGTATGGCTTTCAGTCATAACTTGCGATCTTAGTTGGTTTCTAAGCTGATTATTTTAATTTTCTTGTGCAGACAATGGGTGGTGACTTTTCCAGCAAGGGACAGCAAGACTGTTCAAAGGGAATCTATTTGTTAGCAGGTATTTTGCTTGTGCTCTTCTTGTATGGTCCTTGGTTTGCTTTTGATCTATTAACAAGTTCATAAATTTGCCACTGTATACAATCATTAACTCTGAAGACACACCTGGCAACCATATTTTACATGTTCTATATTTTAATTTCCTAGAAACCACTATGGATATGCAGATTGTTTTTGTTTTTTTTATACAAAAATCAACTATCTCACTGTGTGGTGTGCTGTCCACAAAGAGAATACATTTGTCATTGTGCTCTCTCATGTACAGTTTAGAAAATATTTCAAGTAAACAATGTTAAAATATCAATGCTAACAAACATTAATTGATCATACTGGATGTTCTGGAAAACATTGTGACAACAGGAAATATGAAATACAAATAGAGAAAATAAAGAGAAAGTATGGGGTGTGACTTGACAAGATGGCTGGCGAAAAGAGTAGCTCACTTGCTAAAATACAGTTAAAAAACTGTCAGTTTTCAGGGTCATACAACAAATACATATTTGTTTAGAATAATTTCTTATGTAATTTAATAGTGTGATGCTTTGAATCATCGCACCACTGGTTCTTACTTCCTTGACTATCATCTGTCAATATGCCCGAGTGGTTACCGGGCCCAAATTTGGGGTGTAAAGAATAGAACCACTGTTACCTGCCACGCATGTTGTAGAGGCGACTAAGGAGGTTTGGCTGAAATCGGATGCATGTGTCCTAAGCGTGTAGAAGTCTATGCATTCAGGGGCCTGTCAAACCAATATGCAACGTATACACATTCTTGGCAAAGATCAAACATATCACAGTGATTAAAATTGGTCATAAAGACAACGCAAAGAAGAAGAAGATCTGTCAATATAGTCAGTGACCATCATGCCTCTATGAAGCTGCTGTCGGAATTCTTTGAGGGTTCCCCATAGCTTGCTCTATATGCTTTGTTCACGGTGTTTTGTTTTGCTGGTGTACAGCAAAGTGACAGGATGTACTCTGGAGTCTGTTTCAGTCAAGCATGCACATTATACAGTCTGAGACTTTATTCTATACATATGGTGGTTATGCCGACAGTGGCATGCTCAGAGTCAAAGATATCTTTTCTCTGATTCAATATATCTTCACTCAGAAATGGGAACACAGCGCTGTAATTAGTTTTTTTTAATGCAATTATATTCTAGCATGGATGATACTTTGACATACAATGCCCTTTTTTGCGGTGAGCGTAGACTCTGCAATACCAATAGACTGGTAAATAGATCATGACATCAACAATATGAAATACATTGTAAAAAAAAAAATTTTTAATTAATGCATAACCTGCTTTTGTGGAATGGCCACATCAAAGTTTAATTTTTCAGCAAAATAGTTTATATTATTTTCCCTGAATTCTAGATGTGTGTTTGTGATGTTTGTTGCCAGTCACATTGTGATTGTAAGTACTCAAGAATATATCTACAGTAACCAACTGCAGAAAACCATAGTCACAGGAAACATTAACATTTTACATTTGTTTTCATATTCCCAGCAAAAGATGTTTTCAGATTGTTAAATTCAAAGTTCAAGAAATTGGATCTTGTTGTTGGTGCAAGTTTTTTTGAAATCTACAGTGGAAAGGTATGGAATATTTTACAAATATCAACACTTTTATCTTATTTCATGTCTGTGTACAGCCTGCGTTTTTCCCATGGCAACATATGGTTGTGAGACATGGAACAATGACAAAGTGGCAGAGAAAATCATTAATGCCTTTGCATGCAAATGCTACAGAAGAGTACTTAGAATATCATGGACAGAGAAAAGAACAAAGCTTCTGTTCTGCAACAGTGGAAATTAAATATTTCAGACACATCAAACGACATGAGTGCATAGAGAAAATATTTTTGGAGTGAATGGTGCCTGGCAGAAGAATGGTGAGTAGAAGACGATGGGTGCAAGATGTCATTGACGATCTGAGAATGACTGCTGCTGGCCCGCCAACATGCACAGAATAGAGTTTTTCAGGACTGCTGTCATGTGGCCAAGTTCGGAAGGGATAAGCTACTTGATGATGATATAGACTATATAAGTGAGTGTTTGTGAACATAAATGAAAGATCTTCTTCATTTGCTTTACATCAACCACTTGTTAGACTGCTCTTTGTTGTCCCTATGTGATTTGCATCTTAGAGCATAAATTCACTGTACCAGTTAGGCACCTACAGATTTGCTAGAACTATGCAATCCGATGTTCAAAAACTTTGGAAGAAAATAAGAACTATCTGCAGCGCTGTGTTTGTCATGCTATTGAGTTGTCCCTCTTCTGCCTTGAGGAGGTACATATGGGATTTCATTATTTATAATGTCGTTATTTTTAACATCTAGTACTTAGTATAATGACATGAAAATCAAGATAAATATTTTGAGACAGTGCAGGACAAGTCACACCAACAATAACCCAAATCATCCAATAAACTCTCTCCTATGCAAGCAACAGGTCTCAATGTTCAAACGTTCAATGTTCACAACAGACTTCTTAGTCGCATATACATTAAGTTCAATATTGATGAGATGGAGTGCCTCTATATCAAGACACTACTGATATATTGCAACAATGCCTCATTCTTACAACCTTGAAGATACAAATATGGCCATCCCAAACCTCAAAAGAAACCAAACTCTAAAGCATAGTGGAGAACATACGCCACCGCTTTCATAGAGCCCTAAGTCTCCTCTAATCTATTGATCATTGACCGGAAGAACAAAGAAAAGTATACTGACAGTGTAAGATTCTGACTGGAAACCTGTAATTTTGAAATAAATTCCCATGCATTCACAATACAAGCATTCAATGAAACCACCACCAAGAAAAAAATGTATAACAAATGTCAAAGTCAAGAAATAATTTTGCTTAAACGTTAAATACAAGTTTCTCAAACTGTCTATGTGTGCAGTATATCAATATATGGTATATATTTTATTCTCAACATAAGATTCTATTGGTTGTATTCATTGAACAGGTGTTTGATCTGCTAAATGAGAAAGCAAAATTACGTGTCCTTGAAGACCATAAGAATCAAGTGCAGGTTGTAGGTCTGAGAGAGGAAGCAGTTACCAACACAGAACAGGTCCTACAGCTGATTCAGCATGGGAACAATGTCAGGTACTATGTTTACTTAGTATTAACCTCTCTTTGTCACATTTATTTCCAATTTTCAAAGTTAAATTATTCCTCTATGAATCATACTAATTCATCAGGTTGGTTTTTAAACAGTACCATCTTAGTTTACCTAATTCTCTTTTGTCTCCTTTACTTGATAAATATATTTTGGTTGAAATCTTCTACTTTGTGTTCGTTCAAATCAACCAAGTTAACTACTCATTGTGATTTGCAGAAAGGCGACAGAACAACAAAAATGGAATTCATATGTGTCAAACTGGATATGAAGAAGATATAGATTAACTGTTGAAACAAACAAAATTGGTTTCAGTTAAAATTGGTTTATCACATAACCTACCAACTGACACAGCCTGCTCATCTTTGACCATGGACTGTGTCAGAATTTGCTCCATTGTCAAATTAGCTGTAAATTTACCGTAACACGCTCTAATTCTTAACAACCCTTAATTTATCTTTTCACATTCTGCCAGCTTGTGATAAACGTACATTCATTTAATTACCTTACATGTCATTTATTCATTTTCATGCAGAAAAAAAATAAGCAAACAACCTAATTTCTTCATAAACTTGTGGAGGGAACAAGATAAAAAAATGTAATTCTATCACAATTTGTTTTTCGGTATAGTAGTGTGTTAATAAACCCAAATAAAAACGTCCAGGAATTTTGAAAATACAACCTTTTCTGCATATATGCTGTATTTAATCTTCACTGTACTTAAGTAACCAAAAGTAAAATACTTTATATTTTCAGGACATCTGGACAGACGTCAGCAAATCAACATTCATCTCGATCGCATGCCGTCTTTCAGATTATCCTACGACAAAGGTGTAGTGTTCTTTATGTATCTATGATCTTTCTATTCAAGCTGAATGATATCTTAAAATAATGATGTTCCAGTAATCAAGCTTATCTTCTTGTGCCATAAGTAGGTCTGGAAGTCATAACTTTCTTGACCACTGGTATTAGTATTACTTTAGTCATCTGTAGCAGTTTCTCCAGCTTCGATACTTAGGAGTATGAGACCAAGAAGAGATAACAAATACAGAAATGTGAAGAGCAAAGCCTCAGGAAAAAATCTTAACCAGATATGCGCTTAACTGGAATCTTAAGGAGAAAACAAAATATACCTGGTGAAGAACTATAGAAGAGGTCAGAGCTATTGGAGTCTTGTGGACAGAATTGAAGAAATCTCTGAATAGAGTTTGGTGGAGAACAACACTTGCTGCACTGTTTCAGTGGTGGTGGCTTTTAGTAATTGTGTCAGCACTTTGACTGAGAGGTTAGAACAGAGGTCTTAATGATTTTTTGTTTGTTGTTGTAATATTCTCTTTAATTCTGCACTCTACAACAATTTGGACAAATGGCATTTGATCCTCATAAATAGCCCTCTATTAAATCCCACACAGTCACTGAATCACAATAGGTTACACAGTTCTTCATTTTAAAATATACTACATATCCATATAGAATCTCAAATTACAGAGGGGAGTCAAATTAAATGTAAAGTCTGGTCATTCTCTGTGATCATACTACCTTCAGTTGGTTGGCAAAGTTCTGTGACTTTTATGTTGTTCCTGGCATATATTTAATGTAAATTTTCTTAAGAGATATTTTAATGTACCATCAGTTTATGTTAAATGTCAAATTTTCTTCACTTCAACACCGTGGAGATAAAATAAATATAACAGATCACAGAAAATATGTAATAAGTAATGCTTGTTATATAATCTCCAGGGTAGAGATAAACCTCTATCAAAGGAGATGTAAGGTGCCACCTACCCATCTGCTAGTCTATGACACACACATGGGCAAAGTGGTGTATTTGTTTAGTCACCATCTCCTTCCCCTGAAAGGATAACGTGGGGAGCAGGGGTTGGATGAGTGCTGGGGCAGTCGACTGTGTCAAGGGTTATAGTTTCAAAACTTAATGCAGTAGACAGATGTCTCTAATAGAGATAATGGCTACGGCCATGGACCAGCATGGTCACTGCCAGGAAGAGATGCGATGGCAGACTATCGTATCTTCCAAGAAGCTGCCTTGATAACCATAAAAGTAATATAGAATAACAAAGATCAGAATACTAAGAGCATCATGCATATTCCTAGTAACAACATATGAGTGTGAAACACTGACATTTAACACGGCAGTGGAATAGCATACTTGTGCTTTTGAATAAAAGTGTTGCAGAAGAGTCTTCCATATACCCTGGACAGAAGAGAATCTATCCAGAAAGAAATCAGAATCAAAGAAAACCAACTGATGCTACAAATGAGAATGAGAAAATGAAAGTAGTTTGAACATAAAATAAGACTTGAAGGATTGGAGACAACCGCTATGAAAGGAGTCATCCCGACAAAGAGGAAGAACACGGAGAAAATGAATTCAGAATGTAACTAATGATTTAAGAATAATGACTGCAGGGGCAGATTGTCTGTCATATTATGAGAGAGAGAAATTCTGAAGGGCTGTTAACTGCTTGTGGACCAAACACCACACTGTCGCCTTTTGTACTCTAAAAACATATTCTCCCTGGTCCACTAAGAGTTAATGTGCCAAAGTTTGACTCAATATAAACTATTTAATGATGATATAATCTGAGTGAAGAACAGTTTATGCTTACAAATTTGTTTATTCCAATTTATTCTTAAGCATGAATGTCTGCACTTTTTTCCCCTCACAGAGTCCGAAACAAAATTCATGGAAAATTTTCTCTCATTGACTTAGCTGGTAAGTATATTGTTATTTTTTAATTGTTGCTTGCAGCTGTGATCATGGGGTCACTGTCTTTATTTTTAATTATTTTTTAATTATTTTTGTTGCCGTTCTTTTAATTATGTAAATCCATTTCTTATGGTTCAGAAACAAGAATATAATATCCAAACTTCAGGCCTTCACCAGTCGATATCACTGCTGCATACTTTATATCTGTTGATAAGTAATAACCAAGGGACAGAGAGCAAATGCTTTGGTAATATCATCAGGGAATATTGTAGACAGATATGCACTGGACTGAAACTTAGAAAAGTATGTGCAGGGTATACAACAGTAATGTATCCTCCAGGTTGGGGAAACTGGGCATCAGACTAACAACTCACTCCTGTAAAATATAATTTGTTATGGAAATGAAGGCAAGAAATACCTTTGTTGCATCCAGTGAAAGGAGTGTGGTCAATCAAGCAACTGATTTCATGAAGGAAGGAGATCAAACCCAAAAGGAAGTCTTAATTCAGATGACTAACCTTCTGTTGCATCATTGGTGGTCATTAGTAAAGACAAATATGAAGATGGGATAGGCATGTATATGGTATGCTAGTAGAGACATTGACTAAAACGGCTCTCCAATAGACAGCGAATGGGAAAAAGAAGGCCTGGAAATATGAAGAAAGGTGGAATGGAAAGAGAAAATTGGGGCCTAACATGATAAACATTTGGCAGGAATGAAAATTTGTTATGGAAGCCTTATGTATCAAACCTGACACAAATAGGATAAAATAGATAAAGGTGGAGGAGTAAACTTTGAATAGCAAAAGAACACAAATAGATGACATTGTTACTAAAAACAGTAATAAGTGAGCAGAGTCATCTCTTTTGACAAAGGCTATCGGAAACAACTGCCAATCAAGAAAGATTATAAAACCTACAAATGATACTATTACATGGGAACCACCTGTCTAGAAAATTGGATGAACAACTGAGTGAGATTTCCTGTTAAAAATCGAAAGTGGAAAGAAGAGCATAACAATCACTTTGGTGGATAAATGATCACAATATGGAGCAACCAATAGTAAAAGGAACACTGAGATAAGACAGTACCTAGTAGCCTTATGAATTGCAACTCACGAGTCAAGGGTAAAGAGTTTTCTAGCTAGCTTGTGTGTCTTATTGTGTCTTATATGTTGTTTGTCTCTAGGTCATTTATCCGGCTGGCCTTATTGCTTTTTCCACTTTCGATTTTTGTGTCACTCGTTGTATCGTTATGTACCATTTCATTGATGCTTTTGTTTCAGTATGATATGTCCATTTTTTCAAATGTCTTCATTTCTTAAGTGTGTTTTCTTGATAAGGCCTTTGTAACGTTCTATCTCATTTTATGTATTTTTAAAACTGTATTTATGTGTTCGTTTAGCACTAAAATAGATAATAGAATCTGAAAATGTAAATTCTCTTGGAATTAAAAAAGGATGACTAAGAATAGAAATTAACATTGACATTTGTGTCCAACGTCCCAAGGTAAACCAGGGCTAAGTAAGTAAAGCAGAGTTCATCTTCTTTTAGAGAAGAGCAGTCTGGAAAGCCGCTGCCCTGGTAAAATTCATTAGGAAAGATTAAAAATAAAATTCCTACAAAAATATCTTCAAAATTACATCGGGGACACTCACCTGTGCTACGAGTTCATGCACTGCAGCTGAGATCTTCCTGTCTTAGAAAGAATCAGAGCACATATGGTTACTCAGAGTGCAATGATCATGGTCCTATCCAATCAATCAATCATCTTCTTTTGTCGGTGGTATATCTATTCACTAATCATGTTTTGCCTTTCAGCTCAAGTCGTAAAGGAGACACCTGGAGCGAGCCTCTCTATGCACCTTGTCTTTCTCTTCTCCATTCCTGATTTGCCTCACAGCTTCAGGGTAAGAAGAGTTTTCTAGCACAGGCTTTTGTGTGTGCTTCATAATTAGTGTCTTTCGTCGCCTGTGTTATCTCTGAGGTCCACCTTTTGCGTGGCTGGCCTTTTGCTTTGTATCCACTGTATCGGAGCAACATTGCTCTCTGTGGTGCACTGCCTGTTGGTAATCTGCTTATGACCATTTAATTTGTTGCTTCTTGATAAAGTTCAGTACTGATATTGTACCCACTTTTTTTCAAGATGTCTTCATTTCTAAGCCGGTCTCTTCTTGTTACTCCCAGCATTCTTCGTAGACACTTTATCTCAGTTGTGACTAGTTTTCTTCTGTCATTTAATGTCAGTGTCCAGGTTTGGCACCTATAACATAATGTAGGAAGAAATATTGTGTTGAGCAATGCTCTTTTTGTGCTCATGGTGATCTGTTTGCATTTGTCACCGGTATTCTTGGTATATAGCAGTCAGTGTTATGAAGTCCTTATTACAAAGTGAAATATTCTAGTATCTCCTAGTTTTATTTAGCATGTGTAGCAATGAACATTGTGAAGTGTTTACTACAAATTGAAATGTTCTAATAATTCTCATTTTTATTCAAAGTTCATAGCAGTCAATATTGCGAAGTGTTTATTATTACAAAATGAAAGGTTGATTCTTTTCTTAATGTTCTGTAAAATTGCTTGTTATGTTTGAAGGCAATGAACGTGGGGCAGACACTTCAAGTTCTGACAGAAATACTAGGATGGAGGGAGCTGAGATCAACAAAAGTCTTCTTGCTCTCAAAGTGAGTACAACATTGATCATGTATCTATTTCTTACATTTTGTCTCATTATGTGGACAGATTGGGATAACTGTAAATAAAATATGACACAACATTGTGAGCATTAGTTTCTGTGTTTGATAATGGGTCTTTTCTTTATTTAGACCTAATTTGTTTTTTACATTGCCTATATGCAGTAAACATTCTGATTCACTGAATAATATCAGCATCATCGAGATCCATGTGGACTTCCATAGACTATCATGTCTATCCATAACTTCATGCTGTTACTGCTATTTATCATTTTCATTGCTGACCATTTTTCTTGTCTTGATATTAAACAATTCAAACTCTTCTCTCCGTGTCTGTTGTCACAGCATTGGGGAAATACTAGAAAGAGAACAATTTAGCAAAATGCACCATGTCAAGGGCCAGAAAGTGTTGGAATACACCAGACCATTGATGTGGAGATATCACCTAATCAATCTGTAAAAAATGTAGGATTATCTGTCTATATTCTATTCATGTCATACTTGACAAATAAGGCATTCACTACAAGTGATTAAGTGATTCCAATCACTGTCGGCCTACTGCCTTTCTACCAATGTTTGTTTGATAGGACAATCATCTTTGGGAATAATCACAGGGAATAACCATGTGTGCTCCAATCACTTTCTTACACAGGAAGATCTTAACTGCAGTGCACAGACTCTTAACACTATCTAGGATCCTTAGTGTAATTTTAATAATGGTGACAATTTTTAAGAGTTTTGTTTGGAATTGATTTTTGTCAGGGCGGTGGCTTTCCATTCTACTCTTATTGATTTTTCAACAGCCAAATTGATCTTTTACATGCTTAGCTTGAACATGAGACGTACGCTGTACAGTATATGTTATGAGTATGTATAACTGATTAAACTAGACATTCATGTGATGTATCACACAACAGTTATGATGTTTATTTTTACAGGAGTGTATAAGAGCACTGGGCAGAAAGGGTGCACATCTCCCATTTAGAGCAAGTAAACTGACTCAGGTGTTGAGAGATTCCTTCATTGGGGACAAGTCCAGAACATGCATGGTAAATCTAAATGTGGTGACTGTTGACAAGAATTTGTTATCCTAGAACATTTTGACATGGTTAGAAAGCTGACTTCTCAGTAAAAACCTGATTAGGGTGTAAGGTATAGTAAATGAGATGTCAGGGTCAGTGGAGCCCAGTTGACTAAAACCCTAGTCCACCTCCAAGTGATGGTCCTGGTAACATGCTGCTTCACTGAAGTCTGGCTAAGCGATTAGGAATTGAAGAAAATTCAAACCAGGTTCTTCTTCAAACGGTCCATATTGACCACTTGTTAACCACTATATGATGTGAGCCTAAGAGTGGTTGTGCCGGTTATGCGCCTACAAGTAGGCCAGCACATTCGATTTCTGTGATGCTTTTATTTACTAGGGTAGCTTTCCTAGGTCCTACATCAGTCGCCTCTTACAACATGCCTTGTAAGCCGCAGTGGTACTATTCTTTGCTTTCCTTGCAGGCCCCTGCGCCACACAGGCAAAACCAGGTTCTAAAAATGGGTGTGTTGAACTGAGAAACGCAAACATTGCTGCTACAATGCAAACTGCTTTACATTGTAACAAATGCCCTTTTTTTATTGCGCTATAAATGATTATGAAAGAGCAACTAAATGATATATGAAATAAAATTTCCACTATTCTTTTCAGACCTTAGGGTATGAAATGCCTGTCACTTCACATTAGTAGGAGAGCCAATGTCTTTCCTCACATGTGAGATTGAACTCATAACTCTCTCTAGTCTGAGTCGATAGACATGGGCTTACGCTTATTCGTCCCACAACTGAATGATATACAAGCTGGAAAACCAGTATTCTTACATTTTCATTTATTTCTCAACTTGCTCTGCAAAAACACTTATCCCATTGATTTATCAGTGCCAAAAACTTGGCAGCACAGAAGTCTCACTTCTAATGTCTTAGCCATATTTGCACTTCATGTTAACCTTTTTCATCATCCAAAATGCATTTGCAACCAGGGTCTGTTCTTAGTGGACAAAAGAGGTGGAAGTCGGTTGGAGTTGTAAAGCAGATGTTTAAGAGATTTCCACCGTGGTTGTTCAGTTGTCGCCTGTGTTAATCAAGCTGTATGTGATATGGTATTGTCATGAAGTAACAGTGCTCTTCTAGTCTGGAGATTTTCTTTGTATTGCTTCACAAAGCATGAACAGAACTCTACAGTGCAATGCAATATTCAATCACATTGTCAGCTTTCTTCTGGATTTGAGCTAACAAAGAATTATTTTTGCTGATAGTAATAAAGGATCTTTCCATTGCATTAAAGCACACTTTGTTTCTGGTTGATAATGATACACCCATGATTCTTCCCTTGTAGCAATCCTGTTAAGCATGCGTTCACCTACATCCGCATGCTGAGAGAGATGCTGCACGGACAGACCCATTCACTGTATTTTGTGTTCATCCGTCATTTATCTGTGCACACTTTACAAAAAGTCTACCGATCATATATTATAATAAGTGCTCATGAACACACCTTGTTGTAGTTACTACAATGTATTATTATTACTCGTCTGTCAGCTTGAATAGCCTCAACCTGCCGCATAGATTCTACTCTCACAGGATGACTGAATTGTTCTCATCCGCCACTTTGTTAGCACCCGTGAGAAAATGTATGAGAAAGACTTACTTAAAAAGCACACAACACTGTTCTGCTGTGGTGCATTCCTAAATGTGCTCACTTGTTATCTGCTCACATGCATACAGCTTCTAGTATTTGTTAGTTAAATAAACATCAATCTAGATGTCTATACAACCTAATCACATCTATAGAGACTACCATTTACTACTATCTCATATTAGTTTGGAACATGCTTACTGTCTAACCCTAGTATAACATAATTTGAGTTTTCAGTACATAAGGAAACAGTGACATTTTAAGTAACTACTCATTTAACTTCACAGTGTTAAAAATAACTTATAATCAGTGATTGATAATTTAAGAAAGGGGCAACTTTTACATGAGTATCAAAATATAAATTTAAACTAAAAAATGAACTGGTGAACTATCTATAGTTATTTACTACAGTTTCAAGAAATATTGTATATTTTTACAGTATTCAACAAAGTAGAACAGTCTTCTTAACAACAGTAGTCCATTGCAAGCAATCACAACAGTTTTACTTATATATTGAAACAACTAAAGCATGTTTGAGGATAACTATACAATCCTATTCTAGCACAGAAGCTCCTGTGACATGTGAGACAGAATATCCAAACTGACCCCGGAGGTTTTGATACATGTTTCCGTTTGGGCCGCATGCGCCATTTCCACTACAGCAATTCTTTCGTGTTTAGTTATTAAATTTCTTTGTCTGTCTGATGTTGATGGGCCAGATGTTACGGCCTTGCGCAGGTTTCCCCAAAAAAGATTCCAGTGCTTAAAAACATCTCTCTGCATTTTCCTTGGGGCTGAATCATATTTTCTATCTTTCCAATTATCAGTTTTCCCTCTACCGATATTACTGCTGTAGCTTTTTTGTAATACAGCCATCATACTTCCAAAGAATGAAATCATCTTACCAAGTCAAACATTTACACATGTATATTTGTTTTTCAGATCTCCATGATATCCCCTGGCATGAGCTGTTGTGAGCACACACTGAACACACTGCGATATGCCGACAGGTTGATTACTAATTCCTATTTGATTAGTTTTCTCTAGTGTTATTGTGGGAGGGAGAATTATTTAGAAACACAAATACAATAGCAAAATATGTTATACAGGTTTGTGAAGCTCTCCGGAATCATTCACCAGATGAAAGGGAAGAACATTCAGAAAGAGACACCTAGAATTGAACACTGACCCAACCGAACTGTAGTTGTATCATGTCACCAAAAATTATGTGTTGGTCAGTTTAAAAATCAAGTGACTCTACTGATAAGATCACAGGTGGGGTGCTTAGTTGACCAGATTTACATGCTCACACTTTCTCCACAACAAGACGCAGTCATCTTTCAAACTTACCAGTGTTTGATCCTGTGTTGTGTTTGTCCGAATTTTCATCTATGTTGTTTTGGTGTACATATTTCCAGAGAGCTTTACATACCTACCGACAATTTTTTCCTTATTGTATAATTATTATAGCTTTTATCTCGTCTTCTGTCTTGTCAGATTTGGCCAATAAAATAAGTCTGAAAGAACAGCTATGCAAGCTATAGTGCTATAAATTTGTATGTACCCTATCCATAAGTAGCTATTATCTTCTTTTACATATCATATATGGATAATTTATTGTGGATGGAGTACATCAAAATAGGAGGCAAAGGGTACAAGAAAAAAAGGACACCATAGGGAAATTAGAAAATGAGCTTTACAGAGAAAGGCTAGAAATAGACTGAATTCCATTGAAAAGATTGAACAAGTTGCCCAGAATAGAGCAGAATGGAGAAATTACTTGCAGGCTATATGTAAATTAATGGTACATGATAGAGATAATAATAATGTAGTACTTCAAATTATGGATCCTAATAATCCCATGCTGGAGAGGAAATAATAGTAGCACTGCACATCTACTAAGCTTGCTATATAAGGCAACTGTGGTTAGGGGAATGTTAATGTATGTGTAACTTTATGATATAGAACTATTTGAAGCAGATAAAACATTCTTAAGAACTTTGCAGGCTTCCTGCAAGCAGTCTTACTGTGATGGATTATACACATGCCCCTAATTATGATGGAAACATAAAGATGATGTATTGCTTCCTTTGTCTATACATATTTAGTATATCTATATAAACAATTGAACATGAGTCAACTCTGATAATGATAACTCTATGACCAATCAGATCTGATGGCACCTACAGTACAAGACACAATGTTTTCTATATGAAATTCCCCTTGTGGATATTTGTGATAATACAAAATTGAATGTACATTTAAATTGTTCCAGGGTGAAGGAGCTGGGACCAGGCGGACCAGTGGACGGAAAATCTTCAGACTTAGCCCCAGACTATCCTAGACTTCCTGATGGCACATCTCCACAAAACTCTGACTTGGCTCTCCTCAAAACTTCCAATGTATGTTAAGAAATGTTTAATTCTATATGATATCACATATTTCTGAGGTCTTATCACAGTTTGCAAATTGGTCTGTCATGAAACATGTTGTATGTAACTTTCATAACATTCAGACCTGGTGTCATTTTGACATTAACTCTTTGAACCCTGACCACCTGTAGCTTAACCCTCTTATTCCTGGAGCGGCCGAATGCGCCGTTATCGGTATAAACCCATAGCGGCCGTTACGCCGGCAGTATATACCTTTTAAATAGTTTTTCTATATCTTTCCTTGCGAATAGACACGCTAAATTTAGCCCTGATGTCATTGCCGATAATGGCTGCTGTCATTTTAGAAATCCGCGTGTTTCTAGTGTTAATGGTTTAGTATCTGCGAATTTTTTAAAAAGTCCTTATATTTTCTGGGAAACTTGTGATTTATGATTTAGTTGATGGAAAATTTGCCGGCGAGATCGTGGATAAATCGGATTGATATATAATTAATTCAAGATTTGCGTGCGAAAATATACGACGCTAGTTCTAGTGTTTATGACGATTTGCGTAACTATTAGTTACGATGAATTACGATTGCCGATGGATGCGAACACGCGCTTCCTCCGTCCATCCAGGTTGTAAAGTTGAGACAGAATAGTTGCAACAGCTGAGCACTATCAATATCGAACAATTTAGTGAAGAAACAGGTTCTGCAAATGACATTGAGATTCAGAATATTCTCTATTTGTGATTACCGTCGTTACGGTCGCTCGACTTTGCGTCAGGTATTTTTTTTAGAACTGGACAGAGCTAACCAACGCATTTGCTCTATGAAAATTCAAAAAATCCAGATCCTTTATGGGTACTGTTCCTTTTCATGACATCAATATCTTTCTTTATGTAAACTATATGTGTCGAACTCACCAGTTACCTTACTACAGAATGTTTTGGTTTACCGATAAACTGTTAAATGTGCCTGCTATGTCAGATATAGTGTCAAGAAATAGATTTGAAAGTATCAGCAAATATTTGTACTTCAATGTCAATTCCAAATTCGTTTCATGAGGACAATATGGACATGTGCAAGGTTGAACCTCTGTCTTGATTGTATGGGGCCCTCATGCCCATACAAACATGCAGGCTAGGCAACTGCAGGACTGATAAACTCCCAGATACTGCATTCATGCCAACTCCATTCATGCCAACCATCAACCGACTCAACTCTACTGTTTGGCAGAATGCAAAGCCGCAGTTAGTGTTTCTAAATGACGATGAGGACTGCACCACGAAGGTGTGGAAACAAGTGATAGCTGGTCCACATGCAAAATCAACCTCTGTTAGGAGATTGCTTTTCAACCTTTCAATTTACATTTATCCTCAATAAAACTGACATTTTTGAGTGAAACATACTTTCAATATTGTCATTCATTTTTATTTCTTCACTTGCATGGTATTGACAAAATACATGTATACAAACTAGTACCTCATCCATTTAACTGTAAATTGGACTTTAAATCACAAATATTGATTAGAAATTGTATTTGTTATGAATTTTATTTCACGAACACTTCTCATTGTTGCTGGGTTATTTCCTTGCCCTGGGATTTGGTAGTAACTTTTTCTGAAGGGCTGGGAATAAGAGGGTTAAAATCCCTTCTCCTCAGCCAAATCAGCCCATATCAGAGTTATATTAAAAACAAGATAATTTAGTACACTTTATAAGTGCTTTATAATATGTTATTGACTTTACCCCATCAGCTCCTTTATTCCTGCTTACTATCTATTTGCGGAATATTAAACTTTTAAATTTATTTGATCTAATATGTGGGCACGGCCGTGAATACTCCTGTGTGCGTAGATTGTTCTCCAAATTGAATATATCAATCAATTAAAACTATTCTTAATTGTCCGAATTATCATCTAACTCACTTTCGATATCAGAATGATCACATTCTAAGTCTAATTCATCTTCAGATTCATTCAAAACAAGTTCAACAGCTTGCTCTGTTGTTATACTTTTAGAGTGACCATTTCCGAAATATTCAGAAAATCTTTTCATCATGACAATACTTAACTAATTACTGTATCAGTATTTTAAAAATATCAAACAACAGTGTCCGCCATCTTGCTAAACCACATAGAACACATGGGTTGTGTTTGATGTCACATTTGTGCACAATTTATTTTTGAATACCAAAAAATAACACCATCTCAGACCGATATATCGGGATCTCAGGATATGCAATCCTGAAATATCGGAATCAGGCGTTCTAAGGGTTAAAGATTGCTGCCATGGATCTCTGATTCCTGTCTATTGTTAAGTTGGTACTCTAGCAGATTTCTTATAGTCCACATCTTAGCAGTTTACCTACAACCTTTCCATCTAGTGTAGTTTTTCAATGTAGTGTCTCATTCTTGGGACATGCCAGCTAGAGTAGTATATTAGCATTGAACAATTTGTGCATGTTAACTTTTATGTTGATGTTCCAAGTGAGGAAATGTACAGGCTAACTCTTATTTTGACACGTTTTGTTTCCAGCGATTCTTCGTGGTCACCCGCTATAAATTCAGTTGCAGTCATGGCAATTAGTATGCTGCTTCTGACTGATTATTGCGTGAAGGCTTGCTTTCCTTATCAGTGTCCCCCGCCATTCAGGCGAGCCTTCTCCGACTTCAGAGGTGTTTCCGGTGATGAAATGTACAGGTCAACTTTTTTGTTGACTGAATTTGTTTTGTGCTGTACATCTTGTATGTTGACAGAATTTATGTTCACGGTGAGGAGGATGTGTGCTTTGGCTGTTGTATGTTGGCATAATTAATTTATTGTGTATTTCCTAGTGAGAAGAAAGTACACATACATGTTGACATATAATTCATTTTGTGGTGTTCTCAGGCAGAAGAGGTGACAGAAGAACTTTTGACATTCCATCAAGCATTGAACAAGATGCAGGAGATGGAGGAGGTCCTTGTTGACGAGTACAAGGCTTATCTTGAGGTAAACAGTTTATTCCTAAGTATGAAGACTCCTTATGAAATATCATTAGTGCACAACACAGAATTCATCTCAAGTAATATGTCTACCTCGGGCGTCTGTAGATTAGCGGTAGTGAGCTTGATCACAACCCAAGAGTACCTGGTTCAAGCTCCACTGCTTTGTTCCGTTGATTTTACGAACTGTAAAAATAGACCTCACCATTCAGAAAGCAATGACTAACTACTGAACGTATAAGTGGTGCCTAGAAAATCTACGACTCGTTTGATGGCGGCGCCCACTAAAGGATATGCCACGAGTTTCATTTTCAATATATCTACCACATGGAGTTAGCTGGCAAAAAAAAATTGTTGTGTTTTTGTTATGTTTCCAAACTGCACAAAATTTTCTGTCAGCTTTTCGTGGTTTATTCTTGATCTCAATCCATTAATTATTAAAACTATCCTTGTCTACATTTGTGTATATGAAACTCTTGTATGCATTTTCTGTTTATAAAACTATACATCTAGATTGCATATTTTTATCTTGAACTTTGAACTATGAGAATAAATATATTTTCTCATTCTTCATCACTCACACCACATCAGTTTTTGCCTTTTATTGTCATGTTGAGCAATATTTCTATTCTCATTATGTCAGGTCAAATGTGAGAGGTTGAACTAAATGTGGCCCCAGATTGGGAGATTGCCTTCGTCTTTGAACGCTCCACATCGACCACTTGTTAAACCACACTTTGTGATCTGTATGTTATCCTAGCCTAAGAGCGATTGTACGTTGTGTCAGTTATGCACCTACAAGTAGGCCAGCACATCCAATTTCTGCGATGCATTTTATTTACTAGGCCAGCTTCTCTATGCCCCTCCCTCAGTTGCCTCTTAGGACATACCTTGTAGGCCACGGTGTTACTATTCTTTGCTACCCTTCGGGCCGGCAACCCGGCAAGATGTGGGCGATTGGCTAAATTACCCATCTATATTTTAAAAATGGTGCAGTTACAGAAACTACTAACCAAACTGGAGATAAGATCTTTTTGAGGTGAGGAACTGAAGGATGCAGGATTATGCTGAGAAAAATGAAGGCCAACTGTTGAGGTTTTATGAGTATAGGAGAGGGATAAGTAAAACCAGGTTTCCCAATATCTTACTGGTGCAGAAACCTATAGTTTCATGCACAAACCTGCTATGGTTGCCTGCTGGCAACCATAGCAGATTTTGATAAATTAAGACTTTACCTTTATTGACAAAATTCCATCTGGTTTTTTGAACATGAAGAACATAAACATGCTATTAACTGGCAACAGGACAAGAGCACTGTTTCAAAATTTACATAAGACAGAGATAATTTTTCAGTATAAGTATACTCTGTCAGTTTAACTGGAATGTCTTCTTCTTGTTTGCTGTTGTTCAAGGTCTACACAATTGAGTCCGGTTCTCTGGGTGTATTTTGTTATGTTTGTTAGTTCATCAAGGCGTTCAAATAGCTTTGCATCGTTGTTTGTCTCTGTTGACCAGTGTTCTTTCCGCAGATGATTCATCAGGATGTGATCAGCTGTCTATCCACATGTACATGTGGGCGATGAAACCAGTCTTAGTCTGTGTTTATTGAACTGAAATACTACTACTGCCTTGTAGTTAGATTGGGGACAATCAAAGGCTAGCGGAGCAAACTGTACACAAAACTGGACAGCAGGCAAACCAAGTAGTAAAAAAAAAAACTGGTAACCTGGGCAGATGACGCTCAACATCCCAGGAGGGAAGGTTGTCTAAGGGCTGCTACCCTAAAAGAAAATAGCAACCTGCTGCCTTGCAGGTAGGCTGGGGACAAGTAAAGGTTGACTGAGAGCGAACCCAGTAAACGCTGGCTGAAATCAGACACGTTGCCAAAAGATAAGCACCAGAGCTACAAATGGTGCTGAATGATGTGACGTAAAAATATGTTCTTGGCAAAGCCTGTTTATATATCACAATAAGAATGGCCAAAACGAATGAATGATCGTGAGAGAGAACGGAATGCAAACCAGGTTATCTGAATTAAGGTGGGAAAAGTATTCTAGGAAGAGAACAGGTCAGCTGAGTCTTAGGTCTGGTACTATGAAGATCTATTTACATGTCACAATCCTGCAGCATTAATTGCTGTTGGATTACCTGTATCTGAACAAATGTTTTATTCATCTTTTCTGTGTTTTCAGGAATCTCAGAAGTGGATCCAGGAAGATAAGCGACTGGTGAAAATGACAGACAATGTGGAGTACGATGTTGAAGGTATTTACAGATTCTCTTGATTTTTCAAAAATAGATGGAATTTTACAACTGGTTTAAAATCGCCCGAGTGGTTACCGGGGCCTAAATTTGGGGTGGAAAGAATAGAACCGCTGTTACCTGCCACGCATGTTGTAAGAGGCGACTAAGGAGGTTTGGTTGAAATCTGATGCACATGTCCTAAATGTGTCGAAGACTATGCGTTTAGGGGCCTACCAAACCAATGTGCAACGTATACACGTTCTTGGCAAAGATCAAACATATCACAAAGAGTGATTAAAATTGGTCAGAAAGAACGAACGCAAAGAAGAAGAAGAACTGGTTTAAAATGATTTCTATAACCTTTCTTAGCATCTTAAGTATTAGTAAAACGATGGCTATGATAACTGTGTACCTCAGAAAAAACAGGCGGTGAAAAACACTATTTATGAAACGCGCATAAAATCCTGTTTCAGAAATCTCTTCTAGTTCTGACACTGTGAGGCAAAACAGGATTGGAGAAAAGAAAGAAAAAGAAGAGACTGCCAACACATCCAAAGCATAAATATCAGCTTAAAAGGAGGACATTAAACTATTGCAGAGATTTTCCAGTGGCTCTCCTCTGGTAATCCGTTTGCTGTAGTCATTATGTCCTACTCTCGGTTGATGCTTTGGAAGGTCCAAAGGAAGGTTGCTGTATGAGAGGATATCATCCATTGATGTTTCTAATCTCCAGAGACTTGCGTGGATCTTCTGTCCTGGGCATGCAGGTGTTTGCGGCAATGAAAAAGTGGACAGGCTTGCATCAACACCATGGGGCATTGAACATGGGGATGAGAACACAACACAAAAATAGATGTAGAATCTATCCAGAGATTTAAGCATTTTGGAATTACACATTTTACATCCAGAACTGGGTGGAGGAGTGTGTTTATCCAGCGAGCCACATGGACCATCATACAACATGCATACACTTTGACATCTGCTACGAGAGACTGAGCACCTATTGGTTTCCCAGAGTGCTATGACGTCGACTCAGTAGCCAATAAGAGATTTCAATATTTATGCCAATTCATTACAGACGATTCCCATGGTGAAACTGACACCAAATCTATTGCAAGACTTTCATAGACTGTCACATGCCCATGCAGATATATAAGAATGGTATCTCAAGTTTCAGTTGATGGTCCAAGTATGCAGTCAGAGAATCATGGCATCCAATACAAGAACAAGTGATGAGAGTTGTTGATTGAGCATATGGAGTTAATATGTGTTATTTAATTGTAGATAAACCATGGAAACATCAATGAGAAGATTATTAACTTAACTGTTACAGACTTACAGAAACATTCTGAAGCACATGTGTTGAGGAATGAAAGAAATGATAGTCCACAGATATCAAGTAAAAATCTGATTCTTAAAATAAATTTGCAAGTCACCTGAGATCAAGCTTCACAGCTGCAACGATCGGAAGATGTTGCTGCACTTATTTATGATAATAAAAGTAAAGGAACCCATTTTCATACGATGAGGTATATTGGGGAATATATTGTTACGTCTGTATTTTTCATTGCCCATCGGCACACAGTGGGCACCAGTCGCATTTACCTCCCAGTGCTGTTTTTTTATGTCCAAATGAGGTTGGGTCGCCATTACTGTTGGAGAAAAATGTTCTCTTCCAGTTTCTGTGAGCAAAACTGAACGCAAGTCAAGAAGGAATCTCATTGCCACTCCTGGTGTATCTTTGGTGCATCCCAGAATGATGCACATAGCCTCATTCTGAATTCTTTCCAGTCTCACAATTTGCGTAGGACTAATCGTTAGGATAGTGCATGCATATTCCATGCATTATACAGGGTGTTCAAGATAATAGCAGCCTGTGAATGGAGTCAATCTGGCATATATTTATGAAAATGAGAAGGTTCAGTTATGACGTAGTATAGGTCAAGGTTATGTGACGGTATGTAATTGTAGTGCGGGAAGGGGCGATGAGCAAATGTGCGTAAAACGAGCTAGTCAGAACCAGTTTAAATAGTACATAAACATAACGCGATAGATTATCTGCAACTTTCGATTTGTCAATGGGGCTGCTTTAATCTTGAACACCCTGTAGCGAGCTAACGAGGCTTTGGTACAGGAGCTCAATAAGGCGTTGCTAAGTGTTAGCACCGGCCGTGATTCTCAGTATGGATCGTGCGTTGCATGCCTTAGCAATAACTTGGTCGATATGGTTCCTCTGTAACTTTACTTTCTTGTTCCTCCTTTTCATGTGTAAATAAATCTTAAACTAAATTTTTTGGTTGGAATAAATATTGGAGCTTTTTATTTCCAGAATTTGCCAAGCAGTTAGATGCATACTTAGCTAGACGACATCAAGCCATAACTTCTTTGAGAGGTAAGACTGATGCATACTTTATTAACATGTATTACTTTAGCTACATTTTTTAATAAAATACTTACTTGTTTGGTTGCAAATGGTAATAATATATCTTGAGTACTATTTTTTTCTCTCATGTGATACAGACATGCTATAGTGGTTCTGTCATATAGTAAAGGCCAGACTTGACAAAAATTTAATTTATTTCAGAATGCAGAAGACAAGATACTATCACCTATGAAGCCATTCTATAAGTTCATTAATTTGTATGCACAAGCTTATATAAAGTAGAAATTATTATTTATGGGAAGAGGAGGGGCTGTTTAAACACGGCAGTAAAGAAACATATGTTGAATATAAGTATTACAGAAGAGTCCTCCATATACTATGAACATAAAAGAGAACAAGTATTTATATCCAGAAAGAAAACTGACTGATGCTACACATGAGAAAGAAAATTGAAGAATTTTGGACGTATAAAAAGACATGATAGGTTGGAGAAGTCCATTACGGAAGGAGGCATCCCTAGGAAGACTGCGGAGAGGATAAATTCAATGTGTAACTGATAATTTGAGCGTGACAGCTGCTGATGTGGGACATATGGCCTATGAGAGAAATTCGGAAGGACTGTTAGGGTGGCAAATTTCTATGCAAGCTATTTGATGATGGAAGAAAGGGAGGGTGAATGAGAGAGAGGGGTGAGAACAGGAGAAAGAAATGATATATTAGAAATGGATAGTTTGCAGACTTAATAAGAGGGTTGAGCTTGAATGTCCTGCACAATATGTTTTCCAGATTTTGTCATTTAATCGACATCTGGTTTTGAATTTAGTCCACTTAATTTTGGAAAAAGTCTGTTCTTCATAGATATATGTACTACAAATAATGAAGCCACTTTTGATGTCCTCGAAACATAACATGTAGGGTTGAACTCTCATCTAAACAGATTAAGCCCAACTTACCTAACACAATTCAGAAATTACAACTACCCACATGAAACAGTACAGAACTTCTTTTTGGGGTGTCCTGGATTCAAGACCTCCTTCCAACTTGCCCATTTATCCAAAAACCTAAACTTGGCTCATTGCCCTTTCAGCTTCTGCAATCCACAACATGCTGCTTTTATTTCTCATGTCTTTGATACCAATAGTGTTCATGTGCAAGTGGGTATCTTTTGTTTGCAGCTGCTTTCCTATATTTTCTATTTTAAGTTAGGAAATGTCTGGACTTTTTGGGGGGACTAAAACCCATAATATACCTTACTTTACACTATGTTTAGTACCTCCCAGGACTACTCAGATTTCTTCATTCTAGTTACACTCCATATTATTCCATATTATTGTTAAGGTTTTCTAGGCATTGTCTTGGAAGGTAGTCTGCCATTGCTTTCCTTCCTGGCAGTGACCATACTGGTCCATGACCGTAGCCATTGTCTCTATTACAGAGATTCCCTGCCTACCGTCGTGAGTTTTGAGACCATAAACATCGACCTGTTAATCAAAGAAAATTGGCTGTTGCTGCAAATAAGAAAGAGAAAATTGAGGTATTTTGGACATATAAAAAGACATGAAGGGCTGGAGAAAACCATCATGGAAGGAGACATACCAGCGAAGAGAAGAAGAGGAAGAAGATGAAGATGTATTCAGGATGTAACTGATGATTTGAACGTCTGCAGAGGTAGGACATCTGGCCTATGTGAGAGAAATTCTGGAGGACTTGGGGTGGCAAAGTTCTGCACTGGACAAGCTATTTGATGATGATGAGTTACACTCTAACTCTAATCGATGACATTGTGACCATGGTATTGTGAGGATGCTTAGTATATAGTCAACCACAGACAAAAACCAAATGATGGTAAAGAATAACATGAATTCTTTGCTCTATTTTTATACATTGGAATACTACTCATGGTTTTATATCTTCTTCTTCTTCTTTGAATGCTCCATATCGACCACTTGTTAAACCATTCTTTGTGATTTGTATGTGATCTGAACCTAAGAACGATTGTACGTTGTGCCAGTTATGTGCCTACAAGTAGGCCAGCACAGCCGATTACTTCTACGCTTATTATTGACTCTGGCAGCTTCCTAGGCCCTATCTTATTTGCCTCTTACAACATGCCTTGTATGTCGCAATGTTAAGCGTTACTATTGTTTGCTCTCCTCGTGTGGACCCCGGCAACACACTGGCGATGGTTTTATAATGTTTTTTATAATTTGTTCAATTTCAGAAAAAGTTGCAACTTTCCGACATGAAATTCAAGAAGAAGAAACACTGAGCAAGAACATCAAGCCTACACACTACAGCCGGAAGTAGCTCACTGACCAGTGTCTGGTCAAACCTTCTTGCAACATGCTTAATTACGCTGTACAGATTTATTCATGCTTGGGTAGATGCTAAAATTGCTTGTGCTCTCCGCTCATAAGACAAACTAATGCATGAATGACAAGCAACATTAGTTGTACTATTATGTTTGGTAGTAGGATATCTAATTTAATAACTGACATCATTTTCAGATATCTGTGTTTTAATTCAACTTAACTTTACTGGTCTGATAGACTGCTTGTTTTGGTAATAAAATCACTATATTTTCACTGAACTGTCTTTGATTCACCATTTAAGATTGCTTGTCTCGGAATCTGAAATTATTAAGTGTAAGCATTTCTTCTGCCAGCCTTCATTGACAAGATGATGTACTGTTAATACATAACTCTAGCATAGCAACAGATCTTTTTTTCATTCAAAATTATTATAACACTGCCATTTAAAAAAAATTACAATGTATCCAATTAACTTTTAGATGTTGTGGATAATAATAATCCATGAATATCATGGATAAGTGCCATCATAATTTCAATAGTATACAAGTTAAACATTCAGTACTTTATGGATTGACTTGGTTACAATCATCAAGCAAAGCTGTTTTTTTTCTCTTCATTGCGTAAGATTTCTTGAGCATTTTCTTATGACTCAGAAACTGAATCATCTTGTCATTTCCAAAGGTCCACAGAGATCTGGTTCGTTTCCTGCTTCTTGTCGTCAGTTATATCATACATCAGCATGTCCTTTATACTGCATACTTTTGTCACTGATGTTTACTGAACTATTTGTACAGATACATTTTGTTTACATCACATGAGTAGCTATGATCACAGCTATGAGCTGTCATTTCACAATATATATATAATATGTGACAAAATTATTTCAACCATTAAAAACCACACCTACTTAGCAGTTTTTGTAGTATGTCTGAACGTCGCTAAAATGAAGGATGCAGTTGGTAACGTTATAGTAATAATAACTTTGAGGACAATCAAAATTCATAATGTAAGCTCTTATAATTCGTTGCGCAAATTTATTCATTTTTTTAAAAACACAACTACTACTCTAAGTATTTGGAGTTTGTGAATTGATAATACATTACAAAACAAGAATTTTATCTTTTACTAATGTGGTTCTAAATTGTGAAACAGAAACAATCTGCTGCATAAAACTAGAATTGCTTCATTTGTTGTGCTCTTTAACAGTTTTGTTACACAAAATATATCATTGGTGCAGATTATATAAAAACTCCCTCGCACAAAAGTTGGTAACAGTAGGTCAAATTGATAAACATCAACCCAATGTCCAAATTATGTGCTTCAGTTGAACTTTTTCAACTTGTTACATCTTTTTCTTCTTCTCTATGCTCATCAAGTATGCACAGGGACTAACAGTGGACAGGGATGAGTGTTTGTTTGGTTGTTTTCTAGAATATGTCAACATTTTGCCTCAAAAATCTTCTTTTTTTTTCAGAATGATTTTTTCCTAGCTCTTGCATATACGTCGTACTCAGTCCATGAACATGAACTTTTAGTACATTCTGGTGCCTATAGTAATTCAGATGGTGCCTGCAACAACACAAACTCACAATTTTGATTTCTGTAACAAAAATTCAATCACAGATAATGGTGCAAATAACATTGAAATGTGGAAGAAAATTCTCCATAGCCTTTGCAGACTATAGGGTGTTACATGCTTACCATTTTACATTTATAGAGAGGCAGATGGACCAGTTCCTTTCGAATCATCGGTTGTATGAATTTACCCACAATTGTTTTTGTTCAGTTTGAAAAGTGAACGTTCTGTGTCCTGCACTTTTCTATAAATTGCTTATAATTGTAGCAAAAACCTGGTATGATGTTGACCACATTTCCCATCGTGTACCATTTATCAAAAGAAAATTATACTATATGGTATGAAAATGGATTACATTTTTAATATATAAAAACATTCAGATGCTGGTGGCTGTGAACAGATGTCAAATAATATTGTTACCAACAAAAGTAGAAAACTATCCCAATATATGTGATTAGATAGAGAGCAGAAAACATGTTTGAGAAACTTGAATCAATTATCTTCATATTGTTCTGATAGACAAATCATCATCAAAGATTTGACATTACACAGTTTATCGTTATGTGAAAATTATGTAACTAAACATAATTCTAGCCAGGTTTTGCATATAAAGTGGTCTAATATCAACGGTTTAGTCTTTTATTTGTAAAAGTTGACTTCTTTTAGCCAGTCTTATTTAACAGAAAAGACTAGAAACATTCAGATCTGGAAGTTCAAACCAAGTTGCTAAATTTTACTGAGATGTGGATTTTTGTTACTGATCAATAAATGGACATGAGTACACCACTCACAAAGTCTTTTGAGTTGCATTTTTGTTTTTTCCATATACACATCACTATTTGATATTGTTTATAAGATTAATTGCATTTTTTGTTTAACTTTGTTATAAATAGCGCTATTTATGAAGAGCACACACAAGCCCATTTTAGAAATCTCTTCTTATTGCAGAAGGAACAGCACCAGAGCTCCTAATGGTGCTGAAGATGTGACGTAAAACACACCAATGCTAAGACTGCATGAATCAGATTTCCACATAAATATAATTTATGGGGAGATCTGTTACATCGATCTGGGCGGTGATCACGAGATCAACTGGTTATGTCTGTGGTAGATTACGGGTTTGACATCCTCACGATACCAAAATCACAATATGAATGAAGATATGTGTAATAGTCCTTGACTGCACTAGAGATACTCCCAATGTGAAGATGAGATATATGCTTGCATTCTGTCGCCATGCATCACACAAACCAAAACATATATGCTGGTTACTGTGGACCACTATGGAAGAAAAAGGTATTAAAAACCAAGATTAGTACATACAGAGGCATCTTCTCCCTAAACCATGTGGGAAAAATGTTCGCAAGAGTTCTGGAACAACAAATAAGACCAATCGTGGAGACAACACTCAGTCCACAACAGTTTGGATTTAGAAAAGGAAAAGGGTGCACAGATGCAATATTTGTCCTACGGCAAATTAGTGAAAAGATAATAGAATACAAAAATCAAATGAATATAGCCTTCTTAGACCAAGAGAAGGCCTTCGATAGGGTTAACAGATATATTATGGGATGTCCTTGAGAATTACTGAACAAAAGTAACGCTGTTACACTGTGTTAGAGCCATACATAAGGAAAGTGCCATACAAACAAGAGCCGGACTCGCAAATTGGTTTCCTGTAACATCGGGAGTACAGTAGTTAGTTAGTTAGTTTGTTCCTTTCGTGCCAAAGGCGGCACATAGGGCAGAGGTTTTAGATCTCCATGTATATCATTGTATATCTAATTTAATAACTGACATCATTTTCAGATATCTGTGTTTTAATTCAACTTAACTTTACTGGTCTGATAGACTGGAGTACAGTAAGGATATGTTTTATCATCTCTGCTCTTCATTATATACATGGACAGTATCATCAAAATAGATAAAACATCTACTGGACGTAGACCAACAAAATGAACTGCTCTTTGCTGATGACCAGTGACTATTCCAAAATAATAGTGAACAGCTTCAAGAACATGTAAACTTACTCAACGATAGCTGCCTCAAATACAACATGAAGATCAACATTCAAAAGACAGAAGTCATGACTATAAGCAGAGAACATAAAGATACCCCAGACTTTTCATGACGGAACAATGAGAACTTCAGGCTCAGTTCCAAAGCTAGTTTCATAAGGGGGCACATGGTCTCAGCTCACAAAAGAGAAGTTCAGATACTCTGTGTCTGTTGGAATGCATAAAGATATCAACATACAAATAAATGACCAAACGTAAAGCAGGTGAGAGAATTCAAATACCTTGGAAGTATCTTCACATCCTATAGTAGACTGGACAGAGAGATCGAAACTAGGATCCCGCAAGCCAACATTACATATCCTAATCTTGAAACACCCAGTAATTCCAGTAGGGACTAAAAGACATTATAAATGCAATCTTGATACCATCCCTTCCTACCAGTGCCAAACATAGGCACTGACAAAAGAACAAGAAAGGAAAATTACTACCTGTGAAATGAGATACTTGAGGAAAGCGGTAAATAAAAGAAGAGACCATATAAGAACAACACATGCTATTAGATTAATTGAAATACAGACTCAAATAGTTTGGCCACTTGGTGTATCAAGAGGAAGGGGCAGACCAAAAAAAGATGGATTGATGGAGTTACAGACATCTTAAAACGCCACAATACCACAGCATATCGAGCATACACTATCTCGGAAACCGATCATTAGTTAAGGGGGATTCGGTAGTATGGGGATCATGAAGCTATTTTCGTTGTTTTCACATTAATGTAAAATTTGTATAACCATTTTGAAAGATTATGACTTAAAATAGTAGAAAAAAATGAGTTAAAAAAATGTCAAAGTGTTGCCATGGAAACAATACAAAATGGCCACCAAAAACAAAATTTCAAATCCTAAGGCTCTGAATCTAATGAATGTAAATGAATTCTGTTTTCACTCTAAGGTGTGCAATTGTAATATCTAAAATATTACACATGATTTTAGGATATATTTAATTTTTATACATTTTGGGTCCAAAAGCTGTTTTTGGGGGGTGTGTTTACCCAAATATTCAAAAAAAATGTAATATTTAATATATCCTATATATCATGTGTAATTTTTTAGATATTACATTTGCTCACCTTAGAGTGAAAACAGAATTCATTTATATTCATTACTTTCAGAGCCTTAGGATTTTAAATGTTGTGTTTGGCGGCCATTTTTATTGTCTCCATGGCAAGCGTTGACATATTTTTTTACTAATTTTTTCTACTCTTTTAAGTCATAATATCTCAAAATTGTAATACCAGAATCCCCCCTTAAACCTGCTATGCCTAACGGCAAAATAGCAGAGAAGGACAAAATAAAGAAGGCAAGACTGGATAATATACGAGGGCGAGTCAATAAGTAAGACATAAAGTTCTGTGGGATGGTAGGTAAATGTAGTTATTTTCTAAAGGTGTCATTAGGGGACAGCAACATCGAACTTTATATTCCCGTTCGTCAGGTGGCGCTATGTGTCGCATGCACAGCGCATATACAAAATGGCGAGTGTACTTACGGAGTGTACAACCAAAGAGCAACGCGCTGTTATGCGTTTTTGTGAGCAAAGGACTGCCTGCAAAGAACATTCATAAGGAAATGCTTCCTGTTTATGCTGACAAATGTTTGTCCCGTAAAGCGGTACATAGCTGGGTAGAAAAATTTCTCAAGAACGCTCTAAAATTGTTGATGAAATTCGATCTGGTCGGCATGTTGCTCAAGACAGATCAGCTTGGCGCACACTTCTTCGTCATAGTTCCTCTGCCTGCGGGACAGTTAGAAATGCACGGATGGAACAGACACGACAAACTAGAAAGGCAGTAAAACTCTCCACATGTGCAAGTATTCCTTGCCCACATTGCAAAAGAACATTTCAGGCCCGCATCGGGCTCACTAGTCATCTACGCACACACAGGGTGTTCAACTTAAAAGCAGCCTGTGAGTGGAGCTAATCTGGCATATATGTATGGAAATGAGAAGGTTCAGTTATACGTAGTATAGGTCAAGGTTGTGTGACGGTATGTAATTGTAGTGCGGGAAGGGGCGATGAACAAATGTGACGTAGGACGAGCTAGTCAGAACCGGTTTAAATAGTAAATATACGAGATGCAATGCGTACCTGACAAATTTCTATATATCACTGGGGCTGCTTTTAAGTTGAAGTATAATACAAATGCATTCTCTTGGATGAAAAATGGTGGTCATAATCATCCGTGATGGACGAGCATCATGCTATACAAGTGATATGTTTTCAAATTGCTTCCAATTCATATTCTATACTGTCTCAGCGTTGAAATTTTACTGCAACGAGTCTCCAGTGCTGTCTGTCTCTCATCTTACTCTGACATGCTGATGTATGTCCATCTTGTGATATTCTTATATCTAATACTGTCTTCCTTTTGTTTATTCTACCTGCTTTCAATACTTGCTGTTTGTATGATCTTAACTCTTACAATCCGATATGCCTCCTGACAAACCATATGGTTAGTTCCCTTTTACCACCTGGTAAACAATCATAAACTATTTTTTTTTTAAACAGTTGTTAATAAATAAGTTAATAAGTTTTAATCTGCCGTTGAACAAAAGAAAGTTTTAACAAATTTTGTAAGGACACCTTCGCCTTAAAATTTGGTTCCCAAAAACAGTGCGTAAAAAGGCGGTTTTGGTATGCGTACTGTAAGAGCTGCTTTCCCGTAGAGTGGCTTGTCTTTGTATTTGGTCAAAATTGTAGACTTGTCTTTGCTATATTTCCGTTGTAATTATATTTTAATTCACAATATTCTCACTACCTGACTCATCCAGTAATTGCCTGTTGATGTTTTCATGAAATACGGCAGTAGGCCTATGTTCATTTCTTTAAAGTCGCAATTTTGTCTTCCGCGTTCTTTTCAGATTCCGCTCAATGTGTTATCGTTAGCATCTTCCATGTTGATAAATGTATACATCTAGCATTATTCATTATTATTCAGCGCAGAATTATTGATACTGGACAAGCAACTATAGTATAGAAGACATGACTGAAATCTTTTACTGCAAGATGATATACAGAAGATTTGGCGTTGTTTGTAAACATGGAAAGAAATAAAGGAAGTGGTTCTTGTAAAATTTTGGTCAAATAAAGTTATAGACTTGTTGGAGATATCAATTAAAATCAAATGGAATCGTTGCATAGAAATTTAAAAACAAAAGGCAAACTCACACTCCCTCAGCTATCACCAAGAAAACGAAATCTATCTTTCTTCTTTCTTTCTTTATTTTATATAATCCTGTTTTGCTTAACAGTCAGAACAAGAAGAGATTTATAGAACGGGCTTTTGTATGCGCTTCATAAATAGTGTCTTTCACAACCTGTGTTATTTTAGTGCCCACCTTTTGCATGACGACCTTTTGCTTTGTATCCACTGTATCGGATTAGCATTGCTCTTTGATGCGCATTGTCTATTGACAATCTGCTTATGTGGCCAAACATTTTAATTTGTTGTCTCGTGCTGAAGTTCAGTATTGATGTGTACCCACTTTTTTCTTGATGTCTTTATTTCTAAACCGGTCTCTTCTTGATAATCATATTGCGTAGACACTACAATTAAGTCTTCATCTCTGTCGTGACTAGTTTTCTTCTATCGTTTGATGTCAGCGTCCCGGTTGGGCACTGAGCATAATATTCATATTGGGAGAATGCTTGTGTTCTACAATGTACTTTTAGTACATTGTGGTGATATGTTTGCATTTCAAAATTGGTGTCATTTGCCGTATGATTTGATTTGCTTTATTGCATATATATAAATATATATATATATATATATATATATATATATATATATAATTACTTTTTAATTTGTTTCGTGACTAGTGGTTAATTTTTAGTGTCCTGCTTTACCGGAAAATGTGGTTTTTTAAACAACAATTTTTCATGTTTATCTTTGGACGGAATGCACAATATTGAAACGAAACGAAAGAAGGATTGGTGGAAGAAGGAAAATGAACTACCTTCTTTTAATGCTACAATTTTGTGCTATATATAATCTTGGTAGGTGTACAAATTGTAAATGTAATATGATTGCACAATCATTGACGTACTGAAAAATGAGAATGAGAGCTGCAAACTAGAATAACAAGACTTGAGTCTTGACCGACGCAACGACACAACACCATACAGTAGCATACCGATACCGTCATACGTAACTTGTAAGTAAGACAACGGTTGAACGACAACGGTTTGAGTTTGTGGGTTCGACAACGTCAGCAGTCAATCAATATTATATATAATACTTGTTGATTATTTCCAGTAGTTGGATGGGCTGGATAAATTATATGATATATCTGAATTTGGAATACAAAGAGTTGTGCATCTCGTCCACGAAGCTGAGCGGCTTCATCGTTCATACTAACAATACAATAAACTTTACTAACTATGATACTACAGTGTGTTCAACTTAAAAACAGCCCCAGTGTTAATAGAAATTTGCCAGGTACGCATTGCATCTCGTATATTTACTATTTAAACCGGTTCTGACTAGCTTGTCCTACATCACATTTGTTCATTGCCCCTTCCCACACTACAATTACACACCATCACACAACCTTGACCCATAACTGAACCTTCTCATTTCCATACATATATGCCATTCACAGGCTGCTTTTAAGTTGAACACCCTGTACAATACAATAATACAAACAATACATTGCGACTATGATGCAAAGATTAATTGCCCAAAGATTAAAAGATAAATGTACTTTTGTAGTAGTGATGACTTGCATTTTAAAATAAATTTGCTCTGCTTTGATCATCTTCCTGTAGTAGACTTGTAGGCACAACGACGATCGCTCTTAGTAAAGTATTAGGCTCAGATCACATACAAATCACAAAGAGTGGTTCACAAGTGGTCGATATAAGGAAGAAGATGTATTTGAATACTTAACCCGCTCAGTCTCATAGCGGCCAAAAGCGCCGCTACCGGTTCAATTCCCATAGTGGCCGTAACGCCTGGCGCGTGTTTTCCTTTAAAATGAATTTTCTATATTATTCCGTGTGAATCTCTATATTCTTTTCATATCCTGATTGACATATAAGGCTTCCACAAGAGATTTCCTCTGTTGTCGTTCTGCTGCCTTTCTACCAACTGTCTCCCACGTCAGGCCACACTCCTTCAACTCTCTCTCCACCGTTCTTCTCCATGTTTCCTTTGGACATCTAGGCCTTCTCTTCCCATCCACTGTCCTTCTGAGAAGTATCCTAGCCAATGCCCCCACTGGTATACGACATACATGTCCAAACCACCTCCATCTTCATCTCTTAATGATGGTCTCCAAGGATGCACAGTATTCCGTGTGAATAGCATGCTAAATGTAGCCCTAATGTCATTGCAGATAATGGCTGCCTAATTTTAAAATTTTGCAAGTTTCTAGCATGATTGGTTCTATATTTGCAAATTTTTTCTAAAGTCCTTACATTTTCTGGAAAACTTGTGATTTATGATTCAGTTAATAGAAAATTTGCAGGGGAGATCGTGGATAAATCGGATTGATGTATAATTAATTCAAGATTTGACCAGGGTTACCGGGCTCAAATTTGTGGTGTAAAGAATAGAACCACTGTTACCTGCCACGCATGTCGTAAGAGGCGATTAAGGAGGTTTGGCTGAAATCGGATGCATGTGTCCTAAACATGTACAGGTCTATGCGTTTAGGGGCCTACCAAACCAACATGCAAGGTATACACGTTCTTGGCAAAAATCAAACATATCACAAAGAGTGATTAAAATGGTTGTAAAGAACGAACCTAAAGAAGCAGAAGAATTCAAGATTTGCTTGCAAAAATATACGATGCTAGTTCTAGTGTTTACAGCAGTTTGCGTAACTATTAGTTATGATGAATTACAATTATCAATGGATGCGAACACTGCCGCTTCTCTCCATCCACCCATGTCGTAAAGTTGAGAGAGAACAGTCACACCAGCTGAGTACTATCAATATCGAACAACTAGGAAGAAACAGGTTCTGCAAATGACAGAATATTCTCTATTTGTGATTACCGTCATTACGGCAAGCACGATTTTTATGTGAGGCATTTTTAGAACTGGACAGAGCTAACCAACGCATTTGCTCTTATGAAAATTCAAAAAAACCAGATCCTTCATGAACGCCTGTTTATTTTGATTACATCAAGATCTTTCTTTATGTAAACTATATGTGTCGAACTCACCAGTTACTTTACTACAGACTTTTGGTTTACCGATAAACTGTTGAATGTGCCTGCTTTGTCAAATATAGTGTCAAGAAATAGATTTGAAAGTATCAGCAAATATTTGTACCTCAATGATAATTCCAAATACATTCTATGAGGACAATATGGACACATGCAAGGTTGAACCTCTGATTGTATGAGGGCCCTCATGCCCAGACAAACATGCAGGCTTTAAAGGGCAAGACAACACCCAGAAACTACAGGATTGATAAACCCCATTCATGCCAACCCTACTCAACTCAACTGTTTGGCAGAAAGCTGACCTGCAGTTAGTGTTTCTAAATGAAGATAAGGACTGCATCATGAAGGTGTGTGGAAACAAGTAATAGCTGCCCCACATGAAAAATCAACCTCTGTAAGGGAGATTGCTTTACAACCTTTCAATTTACATTTGTCATCAATAAAACTGACATTTTTGAGTGAAACATACTTTCAATATTGTCATTAATTTTTTATCTCTTCACTTGTATAATTTTTTACATCCAACTTGCATGGCATTTACAACATGCATGTTTACAAACTAGTACCTCATCCATTTAACTGTAAATTGAACTTTAAATCACAAATATTGATTAGAAATTGCATTTGTTATGAATTTTATTTCACAATCACTTCTCATTGTTGCAGAGTTATTTCCCTTGCCCTGGGAATTCAGTAGGAACTTTTTCTGAAGGGCAGGGACTGAAAGGGTTAATACTTATATATTTTGCTTTACATCATTTTTCAACAGGCCTATATGGAGAATTCACTGAAATGAAAATTGTGGAAGAGCCCTCCAGTTTTGGGTAAATTTTGTAACTAAAATTTGTCATTTCTAATGTTGGTCCTCAAGACCATTTTTAATTTTTTTGTATTGAACAAGAGCCTGTATTGCATGTAAAGATTCAAACGTCTCCCCTCATATTCAGTTTTTTTTAAATGTGAGTTTTCTCTCACATTCTTTGTGTCTGTAGGGAACAGTTGTATTTTTACTCATCAACACACTGTGGCATTTTCACCAGTTTTATTTTATCAGTTTGTTTGTGTGTCAGGATGAGATGATTCTCTTGCCTTGAAAATTTGGATACATACCTAGAATATAGTAAAACACGACATGACCAGCAGGCAATGTGGTGGGGAATGAGCACAGTGAGCCCTACCTTGACTGTCGTATCATTGAGTAGCATAGAGAGTCTCTTCATCCCGTAGTGCTAGGGCAGCCTAAATCTGGCTACCATCCAAAGTAGGTAGAAAATACACTGTCGTCCCAGCTCTTCAGTGCTATGTACAATACAAATACTACATTGTATTGGGCCAGAGAGCAAGAGCACAGATGCTACTGGATCATTGGAAGAAGAATAAGAGATAGATTAAATAGTCTTGAGCCTAGGGCAGCAGGTAATTCATTTATGTTATGTATATATTTCTCCCCACGAGGTCACTACTTTGTTGTGGCGAGGAGCTTGAGTACCTACATGATTCAGAGAGCTATGCTCACAATAACTTTGCTCCTGGTAGGGACACCCATGTCAGACAGGTTGAAGGATAGAGGGTAGACAAAATCTGACTTCCAGGTTGGGTGTAGGGCAAGGGGTTAACAACCCATTCCTGTAAAAAATATTGTGTTACGGAAACTGAAACAATAGATACCTTTGTTGCATCGGGTGAAGGGCGCGAGGTAGGCCAGGCAGCTGGTTTCATGAAGAAGGGAGATCAAACCCACAGACGACTATCCTTCTATCACCCAAATGACAGTGGATAGAAAAGAAGGCCTGGACGTCCAAAGGAAACATGGAGAAGAACTGTCGAAAGAGAGTAGAAAGATTGTGGCCTGATGTGGAAAACAATTGGTAGAAAAGAGGCAGAACGGCAGAAATAGAAATCTCTAGTGGAAACCTTACATATGAAATGTGACACGAAGAGGATATAGGACAGAACAGACAGACAGCAGATTTAGGTTGAGAGTCACAATAACAGAGTGATTAGTACAGTTACTTTGTTGACTTGGGGTCCTAGGTACAAAACCCCAGTTGAAGCGAGATTTTTTCAGGTCAACTTGAACTCCGTTGGGGACCATAGAAACACTGGGAAGTAAACGCAGCTGGCAGAATGTTGACCACTTCACTCATGCTTTTCTGTTGGTCAAAGAAAAATATGGAAATAACACTATATTCCGCTTCTTCTTCCAACGCTCCATATCGACCACTTGTTAATAACTGTGTGATTTGTATGTGATCTGAGCCTAAGAGCAGTTGTACATTGTGCCTGTTATGCGCCTACAAGTAGGCCAGCACATCCAATTTCTACACTTTTTTTTTACTAGGGTAGCTTCCCTAGGTTCCTACATCAGTTGCCTCTTATGACATGCCTTGTAGGTTGCAGTGGTACTATTATTTGCTTCTCTAGTGGGCCCCTGTACCACACGGGCGACCACATTCCGCAATATACCAAATGTTATGAAAACTGGTTGTTTACTTTTACTTAATATAGACAGGATGGTGCATTCTGTTTTGAAAATATTGTGAGTGTAATTTCTTGTGGCTTATGGATAGCCAAATTTACTGCTTATTTGGAGTACATGCATGTGTTTATATTTTTGTTTTGCTGAGAGGGTGATCTTAAATTTTATATTGCAGACTCAACAATGCCTTTGGTCGTAGCACTATTCAACAAGAAGAAACACTAAAGCTTCGTGTTCAGCCAGCCAATTTTTCAGGACCTCCGCATTTCAGACGTCTGCTGGGGCGATGTTTTATCTCTGTAATCAATGAGTAAGTGTCATGTGCATGATTCTCGTGACCTTTGTGTTTAGGATATCAAGAGATTGTTTTTTTATTGTTGCTTACTTGTGAAAATAGCTGTGCTAAACAGTTATATTAATCATTGCTGGAGACTGAGTTAGTGTTAAGATATAGCCATATACAGAACAACCTAATAGGGCCACATAAGACTATCCTAACTGGGCCACATAAGACCAACCTAACTGGGCAACATACAGACCCACCTAGCTGGGCCACATACAGACCCACCTAACTGGGCAACATAAAGACCAACCTAACTGGGTCATATACAGACCAACCTAACTGGGCCACATACAGACCCACCTAACTGGGCCACATACAGACCAACATAACTGGGCCACAGACAGACTAGACCAAACTGGGAGCCACAGACGGACCAATGTAACTGACATTAATTTAAACTAGACCTGTTCTTATGTTATACTTTCTGTTTCATCCACTGCTGTTGCCTCATCCACTGCTTTTGCCTCATCCACTGCTGTTACCTCATCCACTGCTTTTGCCTCATAAACTGCTGTTACCTCATCCACTGCTGTTGCCTCATCCATTGCTGTAATTTTTCTTACAGTTATAAATATACGCTCTGTCCATTTTACAACGTAACTCAACATGAACAAGGTGTCCATTGGAACCCTTACAAAGGTGTTTTAGGGTAAGTTGTGTTCATGTACTGAGATGGTCATGTATGTTTCATAACTCATCATCATCAAATTGCTTGTCCTGAGCAGAATTTTGCCACTCCAACATTCATCCGAAATTTCTCTTTCTCTCATAGGCCAGATGTCCTGCCTCTGCAGCTGTGATGTTCAAACCGTCAGTTACATCCTGAATCCATCTTCTCTGTGGTCTTCCTCCTCTTCTCTTTGCCGGATGCCTCCTTCCATGATGGTCTTCTAGAGCCCTTCATGTCTTTTATATGTCCAAAATACTTGAATTTTCTCATTCTTATTTGTAGCATCAGCTAGTTTTTTTTTATTTTGAGTTTCTTCTGGATAGATCTATTTGTTTCCTTCTCTGTCCATGACATACAGAGCATTCTTCTGTAACACTTATATTCAAAAGTACATGTATGTTTTACTCCTGCCTGGTTAAACATCTCATAACTACCAGTAGTAATGAATAGTTTTTGAATAAGCTAATAATAGAAGCTATTGGTGTGGGAAGTTGTGTTGTTCTAATGTGTTGGCAGCATAATTTGTAGCTGATTTATATCCAATGTCAAATTAAACATTTTGACATATGAACCACAGCCAACTCTAACTGGGCCTGATAACTGAGGAAAACCCTGACCTAGTTTCAGTTGTTGGCTGGAATATATATATATATATGTTTGACTGAAATAAATATATTTATTTATTGATGAAAAATGTTAATAATATTGATATTCCTTACTGTTTGTTCAACTTAACTTGTTGCATAATATAACTTTGATTTAGCATGTTGTGTTGATTTTAAAATGAATTCGTCTATATACAACAATACTGGAATGCGAGGTCACATGACCGATTGGGGTCTGATTTCCCATAATTTTTACCTGAGTCCGCAGGTCCATCAGTTTATAGTTGGTTCTGCATAAACTAACTTGTTTGAAAATTGGTACTTTCCGAATGGTTTGTCAGGTGGCGTGTTGTAGTCTAAGAATGTGTTATGCTGTGTGTAATAAATTTGATTATATTTGTTTATTAGAAGTAGTGAAACACGTACAAAGTACTATAGTTTTACAAAAACAGAAACAGTGACGATAAACAGCAACGTTTCGACCAACAAGGCCTTTATCAAGCAAGCGAACAAACAGGAGTGACAAATTAAAATGAAACACAAATGGACGACCAAATACAACCGTATCTAAGGAAAAGCTGGAATAAAAACGAATAACGAAATAAATGTAACACAAAAACACACATAAAAACTAGAAATAGAACGGAAAGAAACAATGAAACATCTAGTAAATATATAACTTGAATACATGCAACATATACCCATATAGAGTACAAAGCATGGGAAGAGAAAGTACTAGAAGCATAAGAATGTAATACGTTGAGCCGCGTGTTGCAAGGTACCATACAAAGAAATCAACCGATTCTCCAGAGCAAATGACTACGATCATCAGAGGAACATGATCGGATGGCTGTGACCTGGACATCGCAAGCTCCTGAATGGCCAGTATCATTGAAATGGGTAGCTACAGGGTCACAGAGCATTGGCGTATATCGCGCAAGTGTTGGGCGAATCGGTCACTGAGTCTCCTGGCGGTTTCCCCAATATAGGCCTTGTTGCACCGCTTGCAGATAATGGCATAGATAATATTACGGGACTCGCATGTGAAACTGTCTTCAACAACGACGTGGCTTTTGGAAAGACACCGTCGGTCTGTATGACATAAGCACAAGTGTTGCAGCGCCACGGCCACACTGGATGGTGCCAAAATGACTCTGGATATTAGGCTTGAGGCGACTGTGAACCAACATATCCTTAAGGCTTCTGTCCGTCTGTACGCCACCAAAGGATAGTGTTGGAAGATTGAACGTGTCTCAGGATCAGACTGAAGAATGGAGAGATGACGGAATAAGACTTTCTTCACAAGGGAACTATGAGGGTGGAAAGTTAAGACAAGTTTCACCCTGTCAGAATTGGAAGTTCTATGCTGGTTAGAGAGAGCCTCCTGGCGAGAAATTTGTTGAACGCGCCGCATAGCAGAAGCAAGCACCTTATCCGGGTATAAGCGCTACGAAAGAAATCCAGCATCTCGTGAGCTCTCGAGAAAATCGTCGTCCTCGCTACAGAGGCGACGAAGGCGCAAGAGTTGTGAGAATGGTAAAGAATCACGACAAGCCTGGGAATGGGAAGAGGTATAAAGAAGAAACTATGTGCATCAGTAGGCTTGTAGTAAACTGATGTAGTGATGGTGGATAGGCTGATAGTGATAGTGATGTCAAGAAGTTGACACAAGAGGTAGAGATGTGAGATGTAAACCGAATAGGCGGATTGAAGACATTAATGAAATTAATGAAGCGTGACAAATCGGCTTCAGGCATATTGGTAATGCCAATACAATCATCAATGTATCTATGATACACAGACGGAAGAGGGCCATCATAGGAATTCCATACTAGGTGCTCAAGATGACCCATGAATAGACAAGCATAACTGGGTCCCATTTTAGTACCCATGGCGATCCCACTGATCTGCTCAAAGAACTGGTCATTGAACTGAAAGGAGTTGAGAGTTAGTACTAGTTCTGCAAGACGAAGGAGAGCCGAGGTGGAGACAAGTGGGTTAGTTCTCCTGTCGAGAAAGAACTGGAGAGCTTGAAGTCCGTCGGAATGAGGTATGGAGGTGTACAATGAGCACACATCAAGGAGGAAGAGACGGTAAGTCCTGCCAGGCAACAACTCAATAGACGAAAAAAACAGACAAGGTGTGGTTCGTATCTTTCAAGAATGAAGGTAGTGTGGTGACTATAGGATTGAAGATACTATCAAGAAATTCGGAGATATGTTCAGTAGGACAAGAGCAAGCAGAAACGATGGGCCTACCCGGATTGTTCAGTTTATGACAAATTATGTTCAGTTTATGTTCAGTTCAGTTTTTTTATTAGAAGTACATTCTTTCCTGTTTTGTTTTTCAGAGTTTGGCAGGAGTGGGAGGTGTCTAATAATACATTTGTTGCCATGATGATGAAAGATGGAGACAGCTGTGGGAGGATTTACAGATCTCTTAAGGTATGTATGTTTTAAGCTGAGACTGTCACTATTGAGATTGTACCAAAGACAAAATACAGAAACAAATTAAGATATGCCAGTGTGGTGCCGGGCCTGCAAGGAAAGCAAAGAATAGTACCACTGCGACCTACAAGGCATGTTGTAAGAGGTGCCTGATGTAGGGGCCTAGGAAGCTACCTAGTAAATAAAATGCGTCACAGAAATCGGATGTGCTGGCCTACTTGTAGGCGCATAACTGGCACAATGTACAATCGCTGTTAGGCTAGATCACATATAAATCACACAGAGTGGTTAACAAGTGATCGATATGAAGCATTTGAAGAAGATGAATTAAGATAGATTTACATATTTGTTGACTCTAAGAGAAAGTAAGATATTATATAAAGATAACAAATGATTTTCAAGGGCTAATAGACTCCACTCATCAGAAGTACTAGATCAGATGACTGACCAGGATATAACAAGCTCCTAATATAGTCACACATTTGTTAACCCAGGAATCCAGAAATTGTTTTCACAGTGTCTACTATGTGTTTTATTTAGGGCTTTTGTCTTGTGTCCAATGTTGTTCCTGTATCCTTTACTAGATGAAGACAATTTTGGTCAAAACATCAGTGTCTTGTGTTTGTACTTTGTTGATTAATTGGTTGATTGATTAATTGATAGGACCATCACCATTGCACTCGGAAGTAACGATGTGTGTTCGATCTCTTTCTTACACAGGAAGATCTCAGCGGCAGTGCACAAACTCTGTAGCACCAGTGATGGTCTCTGATGTTACTTTGGTGAAGATGGTGAAAATATTTTATTGAAATTTTAGTTTTTTAAACTTTCTAATGAATTTTGCCCCGGTTGTAGCTTTGCCAGTCTGCTCTTCTCGATTTTGAACTGCCAATGGTTCTTTTACATGCTCAACATGAATACAGGACTTCAATTTTATCGTCAGTCTCTGATAGCATTAGGAACTTGATCTCACCTACACTGATATCATGGATCTCTGGAAAAATATCTCAATGGCTTGATGAGGAAGCCAATCTAGTACCTTTGGAACAAGATGTGAGCACCTAACCTCTACACCACAGAGAGCGCCAAAGATGTACTTTGTAAAACTACCTTACTTTGTGTTTTCATATTTCCCCTTTAGTACATGCATACAGTGTACCTTTGTATCAACATAGAGATTGTAAGGAAGTAAGACAAATTTGCCACGGCTGACTATCAAAGAATTTATCTTTGTCTTCAGATAACATTTATGTGTGGTAACCACAGCGAAATCGTCAACGTAAGTGAACCTCACACCTGCAGCTACCATCTTGTGTTTATGACTCCGCTAGTCTGTCACCCAGACTCGATGCTTGTGTACCCAACTCTAAGTGTTAGTCTGCAAGAGCAGTGGAACAGGCTTGAGGGAGAGATGGCTAGAGGAGAGCTCACCACAAAGGTAAGACTATAGATCTCACCATGGGGATCGAGAGAGAGAATCTCACCATAAAGGTAAGACTAGAGGAGAGCTCACCACTAAGGTGAGATGAGGAGAGCTCACCATAAAAGTAAGACAGGAGGAGAGCTCACCACAAAGGTAAGACTAGAAGAGAGCTCACCACAAAGGTAAGACTAGAAGAGAGCTCACCACAAAGGTAAGAATAGAGGAGAGCTCACCACAAAGGTAACTAGTTAGTTTCAGACAAGGTGCAGTACTAATCCTAACATTTACTTCATCTGTCACTTTCATTTCTCGTCTTCTTCATTCTTATTGCCAGTGATTATTAGATTAGTAGATCTGAAGGCTATGGTGCAGCCCAGGTCCTCTACCGTACCATGTCATCTGGTTTCTTTTAAGCTGTAGGATGGTTATATTTGGTTCCTTATGGCTGTATAAGTGTCACATGGCTACAATTTGTGAACAGTGGTTGTGTAAGATAGCTTTACAGAGTTTATCAATTTAGTAATATAATTTCTGTGTGTATTACAGGTTACAAAAAGCATCTTGACAAGATACTCGAGAAAGCAGGTATTTATTTGAGTAGTGAGGTCCACACACAGTTGGTGAAGAATGCAGAAGAGAACGGCAGAGTGAAAGCCGGGCAGTTTGATAACTTGGACAAGTGCAATGAAGTAAATATTACTTTCTGCAGTTTTATCTTAAATTATTTTTCATTTGCTAATTTAATTTCTTTTGGGGACTCTCACGGCTGCCATGGAGTTCTGCACTGCCGCTGAGATATTCCTGTGTAAGAAAAGAGATCAGAGTACACATTGTTACTCACCGAAGTGCAATGATGATGGTCCTATTAATCAATCATTTAATTAATTAGTTAATTTCTTGCCTTGAGTTGCTTACAAATAACATAGAAGATTTTGAATGAAAATGTCAACATTGCATTCATTGATGAAGACAACTAAGAAGCTCTGTCATAACTATTATGTAGAAATACAGGCAACCAAAGTAGCATCTGAGATACTGTTTATTTTATCTAATTCTGTTTTGTCTCACAGCATTAGGATAAGAAGAGATTTATAGAACAGGCTTTTGTGTGCACTTCATAAATAATGTTTTTTATCATCTCTGTTATTTCTGAGGTTTATGTTTTGCGTAGACAGCCTTTTGCTTTGTATCCATGAATGTATTGTATCAGAGCAACATTACTTTCGGTGCACTGATGTTGTGGTAATCTACTTATGGTTGAACTATTTGATTTGTTATTTTTTTATGAAGTTCAGTATTGATGTTGTACTCACTTTTTTCCTGATGTTTTCAAATATTATATATTTGCTCTATTATATGTTCAGAATACAACTTCGGCAAGTTACTGAATGTATAAGTGGTTCCTAGAGACTCAACAACTCGGCAAGCTACTGAATGTATAAGTGGTTCCTAGAGACTCAACAACTCGTTTACTGTGGTTGATGGTGACGCCTGTAAAGATATGTCACATTCGCCCGAGTGGTTACCGGGCCCAAATTTGGGGTGTAAAGAATAGAACCACTGTTACCTGCCATGCATGTCGTAAGAGGCGACTAAGGAGGTTAGGCTGAAATCGGATGCACATGTCCTAAACGTGTACAAGTCTATGCGTTTAGGGGCCTACCAAACCAATGTGCAACTTATACACGTTCTTGGCAAAGATCAAACATATCAAAGAGTGATAAAAATTAGTAGTAAGAAACGAACACAAAGAAGAAGATATGCCACATTTTCATTTTTATATTAGCCTGTGTTTAACTGAGACACTGTTGAACATTAATCTTGGTCCATATTCTGTGGTATTTTTACTGATGCCAGATCAACACTCAAAGCACTTCAGGTCAGAAAATTGCCAGATGTACAGGACCTACTGTCGAGCTATGCAAACAGCGCAAAGATGAAATGCTGTCAAAATCCATCTCACTGTGAAATACCAGGAAATGAGGCAGCAGACTGTTTAAAGAAGTTGCTGCACATGAGCAATTGATTGTTCTTGTTACATCAGCTCTACCATATATCGCTAATCTCTGTCTTGAAATCTCTTTACCTTGTATTTCTAGGCTTTTCTCTCTTTCGTTTTTCCTGCTGTTTCTAGGAAAGTGCTGTTATTGTTATATTCTCCTCCAGTGTCCTTTCCAGTACTAGCATCTTTTCATCTCTTGGTTCACTGGGATCTGTTTTGTTCTCTCCATGCTCTGCATTTGTGACCTTATCATACCTTTTCAGTCCCTGTATTCTGCAGATACCACTTATATATATATATATATATATATATATATATATATATATATATAGACATATAAAGTAAAAATCCATTTTCATACCCATATATTTTTATCACCATCGCATGCGATTGGTCAACATCACGCCAGCCGCCTTTACTTTCCAGTGCTTCTCTGGTATCAAATTGAGACTGGAGCGACCTAGAGCCATTACTATCTGAAAATATTATACACCCGTTGTAGAATTGAAACTCAGACCATATGCCTAAAAAGTAGATGCACTAACCACTATGCTATTGTGGCTGATCTCTCTCTCTCTTTAGTCTGCTACGCTCTTGGCGTTTAGGGCAGCAACAAACACACACCATTCTTCCCTGTTCATGGCCTTCCTCTGTATTGTGTTCCAGCTAGGATTCATTTCTTTCAGTTCTTGCTCTATCGTTCTCCTCAGGTTGTTTTATATATATATATATATATATATATATATATATATATATAGTCTAATTATTGATAATTTGTTTTAGTTGTAAATTTTAATTTGTATTTCAGGAAGTGATTAAACTCAAGGAAAGAATAAAAAATCTGACATCCCAGCTTGGAGCACTCACTGATGCAGGTAAATAAAATAAATTGCAACCAGTTTCAGTTTGGAAGATCTTCATTGTACTCCGAACATGTCTATGGGTGCTCCTATTTCATTTGCTGTCTCTCCAACAGCTTCCAGCAACTAACCATACCATTTCGATGTTGATTGATGAGCCTACTCATATGTCTTAAAAATTGCACTTTATGTCAGTCAAACAACCTAAAGCAAAAGAACCTGGCAGGAAGTAAGATCGTTCTACAAAGTACAGCAGCAGACAAAACTAGTATTTCAGTCAGAAAGCCCTTATCAACTATTTGAGATATCTTTTAAACAAAGTGCACAGGTCAAACTAACTTGATCACACAAGATCACCCAAGCCACTAGAGCAGAGCAAGACAAAAAAGCAAAACCACAACATAGGGCAACAACCTGGTAACAGTGTGATAACAAAAGAAGAGAATAGCTAAATATTAGTTATGGGGAATGGGGCTATTCAAGGACTAGAATTAACTCGATAGGACTACCATTGTTGTACTTCGGTGAATAGCCATGTGTGCTCTGATCTATTATTTACACTTGAAGATATCATCTGCTGTGCATGAGCTCTGTAGCACCGGCTAGATTCCCTAATGTAATTTTGAAGCTGGTAAAAATTTTATGTCATCTTTTAATGAATTTTGACAGAGCAACGGCTTTGCAGCTTACTCTTATTGATTTTCAACTAACTACTAAGGGTTCTTTTGTGTAAGGGAAAAAGAAAAGGGGACGCCCTAAACAAACCTGCAGGATGCTGGACTTTCTTGGGAAGCCATAAAGAAAACGGCTAGAGGTGGGGAAAAGCAGAGAACAGCTGTTGAGGCTCTATGAGGAGCAGAGGAATAAGTAAATATATACAGACAAATAATGATGAGAGTTATTTCCTCTTCATATTTTACCATCATCTTCTTCGAACGCTCCATCGACCACTTGTTAACCACTCTTTGTGATTTGTATGTGATCTCAGCTTAAGAGCACCTGCTGCCTGCAGGTAGCTGGGACAGCCAAAGGCTGACAGAGAGCGAACCCAGTAAACACTGGCTGAAACCAGACACGTCGACGAAGGATAAGCACCAGAGCTCCAAATAGCGTTGAATGATGTGACATAAAAAACATTCTTGGCAAAAGCTGTTTATATATCACAATAAGAATGATCAAAATGGTCAAAAAGAATGATCGACAGAGAGCCTAAGAGCGATTGTATGTTGTGCCAGTTATGCGCCTACAAGTAGGCCAGTACATTCAATTTCTGGGATGCTTTTTATTTACTAGGGTAGCTTATCTAGGTCCTACATCAGTCACCTCTTATGACCTACCTTGTAGGTCACAGTGGTACTATTCTTTGTTTCCCCTTCCAGACCCCGGCACCACACAGACGATTTTACTATCTAATGGTGTGTTGACCACAGAAGTCTATTTTTAGTGGAATTTTATTGGACACATTTATCGAACTCTCATTATTTGTTTAAATGGCAACTTATAGTGGTAAGAGTTTATCAGTACTAGTCAATAGTTCAGTTATATATTTAGTTTCTTGTACCGCCCTTGTAATGCCGGAGCTCTCAAGGGAAGCAAAGAATAGTAACACTGCGACCTACAAGGCATGTTGTAAGGAGCAAGAATATAACACTGCACCTACAAGGCAGTGAAACAGGCGTGAGGTAGGGGCCTAGGGAAACTACTCTAGTAAATAAAAAGTGTTGCAGAAATCGGATGTGCTGGCCTACTTGTAGGCACATAACTTGCGCAATGTACAATCACTCTTAGGCTCGGATCACATACAAATCACAAGAAGTGGTTTACAAGTGGGCCGATATGGAGCGTTCGAAGAAGAAGTTTCTTGTACTAAAATTGTGCCAGTGTAGTAATACATTCTTGATAACAATTGTGTCGAGCACACATTATAATTATAATACATTCCTATTGGATTTTGACAGTCAGAACTCAACACAATTGAAGTAAGTTGAAAAAATCTGTACTTGTTTTTTAACATCCAATTTTTACAACTTCTTTGCTTTTTTCATGAAATTCTATGTTTTGTTGAAAAATTTGGTATTAAGGATTTTATATTTGTCATCCAATTATTTTAAAAAAGTTTAATCAGTGATATATGTACTAATGTGATATTTATTGCTAACAGCGCAAGCATGAAACTTTTCAATATTCTGCGTCCCAAAACAATTTCATAAAATGTCAGTAGCGCACATGGTATAAGTTAATTAATTTTCACCATGCACACATAATTCTTCTACAAGGACTCTCCATTCTCTTTTACTACTTTCTACTTTTTCAATAATCAAGGGGAGTGCTTGGACTCTTTTTCTTCTACCCAGTACCATGTACTATTTATATTATACATAGCATTGAAAAGCTTGAACTTCATCAAGAAACAACAGATTAACCCTTTGGCCGCCATATACGGAAATATACGGGTTTACCGTAGGGCGCCGTATATGGAAATATACGGGTTTTTTATATTGTTTCGGAAGAATTCACTAAATAAAACGAAGTCCAAATTTTATATAGCTTGAACTGTGACCTATAAGTAGGACGAACCATGGGAAATTTTCCTTATTTGACGCCGAAAACTGATCGGAGCTAGTATTTCTTTGTGAATTTTATAAATTGTGCTTCGTAGTTCGAAATTTTTTTTTGGAAATGGCTTCTAATTTCAATACCGATAGTTAAAGTGAGGACTTTGAGTTTGAGGGACATTTCATGCAGCTAGGTGAGATAGGGGATTACATTAGATCTTGTGATTCTGAGAGTGATATTGAATTGTCCAGTGACGACGAAGCTGAACCTGTCGACCACGATGTTCAATTAGATTTTGAGGATTTTTCTTCCGACATCGAGGAGACCGACCCTGTGCCCGTTGTTGACAGGGATGGTTGGAGTGATACCACTTCCCCATTAGTTGTGGAGCCATTTATGGAAGAGAGTGGGCCTTCTCATACACTAGAGGAGGGTGCAGAACCATTCGATTATTTCAGCTTAATTTTTGAGGAGCAGTATTTTGAATTTGTACGCTGATCAACGTCAGAAAAGAGCTGGGAAAATTGATTCAAAGTGGGACGCAGTAACTGCTGCCGAAATTAAGGTTTATCTGCAGAATTACATCTTTATGGGTATAATTTCTTGTGAAACTTTATCCAGTTCACAGTATTGTTGCTCATTATTTGAATGTTCTACAAGCAATAGTTTTATTATTATTAATTTTTAGAAAGACATGTTGCGTTTTTTGAGGAGTTATTCCCTTTTAGTGTTTTTATGAGGTAATTTTTTTTTGACGTGCTGGGGACCAAAGGGTTAAATGGTTCAGCCACATAAGCAGATTACCAACAGAAAGTGCCTCAAAGAGCAATGTTACTCTTATACAGTGGATACGAAACAAAAGACAATCCACACAAAAGGTTGATCTCAGAGCTAACAGAAGCGACGAAAAACACTGTTTATGAAGCTCATACAAAAGCCTGTTCTATAAATCTCTTCCTATCCTAACACTGTGAGGCAAAACAGGATTAAAGAAAAGAAGAAAAAGAAAGAAGGTGGTGTCTCCAAGTTCTTTTTGTTGTCTTCCTTTAAATCTCAGCAGATTGATTACTCCACATTGTTACAATATGTTCGAACCCCTTTCTATGGAATCTTCACTGTTATTTTTTGTGTGTCCAATCAGTAGGCAATTCTTATATAAGCATTTATGAACATAATGGACATATTCAATTAATGAAACCGAAGGACAAACAGTCATTGCTCAAGGTATGCAGCCATCATAGCTTTAACTGCTGAAAGACCTCCCTTGCATTTCTGTTTTTCTTGTTCAATATGATGCTTGTAAGATAGGGTGTGATCAAAGGTCGTTTGTCAATATCCTGCCTATCAAAGATGACTGGGTAGGTCAACTTAGACTATAGAGTTGTTAAAAGAGCATCACAACATGCATACTTTCTCAGGATTATCCCGAGACCTAGATCCCTTATGCCAATACAAGATGACATATAATATCCCTTGAATGTTTTTACTTTTTTTGTCTATTCATTCCTATCTTGTATGTTACAATGTCATCATAAAAAGTCCAGCCGAGCTAAAAGGGTTAAATTTTGACTCCCTATACTGTGTAATGTTGAAAATGTGGTTTATAGAGCCAAACCCTGTGATAATCCCAGAAATATGCACACAGGGTTTGATATCCATGTTCCTAGGTGTAGTACACCAATCCTGTACATAAAAAAGGCAACGATACAGTTCAAGATTCAAGGATTGGCTGCACAATTTAATGAGGAAAACATCACTGTCAAAAGTTGACTTTTTTATAAGTGTCCTCCAGTGCAATCACTACAGTTTCCTGCTTGGATTGGAAACCATTGTAAACATCACATGCAAAACATTATTATAATTCTATCTATATCCTCTTTTTGTGTCTCGTTTGACACATACTGCTTCCACAAGATATTTCCATTGTTACCCTTCTACCACCTTCCTACCAATTGTTGTTTTCCACATCCGGTCACAATCATTCAACTTCTTTCTACAGTTCTTCTCCACATTTCCTTTGGATATCCAGGTCTTTTTTTCACATTCGCTGTTCATTGGAGAGCTTTCTTAGTCAATGCCCCTTTTGTCATATGAAATACATGCCTAATCCATCTTTTGTCTTTTAATGATGGTCTCTAACAATGCACATTTTGTTCTTTTTCTCTCTCTTCTTTCTCTTTAGCCTGTTACGCTTTTGGCGTTTAGGGCAGCAACAAACGCACACCATTCTTCCCTGTTCATGGCCTTCCTCTGTATTGTGTTCCAGCTATGATTCATTTCCTTCAATTCTTGCTCTATCGTTCTCCTCCAGGTTGTGTTGGGTCTTCCACGCTTTCGCCTACCCTCTGAGTCCATCTCAGTGCAGTTTTCATGTCAGAGCCAGTCTCCATGCGCATCACATGTCCAATCCATCTCCAGCGTCGTCTTCGGATGATAGTGCCCATATTCTCTTGTTGGCATCGTGCAAGCAATTCTTGGTTCGAGATAGTAGTCGGCCAGAACACGCATAGGATTTTTCACAGACAAGTTGTATGAAAGGCGGAGAGTCTGGACATATCCTGTTCTGTCATTCTCCAGCATTCCGATCCGTACAGCAATGTTGACAGCACACAGCTGTTATAGATACTAGTCTTGGTTCTGATGCTGTATTGGGCAGATTTCCAGGTGGTCTGAAGTTTGTTCTTTTTAAAAGCTCGTAATTTACTATCGTATTTGGCCGGTAAATTTGCAGGATTATCTTAAACCTTTATTTTGGAATGTTTCCTACTTATATATTATGTTGTGGGTCATTTTCAGCACTCACTACTTTGTTATATCACTCACTTGGCATTGTTTCTCTATAATTTAGGTTTTAAGATTGTATCCTTTGGTTTTTCAGATTTTATTGTGCATGGTGAAAGTTTGACTTGATTTCTGGATTTTTTCAATTATTATTATTGGCCTATGTATGATCCGAAGTGTCATTCATTGGCCCGGTAGATATCAAGCTGATATCAGGAAGGATATATTCTGCCTCTAGATAGTACATTACCTTTGTGATCATAATCTTCTCCAGTAAAGTGTTGCACTGTTTATATAATGTTATGGTATCTGTGTATAATGTTGTGGTGAGTGTCTGTAGCTCAAGCGGTAGTGAGCTCGATCACGGACCCAAGCGTACCTGGTTCAAATACCATGGTGGGCAAGTTTGGAAGCAAATTCGTTTACGTGGGATTTTTATGAAAGGTAAAAATATACCTCACTGTTCAGAAAGCAGTGGCAAACTACTGAACGTATAAGTGGCGCCTAGAAAATCTATGATTCGTTTACTGTGGTTGATGGCTATGCCACGATTTTCATTTCATAATGTTGTGATGTCTGTGTATAATGTTGAGTGTATAAAGTTGCTATGTTTGTGTGAAATGTGACTTGTATAGTGCTATTGTCTCTCTGTAATGTAAGTGACGGATCATATAATGTTACATATTTCAATAATCCTCATTGTAAAATGTAATATCTATGACTGAAACTTGTAATTGTCTACACTTATTTCTATTTTCAGACACATTTATTGCTGGAGGCGTTCCAGAGACACATCTAAATTTTGAACAATATGACTAAAAGACTGTTTATATGTGTGTAAGATTGAGTATTAATTGATGTGTTAGAGATTCTATATGAGGTCGTGTGTGTATGATACAGTTTATGAGATTATATGTGAAGTTGTGTGTTTGAAATACAGTTTGTGTTAGAGGTTGTATATAAGGTTGTGTAAGTATGTACAGGAGATGCAGTTTGTGTTAGAGATTGTATATTAGTCTGTGTGTAGGAGATGCAGTTTACAATAGAGATTAGTTTCATGTTGTTTATTGTCTGAAATTCTAATTAAGATTGTGTATGAGATTTATTCTGTACATATGTGGACAAGAGATTTGCAAACATACAAAACAATGTGAGAGAAAGGAGGATTGGAATGTGTATATATGAGTCCATATTCTTATTTCTCCACATTAATTTCTGTGTAGAAGTTGTGTTGCACCAGGTTTTGTTTATGTCCCAGTACTTTGATCTTCATAAAGTATTTTTGGGAACTGCTACACTAATATTTGGTTTTTCCTTGACCTAGCAGAGGTTTCTCATCAAAGCAGACTCTCATAGAAAAACTGTTTTACTTGATTCAGCAGATGTTTGAGTCGGCCTGTGTGATAGTGCCAACATAATTCATTGCTGTTGGTAAACAAATAATAGGGGCCTAACAATGTATTCCCTAATATACCACATGGTATCAAAATGAGTTCTTTAATTACTACTCCCTGACTTTTCTCAATGTGTGTTTAAAGGATGACATTTGGTGTGAATTTGGAACTTGGTCCATGCTCACTAAAACAATATTTTCATTTCTAATACAGTTTTTATACTCTTCTGGAGGGTTTCCAACCCAATAATTTAGCCCTAAAAGCTCACTAGATTTGTTATTTAAGCTTGGTTATTTGACAGAGTCCTGACTGCTTTAGCTGGGAGATCCGTGATCTGGTACAAATTACTTGACTGACAAAGACTGTATTCACATATGCATTTCCATCTATTTAAGAGAAATCTGTATTATCAACTTCCTACATTCCTGAGTCTAACAGGCGGGTAAGATTGGGAGTATGTTGGTGGATGGATATATGTGTGCGATTGAGGTGCAGAATATTAACTAAAAAAACACAATAAATTTGTGGGCTATTAAATTATTTTTGTTTCAAAAACTCACATTTTGTTTAGAGCAGTTTCTGCTGTCATTTATTTACAGTCTTTGTTGAAATGAAGACAAATTCTTAATATGTGGACATTTCTTTTAAATATAATTTGAAGAAAGTTCAAGGAACAAATGATACAAAATAATGATTTATTATTTAGTAACAACGATTGTAAAAACTGAATAGTATAAACACATGACCAGATACTCTCAACTTGTAAAAAAATTCTTAAACCCTTTTACCATTTTGAGCTGATATAGTCTCTATTTCTTGTGCTTTTTAAACTCTAATTGGGACATAGGTACTCAACCAACTCATGCCAGCTCTTCATATCATTAGATATCTCTTGGCAGCTCTTTCCAGCTCTACCATTAATCTCTGCCTGCAAATCTTTTTTTCCCTGTATTTCTATGCTTTCCTCTCTTTAACTTTTCCACAGAGTTTCAAGAAAGGGCCCTTCTTATGGGTTTTCTCAAGGTGTGTCCTATCCAGGGCCACATCTTTTTATTCACCTCTTGGAGACAATTTACTGGATAATTTAGTATATATTCCAAAATAAATGTGTCTGATGGTTAAAAAATTTACTTCTTTAAAGAACATTAGAAAAAAAAAGAAAAGGATGTGGGCGTAATAAGAAATGATAGACAGAAAATAGTAAACATGATTGATTAATTGATAGGACCATCATCATTGCACTTCGATGAGTTTCAATATGTGCTCCAATCTCTTTCATACACAGGATGATCTCAGCAGCAGTGCACAAACTCCACAGCACTGGTGAGGATTCCCAATGTAATTAAGAAGATGGTGAAAATATTTTGTAGGAATGTTATTTTTAATTGTTCTAATGAGTTTTGCCCAGACAGCAGCTTTCCAGCCTGCTCTATTTGATTTTCTAAGTGCCAAGAATTCTTTTATGCGCTCAACTTGAAAACGGGAACTATGTTTTATTGTCTGCCTTCGATAGGAATAGGAACTCGATCTCACCTACACAGAAAAATATCCCGATAGCTCCATGAGAGAGTGAACTAAGTACTTTTGGAACAAGATTCGAACACCTGACCTCTACGCCACAGAGATCTCCAATAGTAGACATACTTCTTTGTAAACAACATGCAGAAGAACGTTTACAAGAAACAAATGTGTAAAGAACTGGTGTGAGTAGGATCATACACACCAGCACTCCTACAACATATGTGACATGAGATGAAGAAAAGCTAGCAACTGTGACATTTAAAAGAACATTACAAATCCAAGTCATCACCCTGAGGAAGATTTAATCTAATCCTTCTATACAGCAATATTTTAACTAATGTACAGAAAATGGATTGTTAGTCCTGCTGTCGACTGGAAATCTGTTAAAGTTGTACCAGCAGTGGCAGAATGGGTCTAAAAATGTTGGTTTTGAGGAGAGGGGAGGGCACCCTTAACAATAAAATTCTCATTTAAAAGGGAATAACCTCATCTAAATTTTTATGATTATTCACGCTGTTAGTATCCTTAAAAATGATTTATTAATTTTTTAATCAAAATAGTAGCACGGTATCAATTTTAGCTGCACACAGTAGTAATATTGGAAATGGAACCTCTATTACATTTTTCTTTTTAACACATTGTCTAGGACTTCATCAGGGGATCACTTGCCATCAACAACCTGGTCAGTCCGCCACTGTGTACCAGTTGTATACTGTAAGCTTCAAGGTTTGATAATAAACTAAAATGGAAAGCTAGGCTGGGTTGGTAAGGCTCTGTTTTTGTTGGCATCAGCCTGATGTTTAGACTCTTCCTCTGATCGAACATATGGCCGGGAGAGGTTATCTTTCTTGAGTGTGACACCAAATCCAGGACGATCTGGAAGATCAATAAATCCATCCTTTGGAAGAGGTTCATCAGGAAAGAGACCTCCAAAGTAAGGAACGATTGAGTCTGACTTCTCGCTCATATTGATGTACTCTGCCAAAGGACAATTGTGAAAGGCATACTGTAGATGGTAGGAATAGATGCTAGAGCCATGAGGGATGACAAGAGTGTCAGTAGCCGAAGCCATTGCTACAACCCGCCTTGCTTCTGTAATTCCACCAAGCCAGGTGATGTCAGGCTGAATGATGTCCACACATCGAGACTCCAAAAGCTGTTGAAAGCCGTAGCGAGTGTATTCATGTTCTCCTGTAGTCAAAAGCACACTAGATCCTCTAAGATTCTCCCTGACTTGCTTATAGCCACCATAGTTATCAGGGGGTAAGTATTCTTCAATCCACTTTAACCCATATGGTTCAAGCTCTCTAGCTAATCTTGTCGCGTAGGGCACGCTCAGTGCCATGTAACAGTCCAGACTAAGTGGAAAGTCAGGTCCAACCTTTTCCCTCCATCCCTTGAAGAACTCAACATTTTTCCTCAGGCCGACATCCCCATCACTGGGTCCATGACAGCAAGCTATTTTGGCACCAACAAATCCCAGTTTTTTAGCAATGTCAGGCCTACCTGTGGTAGAGTAAACTGGAAGTCTGTCTTTGGTTTTCCCACCTGGTGACAGATTGTACAAAGTTATAAGCTCAACCAATGATCTACATATAGTTTAACTAATGGATTATATCAGTTCTGACATATGGATGTCTTCTTCTCATTCTTCGAACACTCCATAACGACCACCTGTTAAACCACTCTTTGTGATTTGTTTGTATTCCGAGTCTAAGAGCGATTGTACGTTGTGCCAGTTATGCGCCTACAAGTATGCCAGAATATCCAGTTTCGGCAACATTTTATTTACTAGGGTAGCTTCCTTAAGCCCTTACCTCAGTCGCCTCTTATGACATGCCTTGTAGGTTGCAGTGTTACTATTCTTTGCTCCCCTTGAGAGCCTGGCAACACACAGGTAAACTCGCTGGTTAAACATACTCATCTCTCTGCCCCTCAAGCATCCAGCTCTAGTTCTACAACATACAATTCCAAACTTCTTAAACCGCTGGATTAATTTAACATCAATTTTAGTGTTCTCATCCAACAGTAGGTCGTCAAGAGACCAAAGAACATCCCCTTATCCATCCTAAACTCCCCAACAATCTATGCTTTTAATCCACTCTCCTGTTGCTGCAACACAGATGCAACAAAGCAAATCAAATGATAGGGCAAATGGCGCCAATTTTAAGATGCAAACACGTCACCATGAACACAAAAGAGCAATGTTCAACACAATCTTTCTCCCCACATTATGTTACCAGTGCCAAACCTGGAAGCTGACAACAAACGATAGAAGAAAACTAGTCACAACAGAGATGAAGTGTCTACGCAGAATGCTGGGTGTAACAAGAAGAGACCGGTTGAGAAATGAAGACATCAGGAAAAAGTGGGTACAACATCAGTACTAGACTTCATCAAGAAACAACAAATTAAATGGTTCGGCCACGTAAGCAGATTACCATCAGACAGTGCACCCCAAAGAGCAATGCTGCTCCGATACAATGGGTACAAAGCAAAAGGCCGGCCACGCAAAAGATGGACCTCAGAGATAACAGAGGCGACGAAAGAGACTATCTGCGAAGCGCATACTAGGGCCCGTTTTTAGAAATCTCTTCCTGACCTGACGCTGTGAGGCATACAGGATTCGAGAAAGAAGAAGAAGAAGTTGCTGCGAACACCCAATAATGTTAGAAAATATAGACTACTTTTGTTTGTAAATATGACAGTATTCATCCACCCAGTTGAGCAGATATCTTTACACAGAAGAAACTTGCCAGTGCTTAGATTTAAGTAGGACAAGAACAATAGACTTGCCTAGTAGAGCATAAACAGGCTCATTCTCAACTTCCCCAGGGATCCCAGAGGCCAAGTAAATCAGCGCAATTGCTCGATGGATGAAAATAAAGATGAGTCATTATATAATGTCCTTGCGAATATCACTTTCATCAAGCTTTAAGACTTTATCTCTAGTCTGTTTTCCTCCTCCATCATCATGCTCAAGATTTACTAAGTTCTGTTGCCAAACTCTGGTCACTCCTACTTCCTTTCCAGAACCATGCCTTCCATTATTGTTCTCTCTAAACTACTGTGACTTTTAATGTGACCAAAATATTTCATTTTCAGAGACATAATATTGTTTATAAATCAATGTTTTTCCATGCCAAATCTTCTATAATGTATGTATTTTCCCACTTCTTTGTCCATAGGGCATTCTAAGAATTTGTCTTAGAAACGCAAGAAAGATTTCATTTTCCAACTTGCCATGAGAAAATCTCGCTTATAAAACACGGAAACAACCGGGATGGAGGGGGCCTAGACAGAGGACTATAGAGATAAAAACTACAATCTCGTGGCACAGAATAAGTACCAATTACGAATTGATAGTCAGTGGTCGACGTGATGTTGAAAGAAGCGGTCAATGAAAAATACGGGTTCAACACCGTATTACTCAACATACCTCGAGGTATAAAAAAAAGAGCTGCCTTTCACACGGGACAGTCGTTTGTAGAGATCCAAGATTGTCTACGCTAGTCGGCATGGAACATAATTATGATGACAGTATATCCTAGAACGTCTCCATGGCGACCAACTCACGAGGAATTATGTCTTACTAAAGTACGAAATTTAAATAGTGTAGAAACGACAAACGCTATAAGAATTACCTGCACGGGTAGTCCCTTACGTCCATAATTGATGGTCGCTCTGAACATTTGGTCCCAAATCAACTCCACATCCCTGGGATCCTGACCTTCTACAAACCGACTTAAGTGTTTTTCCACGATATAGCATCCAGGTTCTCCACCTATCGTCACGCCGACCCCCACAGTGCCGTCCTCGGCTTCAACCTGAGAATAAATTGGAGTAATGATAAAACATGTGTAATACAGTTTACAAACGTCACAGAACAATAAACAAAACAAACGTTTCCACCAATTAGTCTTCATCATGTAAAGCAATAGAGTCAGTGCAGCTCATTGTCAGTAATCTGGTTTTGTACACTAGTGAATAGTATTTCAAATTTTCAGTGCAGTCGATTTTTAGCTAATTCACTCATAAGTGAATATTGGAATTTCCATGAATCAGAGGACAAAACGATGAATGTTTTTCAAATGCACAGCCTGAGACGTAAACTCATAATTTTCTGGAATGACAGAGTAACTCACAGCGAGAACTTAGAATATGCCAGAAATTCAAGCTTCTTCATCAACTCTCGCCTAAAATGGCTGGGTCACCATGACTGGAAGATCTCGAAGAATATAATGTACAGGGAACTGACATCTGACAAAAGATATGTAGGGACGGTTCTTGTTTCGCTGCTTAGATTAGTTCACTCCAAGTCTCTCCCACATCTTTTTTTCTTTCTCTGTCAACAGTTCATACACGGTGTTTTCACTTAAATTATCCACCGCTCTCCTAGTATCTGATTGAAAAAATCTATTGACCTTTCAGTAGCTAGCTTTTTTTTTTTTACTGTGGTGGGGCCCCAGCGTAAAACCCTACTGTCTGAAAGGTAGGGGATGTTCCTATTAGTTTGATCCCTACGCTTTGATCTGTTCGGCATGGCTAAACCTACTGGCAGCAATACTACCTCCGACATAGCTCTCTGGATCGCTGGTATACACAAGCCCTCACGCAAACTACACCGTGGGGACACCGTTGAGAGGGGACCAACAATTAATTTCTTGTTTGTTCATCAAATTTATTTCGTACAATAAGATGGAAACTTAGTAGCGAATGGAATGAAAGAACGCGCATCTTACGTTACTTTTATCTCCACGTAGGTCACGCACAAAGTAGGCATATATGTAGTTCGCAAATGTCAAACAGACCTGTTTAAACCGTAAAAACACTAGTTCACAGTCTGTAATATTTTTATAGCCTCGGGGTTTGAGAGTAAATAAATTACATGATACGCAACACTTTAAGTATTTACTTATTCCAATACCCTACATCTTGTGTTTTCGTAAAACTGAGGGAGCTCCTGTGGCTCTCAGGTCGACCCAGCTTCATTTTGAGTAGCATAGAAACAGTTTGAAGTAAAGGCGGTCTACCTGATGTAACCACATCACACATAGTGTCCCGATGGTCAAAGAAAAATACGGACATAATACCGTATTCCACAAATACATTATGGTATTATTTTTTAAAATCCATTGGCCTCTTTGTCTCAGGAGACAATAGGTTTTGCGTCACGGAGTTTGTTCTGCGCTGAATTACAACGTTTCTTGTGGCGGTAATGGCATATTCTGGAGTGGCAATTCCGTGTTGGTTTGGTCAAGAAAGTCGAACACGAAGTGACCTCTCCGTGACGCATGCCTGTCCAATTTTTATGGAGTAGATGAGTTTTAAATATATACATAAGTAACATTGAGGACATGAACCTCTAGAAATAAACGTGTGTAGGACCTACAAAAAGTCCTAAAAATGACTCTGCCCAAACATTCAAACAAAAAGACATTGACTCACTTCCACAGCAAGCGTGCCCAGAGCATTGATCCCCCAAGACTTTCTGGTCCCGGCATATTGGGGATGACAGCTCATCGGTGTTGCAATTGGTGCAAGCCCACAGTTAAGCCAATGACTGTCTTTTACGTCATGGCAATCTGCGCCTTGGTCACCACGTGATCCTTGCTGACAAAGAGCACGTACGGACTTTATCTTAGGGAATTGTCTGGATGTCATGTTTCTTGTCAGACGTTGTTGATGTATTCAGGGTCCTATGTTTTGTTTAGATGAAGATAATAATAGTTATTAATAAACAATTTTACATCTTTTATAATTACATCAAATCGTGATTTCAGTTCTGATCTGAAGTGCGTAGAGTTAAAGCTGAAGCTTTGAAACTGTGGCTTCGACCTACAAAAAAGATGGATATGCCCTTGTCGACAGGTCTAGATGAACAAAGATCTCAACCCAGAAGAATACACGACTGACATTACTTTGGTGTTTTTTATCGTGCGCCTTTTTACCTCCAGTTTTGGTATAGGACCTCAACTAGCTCATGCCAAGTCTTCCTATATTTAGCTATCTCTTGCAGTTCCTTCCATCTCCTCTGTATATCGTTAATCTCTGCCTTTAAATCTCTTTTTCACGTATTTTTAGGCTTCACTCTCTTTTGTTTTTCCTACGGGTTCCACGAAAAGGCTTTGCAGACTCAACAAACATATATAGATTATAAATAAGTCAAATAGCTCTCTGCCAGTGTCAGCAGTCGGAACAGACACAGTAGTATGTCCTGCAAGACTGTAGTGAAACACGTACAAACAAAGTACTATAGTTTTACAAAATACATAAACAGTGACGATAAACAGCAACGTTTCGACCAACAAGGCCTTTATCAAGCAAACGAACAAACAGGAGTGACAAATTAAAATGAAACACAAATGGACGACCAAATACCAACGTATCTAAGGAAAATCTGGAATAAAAACGAATAACGAAATAAATGTAACACAAAAACACACATAAAAGCTAGAAATAGAAAAGAAACAATGAAACATCTAGTAAATATATAACTTGAATACATGCAACATATACCCATATAGATTATAAAGCATGGGAAGAGAAAGTACTAAGAAGCATAAGAATGTAATACATGCAACATATACCCATAGAGATTACAAAGCATGGGAAGAGAAAGTACTAAGAAGCATAAGAATGTAATGCGTTGAGCCCGCGTGGTCGCAAGGTACCATACAAAGAAATCAACCGATTCTCCAGAGCAAATCGACTACGATCATCAGAGGAACATGATCGGATGGCTGTGACCTGGACATCGCAAGCTCCTGAATGGCCAGTATCATTGAAATGGGTAGCTACAGGGTCACAGAGCATTGGCGTATATCGCGCAAGTGTTGGGCGAATCGGTCACTGAGTCTCCTGCCGGTTTCCCAATATAGGCCTTGTTGCACCGCTTGCAGATAATGGCATAGATAATATTACGGGACTCGCACGTGAAACTGTCTTCAACAACGAACGTGGCTTTCGGAAAAGACACCGTGCGGGTCTGTATTACATAAGCACAAGTGTTGCAGCGCCGACGGCCACACTGGATGGTGCCAAAATGACTCTGGATGTTAGGCTTGAGGCGACTGTGAACCAACATATCCTTAAGGCTTCTGTCCCGTCTGTACGCCACCAAAGGATAGTGTTGGAAGATTGAACGTGTCTCAGGATCAGACTGAAGAATGGAGAGATGACGGAATAAGACTTTCTTCACAAGGGAACTATGAGGGTGGAAAGTTAAGACAAGTTTCACCCTGTCAGAATTGGAAGTTCTATGCTGGTTAGAGAGAGCCTCCTGGCGAGAAATTTGCTGAACGCGCCGCATAGCAGAAGCAAGCACCTTATCCGGGTATAAGCGCTTACGAAAGAAATCCAGCATCTCGTGAGCTCTATCGAGGAAATCGTCGTCCTCGCTACAGAGGCGACGAAGGCGCAAGAGTTGAGAGAATGGTAAAGAATCACGACAAGCCTGGGAATGGGAAGAGGTATAAAGAAGAAAACTATGTGCATCAGTAGGCTTGTAGTATACTGATGTAGTGATGGTGGATATGCTGATAGTGATAGTGATGTCAAGAAAGTTGACACAAGAGGTAGAGATGTGAGATGTAAACCGAATAGCCGGATTGAAGACATTAATGAAATTAATGAAGCGTGACAAATCGGCTTCAGGCATATCGGTAATGCCAATATAATCATCAATGTATCTATGATACACAGATGGAAGAGGGCCATCATAGGAATTCCATACTAGGTGCTCAAGATGACCCATGAATAGACTGTACACTCCTATGTGAGCTGAGAAGCAACATGTGGACACATCCAGTCGACCTGAAAACTAAGCTTTGGGAAACCTGACAGACCTGAAGCTGACTGCCCAGTTGTGGTCCACAGTAAATTAAGCGCATGACCAGAGATTGCTGAAGAAGAAGAAGTTATATCACTTTGGTGTTTACTACAGGGTGTTCAAGATAATTGCAGCCCGTGAATGGAGCTAATCTGGCATATATGTATGGAAATGGGAAGGTTCAGTGATGACGTAGTATAGGTCAAGGTTGTGTGACGGTGTGTAATTGTAGTGCGGGAAGGGCGATGAACAAATGTGACGTAGGACGAGCTAGTCAGAACCGGTTTAAATAGTAAATAAACACAACTCAATTTGTACCTGGCAATTTTCGAATTGTCAATGGGGCTGCAATTATCTTGAAACCCTGTATAACTGTAATGCAAATAGGGATACATATACATTTTGTGTTTTACGTGAGTAGTCAGAAATTTAAAAAAAAATTATAGACTGTTCAGATCTTATGGTATGAAGTCACTTCACATTTCTAAACCAAAGTGTGCAGAAGGTATGAGAGCCAGTTCCTTTCCTCACATGTGGAGCGTCGAGTGTGGGATAAAACCCACAATTGTGTGTCCGAGCCGATAGGCGAATGCTTATGTATTTACCCTAATTTGTCTAATTCTTAATGGTACGAATCAGTAGTATACTCGTCTGTGCAAGGACAAACATGATCTCCGTATTGAAGAAGCCTACTGGAGACATGTCTGATTAATTGATTGAATGACTGATAAGACTATCATCACTACATTTAATTCGACGAATATCCATGTGTATTTCTATCTCTTTCTTACACAGGAAGACCTGGTGTTTTTATACTCAGTGACTCCATGAGTATTATTCGTAAAGTCGAAACAGAAATGGTGAGACGAAACTGGGTTGATGTACTAGTACAAGTTAATTGCATATCCTTTACATGACTTTGCGAATCAACTCCAGCTTTTTTAACTCTGTTTGGGATTTTCTAGGCATTATTACGTTCAGTAGTTTGCCATTGCTTTCTGAACTGGTGGTGTCATCGACGTTTTGTAAAAATCCACGCAAACAATTTGCAACCAAACTGTCCGCAGCATGATTCGAACTCGGAACGTCGGGGTTAATAGACAGAGTCACTATCTCCTGAGCCACAGACGTCACCACTAGTACAGACAGGGATACAAGAAATCACCATTTCTGTCCCTGGGCACGCAGGGGTCATGGGTAATGAACGAGCTGACAGATTGAATGGCATGGTCACGTATCAGAGGGGCTGCAATGGACCGAAATGACATTCTTAACGCAGAGTTATTTCGAACAGAAGAGTTTCAGGGTTGCGAGTCCCACTCGCTGATCAGATTGAGAGAAATGGGTGTCAATATTGGTGCAGCCCGTAAAGAACAACATACCAAATATGCAAAGAGACTGATTAATCAACATCGAACTGGCGTGTTAGGCCGCTTCTGGATTTGTTGAGGTGGAGATCGGAGCACCTATGGACATGTTCGGAGTGCTATGATGATAGTCCTCTGATAACTGATCTTATCGGCAGTGTACGAACAAAGTAGCACAAGTGAAAGTCGCCGATGTAATTTTTAAGATAGTGGGCATTTGTTTTTAGTAGTTTTAATTTAACTTTATTTCGATTTTCAACTGCTAAGGATTTCTTTACGTGCTCAATTTGAACACACGATCTAAATTGTATCGTCGATCTACGATAGGACTAGGAACTTGATTTCACCTATATTATGATCAGAAATCTGAAAAAATATCCTGATCGTTCCACGGGGAAAATGAACCGAGTACCTTAAGAAAGAGAGGCGAGCAAATACCTCCATGCAACAGAGACTCTCCTGACAAGACTGAAGAGAGGCGAACCTCACGCAACAGAGACTCTCCTACAAGACTGAAGAGAGGCGAGCAAATACCTCCATGCAACAAAACTCTCCTGACAAGACTGAAAGAGAGGCGAGCAAATACCTCCACGCAACAGAGACTCTCCTAACAAGACTGAAAGAGAGGCGAGCAAATACCTCCATGCAACAGAGACTCTCCGACAAGACTGAAAGAGAGGCGAGCAAATACCTCCACGCAACAGAGACTCTCCTGACAAGACTGAAAGAGAGGCGAGCAAATACCTCCACGCAACAGAGACTCTCCTGACAAGACTGAAGTAGTTTCTTGCAAATTCCACGAAACAAGCTCTCCGTACAAGACTGATTATAGATGAGCCAAAACCTCACACATGGATCTTAGTAGATGAGGTAGCATCCTCCACGCAACAGAGACTTCCTGACAAGACTGAAAGAGGCAGCAAATACCTCCACGCAACAGAGACTCTCCTGACAAGACTGAAAGAGAGGCGAGCAAATACCTCCACGCAACAGAGACTCTCCTGACAAGACTGAAAGAGAGGCGAGCAAATACCTCCACGCAACAGAGACTCTCCTGACAAGACTGAAAGAGAGGCGAGCAAATACCTCCACGCAACAGAGACTCTCCTGACAAGATTGCAAGTCATTTTTTCTTTTGCAATGTGTCAGAAATAATGTTTTTCCCAGTGCCGAATTATTTTATAGTACTGATTCCAACCTCAACATGGATCATTAGTAGCCATTTTGAGTTTGTATCCTCCCCAGTGATATATCCTACTTAAATGATACATACAGCAAGATAGTGACCTCGATGGTGCAGTGGGTTACACTGTAGTGTCTTCTTATCTTCCACCATTTACTTCTTTATAGAAGTGTTGGGAGGTGGGGGGCATGGAGGTGGGGGCATAGTGGTCGTGTGTGTGCTTGTTTTAATGCACTTTGTAAGCTGATATTCATTTTCGTAAGGGTGTTCTTGATGCGCTCCATCTTTTACGTGGTCTTTCTCTTGCTTTGTACTAATTATACCTTTTCTGTGTGGATCTCTGTGGTAGGCGATACCAGGGCATTCTTGGCAGGTGCCAAAACCATTTAATCTGTTGTTCTTTTATGAATTACATAAAAGAATCACCTCTTCTGATTTCTTCATTTCTAATTTTGTCTCTTATTGTCACACCTTCAGCTCTTCTAAGACACCTCATCCCTGTCGTTATGATTTTCCGCTCATTAGCTGCTGTTATTGGCCATGTTTGACACTGGTAACATAGTGTTGGCCAGAAAATCGTTCTTATGAGATTTGCTTTAGTAGTTAGTGGTATCTCTTTATGTGACAACAGTGGTGTTAACTGTCCCAGTACCTGGTTAGCTTTTGTGCAACGATTGCTGATTTCGCTATTGATACTTCCATTTGTTGTGAAAATTGCTCCTAAGTATTTGGCCTCAATTGTTTGTTTTATGTCTACGTTCTGGAGTTTTATTGTAAGGTTTTCTGGTTGTCTACTTATTGCCATTGTCTCTGTCTTTATTATATTTATTTTCATGTTGTCCTCCTCTCCTTGATGTTAACTAAGCTCAAGTGGTTCTGGAGAGATTCTTCGTTTTCTGCACTGTAGTGTAACGCGAAAAGTTACCAACAACACAAGAAAAGACAGAATCACCAACATCAGCATAAGAAAGAAAGTTGGCACAGAACCGTGCTTGAATTACATAGATAAACAAAGAATGAAGTGGTTTGGCCACTTAATAAGAATGCATCCAAACTCCAAAGTATACAGAGTCTTCTACAACAGAACATCGGGAAAGAAGGCAAGAGGAAGACCACGGAAAAGATGGTTAGATGGCGTAGCAGAATCCTGTGAAAGAGCAAAGATAATCACACAAGCCACCAGAACAGCGCAAGACAAAACCAGAAAACCACGACACTGGACAACAACCCGGTAGCAGTGTGACGACAAAAGAAGAAGAAGAAGTGTAACGCTAATATATCCGTGGTTTGCACGTCGGTGCGTCGCATCATTAAAATATAAAAGTTGACGTAACATACGCATGATGTGTAATATAATGCACCGAATGACACATATGCTAGATGACACGTGCAATTAGCGCATTTAGTGTTATTCATATTATTTTACATCATCATCAGGTGCCGTGCCTGCTGGCGTAGGCGATCATGGATCTACACATATCTGTCTTTGGTTTTGCTATCATCTCAGACGTTGACGCTCTACTGTACCATGAAGTCAGGCTATCCAAAATGTTCTCTCTCTGTCTTCCTGTCTCGTCTACCCTCGATTTTACCGGTTGTCACAATGTGTTATAAACCTGCCTTCGTCATCACATGTCCGAAAAATGATGACTGCCCCTTTATTCTATTGATGATAAGCTTTCTCTGTATCTTGACCTCATTCAACACTAGTCATTTTAGCAGTCTATGGGACTCTCACCATTCTTCTGTAAAACCACATCTCTGTGGCCCTCAGAGATTTTTCGATCTGTGCGCTTATTATTGTCAGTGACTCACGTCCGTATGTCAGTAATGGTTCTGTGTAGCACTGAATAACACGCATTCTGATCTCAACTAACAAGGACTTGTTACATATGATGCTTCTCATTTTCTGGAACGATGTTTCTGTCTGCCCTATATCTCTGATCGGCATCTGATGTTACCAGGACTCCGATGTATTTAAATTGATGTACCTGTCTTAGCTCAATACCATTTACTGTGATGGTGCATTCTTATTTTACAGCTAATAGAAAAAATAGCACACTGCATACTGGTATACAATGTTTGTTCTGCATCTGGCTCTGCATCCAGCAGGTTTGCAGTCGGCTAGTTTTTTTTGTTTAGTTTTTTTATTTTAAATAGAAAAGTAATAATTGCTGAAAAACCCGTAGAACGCACACCATACTTTTAGGTAGTGTAGACAACTTTGACCGTGAGGTCCAAGGCTAACTGTGCTCTGACAGGCCTGAACTCCACTGTGACTTTTTTTTAACATAAGGAGGCGAATCCGAATTAAAAATGCACGCAGAAACCGGCTGCGCTGGCCTACAGGTCATAGACGTATAACAACCACATGAAACTCACGCTGTAAGTCGCAAATCACATACCGATCGCAAAGATTGGTTTCCAAACTGGTTGATGTAGAGCGGGCGAAGAAATTTAAGTGGATTAGGAACTTATTGTTTGATTTTACATGTTATGTACTGTGTGAGAAGATATATTCTACACTTCTCTTGTATCTTTTGCTTGATAAAGGCCTTTTGGTCGAAATGGTGCTGTGTATTGTTATCGTTTTTGTAAACCTACAGTACTTTGTTTTTGTGCGTTTCGCTATTGCTACGCAGTTTTACTTAGGACCGTGTGGTATACTTTCTCAGTATGATGCAAGTCTTGATGCCTAAGTCTTTTTCTTTAAAATAACCTTCAATTGTGATTTTGCTGCTTATGCCGCCTCCCACCTTAGGTGCCGACAGATGCGGGCGCCTCTCTATATCATAGTACAGCCCTGGTTTTACTGCAGTCTTCCCTTATAGCGGACGAAAAAGAAGCTCTCAAATAAAATAACAGATTTATGAAAAAATGTGGTTATAAAAGTTATTAAATATATTGTTCTCTCAATCTGCTTATGTCACTATGATTGTCCTTCTTTACATAGTCAAAACACAACATGTATCCTTTCTTACCTCTGTCAAGATGTGAAAACCTCGGCAAACACTAGTCGATTCCTTATCGGTATTCAAAACTCGGATACAATATCCCTGTGTAGTCAGATCTGTCTAAGTAAAAATCAGCCAAGTATAATCAGCGTTGACGTCTGTTTGGTAAGTATGTAATTTTCGGTTATCGCATTCTGGTTAAACCACGTTTTATTTGTTATACCACCGATATTCATCAGCTGTTGATATGCGAACTACTTGCTCGACCTTGGCCCAGTAGATAATAATTTCAGAGCAGGCTCTGATTTGTTTCACTTGAACATTATATCTCAACGAGTTCTCTGGTCAGACATATTAGTTCACAAGTTTGTGATGTCCTAGTATTTTCCTGATAAAGTGTGTTCACTTTTCTTCCACTCGTGTTAGTCATGGATGTCCGCATGGAGGTGGGGATTGGGGAGGGGTGCAATAGAGTTGTAGCAGTCTCCCACCTGAGTTGCATATGTTTTTAAGAAATCAATTGTGCAATATCAAGCTAAATATGGATTTGTCCAGAAGCAACTCAAAATCAAAGATAGGGTTACCGTTAGAGATGTTGATTACACATTTTGCTAGTGACCACGTGTCATGGAAATTGATTGGTTCGAGGCCAGCTTGGGCCCCAAATAATTCTCGGTGTGCACACGGTTGGACTACAGGCTCCCTGATCCTTTACTTGGAGATCTAAATTACAAATACCTCTGAAGTCGGAGTAAGGTTCGCCTGAATGACGAAAGTCAATGGTGATAAGGAAAACAAGAAAGTAACTTCCTGCAAAAATCAGTCAGAAGCGCCATATTAAGCGTTATGACTACGCCTACATACATAGCGGGCGATCTAAATTTAAAATAAAACTGGATGATGCTACTAATACGGATTAAAAAACAGAAGTATTTCGGATATATAAAAAGACACGACGGGTTGTAGAAGACCACTATGGAAGATGGCATTCTGTCAAAGAGGAGAGGAAGATGAATTCAAGATGTGACCGACGGCTTAAGCTTGACATCTGCAGAGGCGTAACATCTGGCCTATGGAGAGACATTCCCTTCAGGCTGTTAGGGTGGTAAAGGTCTGATAAGGACAAACTATTTGATGTAATGTCAAAATGCATCTATTACCATTGTCATACAAAACAGTATTCTGTCAAAAAAGTATGTAACAATGGTATAAAGACGACGGATTGACATCAATGCACCGATTTTCTACATACGTCTCGGTCCCTCTCCGCAAAAATGATACAACCCACCTACCGAAAGTATTACACAATGCACGAATTTCGTCACTGCAACAAAATTCCTAGGAACATCGAAAAAATGTATTCGAAAACAGAAAGGCACAATCATGATTCAAACCCTAGATCTTCGGATCAAAAGGCAAACGATTTAGCCACATATACCACTAAAAAGTATATGTATCACATAATAAGTTTCTTATTTACTTTCTTTACCTTTGTATTTTGACATAATCAGCCTGACATGCCCAGAATCTGGAAGTTCAAATCTACACTATACAGATGAAAAGCTATCCTATTTCACTTAGGGGATGACACATAATGTGTAGCTAACTTGCCGTGACAAACTCTATTAAATATAGTTTGAAATCTTCTTTTGTCGTCACAGTGCTAGCGGTTTGTAGACCAGTGTCATGATCTTCTGTGTTTGTTTTGTGCTTCTCAGATGGCCTGGATTGATGGATATCAAAATCTTTTGACCTGATATGGAAACTCCATCTATCCACTTTTTCCTTGGTCTTCCCTTAACTTTCGCCCTGATGTTGAAGGCTTTATAGACAGTGTCATGTGAATGTATTCTTACTAGGTGGCCAAACCCCTTCCTTCTCTGTGGCTTATTGGTTAAACCCTTTGCCTTGCAAGTCAAAGGTCGTGGGTTCGAATCCGGACCCCGCCGTTCTGTTCACGAGTGCAGTTTTTCCAGAGACCCCTAGGATTGCTGCTGGAACTATGGAGTTCGTGCAATACTCTCGACAGGTGGCGTGCCATTTCTGCGGAGAGGACCGAGCCATATGGGGTAAAACCCCTTGCAATGAAGACAATCCTTCAGCTTAAAAACACTTTAAACCTCTTCCTTGTTTGTTTTTTAATGTAAATGAAGCATGGTTTTGTTTCAACCTTTTTTCTGATGCTGGTATTTGTGACTCTGTGTCTCTTCTTGTGTTGTTCAAGTTTGTAACAATTTGGCAAAAGTGTAACATTGATTATAACTTAAAATTCATATTGGCAAAGGTCAACAATTAATTAATTATACAACATCTTGGTGACACTACAATCCCCATGGCAATACATCCCCATTAGCTAAGCTAAGAATGTTCCAACTGTTTGATTGATTCTAAATAAAATATAACTGTATTACTCAAAAGGACAAAGTCTGGCAAAACACTTCGGTGTCTCTTCTGCCTGACGGCATTAGCAGAGCTTTTCAACTTATTTCTAGTATATGTAAGTGATGTGTTTGTTGTGTCTGTGTATGTGCACTCCTTATGTAAGTGAAATGCAATGATCTGGGCTGCTCTATTGAGGTTTTGATGAAGTATTATTCATAGTTATATCTAGTGCTTGTCTTCTATTCTATTGTTGATTTTCTCTTTACTATAAAACTTTTGACCACTTGTAAGACATTATCATAAGAAATAATCATGAACTCACAGAATACTATAAAAGTGTAATAAATCATCCAATGTTCTACCAAACATGTAAAAGTCTGCCCACTCAACTGGGAATTTTCAATTTCCTGACTCTCAAGTTAAATGAAGATGCTGACAGATTGGCTAAAGAGGGAGCAGGGATGCCTAAAGATAACAACATGGTCAGCTATGAAGAAGCAAAAACCATCGTCAAAGGGCACTATAAAGCAAAGTGGGAGAAAGAACACCCAACAAGGATGATGGATATTACCAACTGTCCAGAAGGGACCAAATTGTCATACTTTGCCTCTGGACGGGTCACAACATAATGAGATACCCCCTGTACACTAGATTCAAGATAGGTGCCAATGACTTGTACCATTGTGGCTTGGCTAGTATGACGAGAGATTATGTCTTACAGAATTGCCCCCAGTATGCTGACCTGAGAGGAAAGAGGTGGCCCACTTACACCAGCTTCCAAGACAAACTATATGACGTTGCTGACAATCTGAGGCAGATGACAGCCTTTTTTAGAGAATCCAAAATCCCATTATAGTGAGAATTCTGAAGAAGAAGTAGAATTTCCTGACTGATCTAGAGTAGGCTGTATGCTAGAGTAGGCTGTAGTTAGGAATTTATCAAGAATTTATTACACATGACAACCATGAAACACTTCAAACAAGAAACTGACCAAAAAACAACAGATTAGTTCAATCAATCAAGTGCCATGCCTGCCGGCAATTATGTCTCTCCACAACTCTCTGCTTGGTGCATGTGATCAGTTCTGACGTCGATCTTGTGTCGAACCATGATGTCAGGCCATCCAACATCTTCTTCCTATGCCTTCCATGATCTCTCCTTCCCTGAATTTTACCTGTTGTCACCAAATGTTCTAAACCTTCTCTTCGCATTATATGCCCGAAGAACCTTGATTATCGGATTCTTATTCTTTTCTTCTTCTTTTGCGTTCGTTCTTTACGATCAATTTTAATCACTCTGTGTGATATGTTTGATCTTTGCCAAGAACGTGTATACGTTGCACATTGGTTTGGTAGGCCCCTAAACTCATAATAGACTTCTACATGTTTAGGACGCGTGCATCCGATTTCAGCCAATCTTATTCTTTTGATAAGGTTTTTTTGTGTTAGATTAGTTAGCAGCACAATATTTATACCAGCTATCAAAGAACACCAAGCAGCCCATCTGGGGTACAACAGCCCTCAAGTTAGAGATCATAACATGTTCACAATTGGAAAAGGAGTCAAATACAGTGATTGGTTAGACAGTGTGCCAAAGATTACTGTCTTTGCTATTTCCGGTATCACAATATGATTACAATATATTTATTTTTTCATCTTCAAAATCACAGCATGACTAAGTATTACAACTTTTAAAAATTTGTCTTCAACATCACAACATGTTTCAGTATAATTTTTTTATTTCATCTTCAACATCACAATATGTTTCAGTATTATTGTTTTTTTATTTCATCTTCAACATCACAATATGTTTCAGTATTTTTTGAAATTTTATCATAACATGTTCAAGTTTTTTTTTTATTCATCTTCAACTTCATAAAACGTTTCCAGTATCACAACATGTTTCCAGTATTATTTTTGTTTTACTTGTCTTTAATTGCTAACTGCTATGTTTCTACGGGACAAATATACTAAATTTGACTTCATATTCTATTGCCATATAACATATTAATGTTGCAATAATGCAACTGTACTGTGGTCATTATAAATAATTGATAAATGGACATAAATATAGCAGATATAAAGAGATGAATCTTCCTCAATATTTTATGTACAATGAAAATGAGAGCGCAGTTAATAATAATATGTCCACGCGATGTGTTAATATCCCACAGTAAATTGAGCTGCTAATAATTGTAACAATAGTTATGGTTAAGATGTTAATGAGGTATCAAGGGAAATGCTAGATTTAGCTGCTTTGTGATTGTCTGACTGGTCATGCAGTGGCCTAGGTGATAACTGTAGGCTCCTCACGGCCTGTTAGTTCTTTCAGTTTGGATGTCCGAAGTGCAATGGTTACAAGGGGCTTCAAAACTTCCTGAAAATTGACATTTCTCATTGAACAAAAGATGGAGAATAACAGAAAACAATTTTTTTAATACTATGCTATATTAATATGGTGGCGTCTCTGGCCTAGGGGTTAGTGACTCGGTCTATTAACCTTGACGTTCTAAGTTCGAATCACGCTGCGGACAATTTGGTTGCAAATTGTTTCGTGGATTTTAACAAAGGACGCTGGCACCACCGTTCAGAAAGCAATGGCAAACTACTGAACGTAATAATGCCTAGAAAAATCACAAACAGCGTTACAAAGCTGGGGTTGATTCGCAAAGTCCTGTAAGGGATATGCAATTAATTTTTATATTAATATAAATAGAGCTGCAATAGTGTAGTGGTTAGAGCACACAATTCTAAGATGCATGGTCCAGGTTTAATTCCACAGTGGGAGTGGAATTTTTTTCAGACTAATAGCTCTCAGGTCGACCCAGCCTCAATTTGGTGCAGAAAAGCACTGGAAAGTAAATGTGGTTGGCATGATGTTGACCACATCCTCCATTGTGTGCCAATGGTCAATGAAAAATACGGGTCTAACACCATCATTCCCAATGTACCGAAAGGGTTCGTTGACTATCTTTTTTTTTAAAACTAACATAAATACTGTGATAAAACTAATATGAATATTCCTTTATGCAGCAAATGTTTTGCAGAACATAACTCTCATCACTGCCTGCCTGAAAGACTCAATACTTACCAAGTTCTTCTCTATCATAATGTTCAAGATTTTCTTAATGTTCTGTTGTCACCATCATCTTAGTTGTTCCCTGCCTTATCTTCATGAACTATGCCCTTTATTATTGCTCTCTCTAAACCACTCTGATGTTTAATATGACCAAAATATTTTATTTCCTTTTACATGGGGCTGTTTATGAGCCAATACTTCTCGATGTTCAAGTCTTGTAGGACGTCTTTATTTTTTCTATTTTAGTGTGTTCTAAGAGTGTATCTGCAACACTCGGTTCGTAAAGAATTGATATTCTTTCTCATTGTTTCATGATTTAGATCCATTTGTTGCCACATATGAACAGTATGATACACAAATATAAGTACTATGATACACCAATATGAATAATATGATACACAAATATAAGTACTATGATAAATAAATATGAACACTATGATATACCAATGTGAACACCATGAGAGTACTATGACACACTAATATAAATAATATGATGCATAAATATGAGTTCTATGATATATCAATATCACTATGATACACTAATATCACTATGATACACCAATATCACTATGATACACTAATATCACTATGATACACCAATATCACTATGATACACCAATATCACTATGATACACCAATATCACAATGATACACCAATATCACTATGATATACCAATATCACTATGATATACCAATATCACTATGATACACCAATATCACAATGATACACCAATATCACAATGATACACCAATATCACTATGATATACCAATATCACTATGATACACCAATATCACTATGATATGCCAATGAGCACTATGATACACACATATGAGTATGATAAATAAATATGAACACTATGATATACCAATATGAACACCTTGATACATCAATATGTGTACTATGACACACTAATATAAATAATATGATGCATAAATATGAGCTATTTGATATACCAATATGAGCACTATGATACAATAATATGAATACTATGATACATGCATATGCACTGTATCATGTGCCATATGTGCCAATTGGTGCACACTTTTACACATGTGAAAATCACATCAAATATCGTGGGGTTCATCCCCAGTACAGACTATAAGAAATATACATATTCTGATAAAGGCAGCAGAATAGTAAGCTAAACACAATGTCCGAAGATACATCTCATAAAAGTCTCAGTCACTGTAACAGAAGACCTTTGAAACCAACTATGAAAATCTATTAAAAAAATGGTCCAAAGACGAAGGATTGACTTAATAGCCCGGGATTGACCAGCTTTGTCCCTCACTGCAGAAATACTGAGATACATAAAAAAAAAAACTACATAGCTCCAGTAACAATCCTAGGAATCTTCTAGAAAAATTCACAAGCGAACTTCTTCTTCTTCGAATGTTCCATATCGACTACTTGTTAAACTACTCTTAGTAATTTGTATGTGGTCTGAGCCGAAGAGCGATCGTACGATGTGCTAGTTATGCGCCTACACGTAGGCCAGAACATCAGATTTCTGCTATGCTTCCCTAGGCCCCTACCTCAGTCGCCTCTTTCGACATGCCTTGTAGGTCACACTGTTACTATTCTTTGCTCCCCTTGCTAGCTCCGTCAACACATGGGCAGCACAAGCGAACTGAATGACACAGTCAAGATTCAAACCTGCAATCTTCTGAACGCACTGCCAATGTCTTAACCACTTTGCCCCAGAGACCCCTTCCTTCTTCACATATCTGAAACATGACAAGAATATAAAACAAATAAAACAAGTTATTTAACCTGAGCATCTTGTTTGTAAAACTGAGGGTTCTCATTTTTCTCATATCCTTCCACATAGATACGAATAGTTGCCCCCGAGCTGCCAGTTCCACTCAGACGATAGATTATCCTGGAACCATCCTCAAACAAAAATCGGATACCCTAAAATAAATATGAATACTGCAGTAAAACTGAAGACCAATGGCAACTGATCAACAAAAATAGTTAAGGATAGTTTTGTTTCCTTTGTTAGCTCGCTATGAATTCAGGTGTCATGGTGTCTCATATGGCACCTCTGACTGATTTTTGTTTAAAGGCTTGCTTTCCTTATCATCAGTGTCTGTTGTGAGTCTTACTCCAACTTCAGAGGTACTTGTAATTTAGATATCCAAGTAAAGGATCAGGGTTTCCTGTAGTCCAACTGTGTGCACACCTACAATTTTTAGCCCACGCTGGTTTCAAACCTTGGAATTTCTAAAGCATGTGGTAACTAGCGTAGCTTGTAAATCAACTTTACAATCGGTGACCACATGAAAAGATTGCATGTTGTGCCAGTTATGCGCCTACAAGTAGGCCAGCACATCCGATTTCTGTGTGGCTTTTTGTTTACTAGGGTAGCATCCCTAAGGCTTACATCAGTCGCCTCTTACGACATACATTGTAGGTTGCAGTAGTACTATTCTTTGCTTCTCTTGTGGGTCCCGGCACCACACAGGCGTAATGATGCATAAATTGCAAACATTCATCAACTGGTGTCTGTATAGAATAGAGGGACTGAGATGGTATGATAGGGTCACAAATGAGGAATCTATAGAGAGAACAAGACAGATTCCAGTGAACCATGAGGTTAAAAAAAGATGCTGGCGCTGGATAGGATACATTTTGCGAAAACCTGAGCGGAATATAACAAGAAGGGTTCTTTCCTGGAACCCACAGGGACAGCGAAAGAAGGGGATGCCAAGAAATACATGGAGTCGAGATTTGGAGGCAGAGATCAACAATATAAAGAAGAGCTGGAGGGAGCTGAAGGAAATAGATGGAGATAGGAAGACTTGGCATGAGTTGGTTGAAGGCCTATGCCGAGAGAGAGTTGATGTGTTGCAAACCTAAGACTTTAATAAAAATTAATGCAGTTCAGCAACAGGACAAAAGAAAACGACAGAAATGATGATAATGAAAGATTGATTATGATTGCTATAGCATAAAGATTTTCTTTCTTTGCTTTACTCTAATCCTGTTTTGCATAAAGATTTTTAAAATGACTTTTGTGTATGCTTCATCAAGTGTTTTTCGTCCCGTCTGTTATCTCTGAGGTCCACCTTTTGCGTGGATGGCCTTTTACAAAGATTTGCAAACTGCAATACTACTGCCTTGTAGTTTGATAAGAGACAATCAAAGGCAAGCGAAGCAAACCATACACAAAACTGGATGGCAGGCAAACATAGTAGCCAAAAAGACTGGTAACCTGGGCAGATGACGCTCAACAACCCAGGAGGAAAGGTTGTCAAAGGGTAGCTACCCTAAAAGAAAATAGCAACCACCTGTCTTGCAGGTCGTCTGGGTACAGCCCAAGGCTGACGGAGAGTGAACCCAGTAAATGCTGGCTAAAACTGGACACATCACCAAAGGATCACACCAGAGCTCCAAATGACGGTAAAGATGTGATGAAACACACCAATGCTAAGGCTGCATGAATCAGATTTCCACATGAATAAGAATTTATGAAGAAGTCTGGTACATCGGTCTGGGCGGTGACTGCGAGAGAGAGAAACTGCAACAAAGGAACTACATTTCATGAGTGGAGGTGAACATAAACATAATGAGCTTTTCTTTATTTCTGCTTAATTTTTGAATCGAAAATAACATGACTTTAAATATACTAAGCCTGCCTTAAAATTTTAAGAAAATCACTGCCACAGTAGTAGTCAAGAGAGAACTGAAATAGATGTCTGACCTGATTTTTACTAATGCTGCTATCTATGGGATCCGTATACTCAAAATTGTCAAGGTGAGACATTTTATATGAACGTCCTGTGGGATCTGAGAAAGTCATGCCCTTGGTTTTGGGGTCCTCAATAAGTTTAGTAAGGCCTTCTATCATTTTTTCTCCAGCTTCCCATGAAACATTTTCATAATCATATCTGAAAAAAAAGAAGATTACTACCTTTACTAGAACAATTTCCATACATGTTAACCTGCACACAATCTAAAGAAAACCATACCATGTAGTAAAAAAAACCTGGGCACACAATCATTTTCCTATGATATAGAAGATCAATTATAAATAACAATTATAACTAATTATGATATAGATTATAAATAACAAGTCTAGGAAACCTCTTACCAACAGCAAAGATATTAAAGACAGATGGAAAGAATATTTTACGGAACTGTTAAACTGCGAAACACAAGGTACAGAAACATTTCAATTGAAACATGGAAAATACCAACAATTGAATATCTTAGAATCCGAAGTTGAAATGGCACTAAATCAAAGCAAAAGAAGGAAGGCAGCAGGGATAGATGGTATAACAACAGAAATGTTACTTGCGTGTAAGACAACAGCAATAACATGGCTGACCAGAATTTTTAACATAGCCTGGGAGGCACAAGAGGTTCCAGATGACTGGCAGAGAGCTATTATAGTCCCAATATGGAAGAACAAAGGAGACAAAAGAGAATGTGAAACATACAGGGGTATTCTCTTTGAGCCAAATAGGAAAAATGTTTGCAAAAATATTGGAGCGAAGAGCAAGACATATATTAGAGCCCCAGTTAAGCAATAGCCAGTTTGGGTTTAGGAGGGTAAGAGCTGCACAGACGCAATATTTACACTAAGACAGATCTGTGAACAAACAATTGAATACAATCAAAGTAAACAGCTTATATTTATAGACCAAGAAAAGGCATTTGATAGAGTAAACAGGTGCAAACTATGGAAGATCCTTGAAGAATATGGCGTCCAAGGACAACTATTAGGTAACATCATGGCCTTATATCAAGATAGCCAGAGTACAGTAAGAACTACAGAAGGAATGACCGACTGGTTCTCCATTACATCAGGTGTTAGACAAGGTTGTGTCCTTTCACCACTACTCTTTATCGCATATATGGATAAAATAACTCAAGAGTCGAATTCAGATAATGATGAAATAAATGAACTGCTTTTTGCAGATGATCAGTGCCTGATACATCAAAATGAACAAGATCTACAACATCATATTGACACTTTGAACAATAATTGTGTGAAACATGACATGAAAATCAACAACACTAAAACAGAAATAATGAATATGGGAAGAAAACATAATAATCTAGACATCCATGTCAATGGCACTAAAATAAACCAAGTGAAAGAATTCAAATACTTAGGAAGCATATTCACAGAAGACGGAAAACTAGATAGAGAGATAGAGGCTAGAGTACAAAAGCAAATGCTGTAACCTACCAGCTAGCCCCATTGTTAAGGCACCCAAAAATTTCACAGGCAGCTAAGAAACAAATGATCAACAGCATTTTTATACCTACTTTGTGTTACCAGAGCCAAACATGGACATTGAGCAAAGCGCAGTCACAAAAATAACTACATGTGAAATGCGTTGCCTGCGAAAAGTTACAACAACACAAGAAAAGACAGAATCACCAACATCAGCATAAGAAAGAAAGTTGGCACAAACCGTGCTTGAATTATATAGATAAACAAAGAATGAAGTGGTTTGGCCACTTAATAAGAATGCATCCAAACTCCACAGTATACAGAGTCTTCTACAACAGAACATCGGGAAAGAAGGCAAGAGGAAGACCACGGAAAAGATGGTTAGATGGCGTGGCAGCATCCTGTGAAAGAGCAAAGATAACAATCACACAAGCCACCAGAACAGCGCAAGACAAAAACAGAAAACCACGACACTGGGCAACAACCCGTAGCAGTGTGACGACAAAAGAAGAAGAAGAAGAAGATAGAAGATCAAGATCCTGACCAATAGTCATACAAAATGTACATATTATTATATAAGATTTAATTTATTAATTTCCTACATTAACTACCAAGTACTGCAGTCTGCGCTTATTTGTCTGTCCCGTTTGGCTATATACTGCAAACTGTTCCATTATTTTTTTCATTGAAAAATTAGTTCAAAATTGATCATAACTGATTGTGTACAAGCCATTGCTTTAAAGAAGCTAAATGCTTATTGCAGGGACGTATTATTGTTTGAAAGATTGGAAATATTTTGTTGCTTTTCATTACTTTCTATTCCTATTTGAGTTTTATATTAACTGAAAACTACTTAAAAGTGAAGCGTAAATGATAATGAATACATATCATTCTGGCTTATGCTAGAAGTAGAAGTGAAACTGAGTTTACCATTCATTCTATGATACCCTGTGATAAAAAAAACTAGAGATTTTTCATGAATGGCCATGATGCTAGATCATGAACAGTTAATAAACAATACATCCAATCACAATTTTCTTAATGTTTAGATATTCATAAATGGATTACCAATGTAAAGAGAGCATTGGAACTTGTTTCTTCAACCTTGGTTCATTGGAACTTGGTTCATCAAGACATTTCGTAAGTTGGATTTTTGTGCTCTCAATTTCAATTTGTATTTTTAATGCATGCTAATATATTTCCTGTATAGTTAAGACTGCATTATATTTGCTAATACAGTAAACAATTTGTGAAACTACATCCATTTGTCTTCAATTTAATATACAATAAGTCATATTGTAAATCATGTTCAGGAACAATATTTTAGTTTTGCTTAACTACGAGTGCAATTTTTTTAAAACTAAACAATAATTCCGTCTAGAAACAAATTCTGTAGCAATCAGATAATGCATTCTTATCATTCTTCTTCTTTTGTCTGCACACTGTTACCGGGTTGTTAGCCCAGTGTCGCAGTTTTATGTATTTGCCTTGCGCTTCTCTGGTGACTTGTGTGATGGTTTTCTTAGTCCCCTGGCAGAATTCAACTACGTTATCTATCCACCTTTTCCTCTGTCTTCCTCTCGCCTTCCTTCCTGATATTCTGTTGTGGAAAGCTTCATAGGCAGTTTGGTCTGTTCGCATTCTTACTAAGTGGCCAAACCACTTCATTCTCTGTTTCGCTATAGAATTCAAGCCGGTCTTGTTCCAACCTTTTCTCTGATGCTGGTATTCGTTACTATGTCGATTCTTGTGTTGTTGCTGACTTTGAGGGTAGACATCTCATTTCACATGTTGCTATTTTCTGTGTATGTGTCTTATTCATTGTCCATGTTTGATATTGGTAACATAGAGTGGGTATGAAGATGCTGTTGATCAAATGTTGTTTAGATATCAGTGAGATGTCTGGATGTCTAAATAGTGGGGCTAGTTGGTAGGTTATTGCATTTGCTTTCTGGACTCTAGCTTCTATCTCTCTGTCGAGTCTTCCATCCTCTGTAAATACACTTCCTAGGTACTTGAATTCCTGTACTTGCTCTATTGTATTGCCATTGATGTTTAGTGTATTGTTTCCTTCCTATATTCATTACTTATCATTAATAATAATAATTCCTCTCGTCCGTTATACGTTACATAGGGCCTGCAAGTAATTTCTCCATACATGCCATGCATACAGCTGTAATAGAGTTCCATATCAGAACTAATTCTTTAGTATTAGAACAGTAAGCATGTTAGAATAAATTATACGCCCAGGATATTGCTTACAGGGGGTCTCTGTGGCTAAGTCCTTATCTTGCGAATCGAAGGTCATGGGTTTGAATCCAGACTGCACCTTTCTGTTCATAAGTGCATTTGTTTCCAAAGACCCCTAGGATTGTTGCAGGAGCAACGGATTTCATGCTTTGTACAGTACTCTCAGCAGGTGGCTGCCATATTTGTGGAGAGGACCGAGCCATATGGGTAAAACCCGGTGCAATGAAGTAAATCCTTCGGCTTTAAAACAAAAAACTGCTTGTAGAAAAACAATCCTTCTTTCTGTTGAGAGATTGTATACAGACGGGACACTAGCTCAGAAAAAGACTATCAATTATCTTGCATCTTCGACAAAAATAAACATATTAATTACTCAATCACGACACTCACCTGGTAAAGAAGTTCCTACCATGCTGATGCCAGTGATGTAAAACTATTTCATTGACAGATTTATGTGTGTTGGCTAGGACAGATAACCAAGCCAGGGCTGCCCAAATGCCATCCTTCTCCCTGAAAAGTGATATATATTATTTATTGATAGGATTGCACTTCGGCAAGTAACCATGTGTGCTCCAATCTATTTCTTACACAGGAAAACTCAGCGACAGTGCACAGACTCTGTAACACTGGCAAGGGTCCCCAATGTAATTTAGAAGATGATGAAAATATTTTGAAGGAATTTTATTTTTAAAATCTTTCTAACAAATTTAGCACAGGCAGCAATTTTCCAGCCCACTCTTCTCAATTTTAAAATACCAAGGTTTTTTTTACATACTCAACTTACATATGGGACCTATGTTTTATTGTCTGTCTTCAATAGGACTAGAAACTCGATCTCACCTACACTGAGATAAGAGATCTCTGGAAGAATATCCGCATGACTCCATAAGTGATCGAACTGAGTACCTTTGGAACGAGAGGCAAGCACATAACCTCCACGACACAGAAACCCACTATCATATGTTATATAATGAAATGTGGGTATCATATTTAACACTTTAAAAATCATTAGTATGCCCCCAAACAGCTGCGTAATTCTGCATCCTTCCTTCAAGATTAAAAAAACATTGCTCACTCCTGTTCTAGAACATAAGGTATTATGAGTTTGAGGAAACAGTTAAACAATGTGGGGGACACGAAATACCTATCATAACGACAGATATAAGGGCCAGCAGAAAAGCTGCAGGAGTGACAATGAGACAAAATTAGAAATAAAGAAACAGAAGAAGACTGGATGTGAAACCAGTCTTGCTATTCATAAAAGAACAACAGATTAAATGATTTTGACACCTGACAAGAATGCCCTGGTATTGTCTACCACAGAGAGCCATACTGAAAAAGTATAACGAATCCAGAGCAAGGCCATGCAAAAGATGGAGCGACTGCATCAAGAACAGATATAAGAAAATGAATAACAGTTTACAAAGTGCCTTAGAACAAGCATACAAGATTCCACCCCACCCACCACACATACTTCTATAAAGAAGTAAATGGTGGAAGAAAAGGAAGAAGGAAATACCTATATTAGACTACTGCAATCAGGTCTATGGTTGAATTAGATCTTCCGAGCTTCTTTCCCAAGGGCAATGATGATCACATTTTCAAAGAGCAAAGGATGCAAACCATCTTGTGACAGTAATTGTCTGATATAATAGATCACAACCTCATCATGAATCTTTGTCCCGTCTAAGGGCACATACAGCAGAGACAAATAATTACCCCAAAATTCAATCTTAACACTTTCTGTTTACTCTTTTAAACCTACATATATATATATATATATATGACTTTTATTATATCTTTACAGACGGTCAATTAGCAAGTGTTTTACTGTGACAACTTCTGAGTTTACGCTTTTCTCTCTTGTCTTTCAGCTCATACATGTCTTTTCTCAAAAGACTCTGCGCCCTTGCAAATATGGCTTTCAAAACAACTCCGTCATCAGCTAGTTTTTCCCATGTGCTGGGACCTATGGAAAAGTTTTTCATTGAGGCTTTGCAGACATCTTTATATCTGAGCAGTGGTCTGCCCTGGTGCCTCCTCCCCTCTGAAAGTTCACAGAACAACATCACATAGTGATTACCTAATGTGGTCAGAGCCTGTTCCAAAACTCTCCTCTCCACACAGACTGATCTTGCCAGCATCCATCAAGTTGCCAAAAAACTTCCACCCAGTGGGAGTCTGATAGCAATCCTTGCCTAGATGCTGTGCCACTCTGTTGAAACAAGAAAAATAAATAAAATTACCAGTAGATTGTCATATTTAATATAACAGGGGGTCTCTATGGCTAAGTGGTTAAGCCCTTGCCTTGCGAGTCGAAGGTCATGGGTTTGAATCCGGACCGAGCAGTTCTGTTCACGAGTGCACTTTTATCCAGAGACCCCTAGGACTGTTGTCAGAGCTACGGAGTTTGTGCTTTGTGCAATACTCTCAGCAAGTGGCGTGCCATTTCTGCTGACTATATTCTGGAAAACCAGGCAATGAAGTCAATCGTTCATCTTCAGAACCTTTTAGACATAGGAAGATGTGAAATTCTGGTTGTTAATATCATTAGAACTAACTAGAAATCTCTGTGACGTTAAGGAATGGTGATCATCTCAACCTCCATAAAAGTACTTGGTTTGGATCCTGTGGGGAGCAATAAGGCTATTGCCAGTGACCCTCATTATCGATTGATTTATTGATAAAACCATCATCATTGAACTTCAGTGAATAACCATGTGTGCTTTGATCTCTTTCTTACACAAGAAGATATAAGAGAGCTCCATAGCACTGACGAGGGACCCATATGTACTTTTTAAGATGATGCAAATTGTGGAGGGGAATTATACACTAGTAGGAGATCTTGAGACTCCTCTATTTCAGTATAAGAATGTGTACAAGAGGGATATGTATGATAGAGGCATTGATGTTGAATCCTGGGAGCAGAAGGCTATGTACAACAGTGCATGGAGAGGAAGAAGACCTAGAGTAGGAATAGGAGAACTATCGAAGAGAGGTAATCATTATGTAGCAGAACATCGTTTTTATCACAGCCTGACTAAAAAACTCTCTGTTTCTAGTAAGTTCTCCCTCATCTTCTAACATCATGGTCAAGGTTTCTTTGATGTCCTGCTGCCACCTTCATCTTGATCTTTCCCTGCCTCTATCCCCAGGAATCATGCAGAGATGTACATGATCAAAAACACTGCATGCCATATTTTTTTTAAATATCCCATAGCAGTACAGACAGGTACATCCATGGAACATTGCATTAAATTGTTGTTTACAGCAGTGTGTGTCGAAAGCAATCTGTAGACACTTCATAGTTGCTAGCACACAGGATGGCCTTTTGATCTTTTCATTTCATCTCAAAGTGAATACACAATAGTTTTGTGACAGCCTTTTGTAAGATAATACTGTTCTATAGCATCAGAAACTATACTGACATTTGCTATGATAAAATATGGGTGTCCTTCCTTTCTTTGCGTTCGCCACTGTCAATTCGGGCGTTAGCCATGATGCCTGGTATGGCACTTCTAACTGATTTTTGCATGAAAGCCTGCTTTACCATTTGACTGGTGTCTCTCGCAATGCATGCAGGCCTTCTCTGACTTCAGAGGTTAAATATGGGTGTCATACTTTTCTTTTTAAGTAAAGTATATGACCATTGTGTATCCGGCTCTGTCAAAACCAAAAAAAGTTGCCCATCCCAGATATAAACCAACTATATATTTATATTTTTAAAATCTATATCTATATAAACCAACACTATATCTTCTTCTTCATTCTTTTCTCTAATCCTGTTTTGCCTCACAGCATCAGGATTTAGAAGAGATTTCTAGAACAGCCTTTTGTGTGCATTTCCTAAATAGTGTCCTTCGCTGCCTCTGTTATTTCTGAGATCCACCTTTTGCAAGGGTGACCTTTAGCTTTGCATCTTTTTTCCTGATGTCTTCATTTCTAAACAGGTCTCTATTGATACTACCAGCATTCTGCATGGTTACTTCATCTATGTTGTGAATAGTTTTCTATCATTTGAAGTTAACTACTAGGTTTGTCTTCCATCTAACAAATCTACAAGAATATATTTTCTCTGGTCTACATTTGTCTAATAGAATGAGAGAGTATACCTGTCTACTGCTTCTGAAGTAGGCATGCTACGAGCAAAACCCTTGACTCCATGGTGTTTAAAATAGGGGATACATTCCAGGTGGGCTGCAAGAACAGCCAATGAATCACATGGTGTGACAAAGAATGCTTTATGACCTAATATCATGTTACGGTCCTGAAAATAGAAAAACATAAAAAAACTGACTTCTAGCCAATACATTTTAAAAAATAATTTAGGATTGAAAGCTAAACGCAATTCTCAAGTCACCCATGTGAAAATTAGTACATGGACTTCCAGTGTTAGTGGTAACAACATAATTGCTTCTGGAGCTACTGTAGAAGTAATCTGAAGATGATAAAGTGAGCTTCTATGAGAACATCCTGTGTGTATAGACATCAGTTCTATCTAGTTGATTGATTGATATGACCCAAATCATTGCTCGTTGATGAACAACCTGCCTCAATGAGGTTTCCAAGGTAGCAAAGAATAGAACCACTATCTTCGTTCAGCACATGTCATAAAAGTCAACTGAAAGAGGTTGGGTATGGATTGAAAAATCAACCCTGTAATGTGATTGGTAACCCCAAAATGTAAAGTGATTGGCAACCCCACATTATAATGTGATTGGCAAACCCACAATATAATGTGATTGGCAACCCCACAATGTAATGTGATTGAAACCCACAATGTAATGTGATTGGAAACCCCACAATGTAATGTGCTTGGCAACCCCAACACTGGAATGTGCTTGGTAATCCCACACTGTAAAAAACAGAAACAAAAACAGAAAAAATTCAAACTGTTCATGAGGATCCGGATAAAGACTTGCAAGGGACAGAACAAATCTCAATGTTGTAGAACAGAATGAAAACCTAGGGAAGAGCCCTGCCCTGACAACCTGCCTTTTATCACCTATGACCACAACACAACTTGCCAGTTGGAATATCAGAACAATGAATGAAGCGGGCTGAACCACTCAAATAACCATCAAAATGCTAAACAAGAGGACAGGCATACTGGGATTACTGAAAGTAGATGGCACAGGAAGGGAAAAATAACAACCAACAGGGAAAACATTGTCCTCTACTCCAACAGAAGTGACATGGACACTGGGAAAATAGGTGTAAATAAAGTTGAGAAAGCACTAAAGAATATGAAGGTGGACAAAGCATAGACGAAGATCAAATTAGTGTGGACATTTTGAAAGCAGAAACAAAACTCAATGCAGTAATCTTAGGTAGAATCATTAAATATGGCAAAGTGAAAAAATTATGAATGACTGGAAGAATGGAATAGCTATTCCAATCCCAAAGAAATGGGACCTTTTACAATGCAACAATTAGAGAGGCATAATACTGGTATCTATTCCTGGGATTTTACTCTGCAGGGTAATATATAATAGAAAGAAAATATCCCTAGACTAAGTTATGTCTGAAGATCAGGCAGAATTTAGAAAAAGGAGTGGCTGTGATCATAAATTACTATGAGAAATATCACAGTACAAACTTTGAAATGGAATTGTATATTATACATAGGCTTCCTGGATTTTGAAAAGGCATTTGACATTCTGCATAGGGTGACAATGTAGAAGATGTTAGCAGTATATATCATACAACCTAAAGTAATCAATGTTCAAAGAACTGTATGAGGGATTCAAGTGTAAAGTTAAAACCAGACCCAAATGTCCAAGTAACGTCAGGAGTATGACACCCTGTCAATATTTCTATTTCTTATTGTGATGGGCTATGTCATGAAGAATGTAACAAATAAACTTCAACAGGACCATAATGGAATCTCCTGGAATATCTATAGCATGTCCCAAAACTTGCCCTGAGAAATACATTTTTTTAAAACTGCTTTGTTAAAGTGGCTGGAGATTTGCATGTAAAATACTAATGTACTGGGGACATTTTATTTTTGACATCAGGACATTGATGTCCATTTCCATTTATTTTTCGTATATAATATTTGCCAAAAGTGTTCATGTCAAAATTTTACATATATTACTGCATTGTTTTGTAACTTGCAACGTGCAAACCTGCCTTCCATCATGGGCAGGCTCAGCAGTAGACGACTAAGATGGTTGGGGCATAAGAGAAGAATGGAAACTTATCGCATACCAAAACAAATGTTGTTCTGTGAACTTTCGGAGGGAAGAGGCACCAGGGCAGACCACTGCTCAGATATAAAGATGTCTGCAAAGCCTCAATGAAAAACTTTTCTATAGGTCCCAGCACATGGGAAGGACTAGCTGATGAGAGAGTTGTGTGGAAAGCCAAATTACGAAAGGGCGCAGAGTCTTTGAGAAGAGACTTATGTATGAGCTGAACGACAAGAGAAAAGCGAAAACTCAGAAGTTGTCACAGTAAAACACTTGCCAATTGACCGTCTGTAAAGACGAAAAGGCCATATATATAACTTGCAAGGTGTGCAATAAATTAAACCAAAAAAAAAACTTTTGCTGAAATCATTGCCTATTAAACAGAAAAAGGAACCAAAAAGCATGTAATGAATAGGTAATGATTTATTGTCTATTTACTTATCTCTTTCCATGCTTTAAGCACACACTGCGCCATAGAGTTGCTTACCTTATAAGAAGTCTTTCTAGTTTTACTTCCACTATTTTACTTATACTACTTTTTAACCTTGTTATTCTATTGGGTTGTCCAGTTTTCTTCAATTTAGTATATAATAATATATATATGTTTATTTATTGACGAGTAGTTGGGGTCGTAATTTAAAAAAATTTTTTTACTTCCTTGAATTAACTGCTTAACTCTTTCCACGCCCATTTATTTCCTAAATTTTTAAGCAGTTAATTCAAGGGAAGTAAAAAACAATTTTACAAAAATTACGATCCCAACTACTTGTCAATAAATAAACATATATATCTTATTATATACTAAATTGAAGAAAACTGGACAACCCAATAGAATAACAAGGTTAAAAAGTGGTATAAGTAAAATAGTAGAAGTAAAACTAGAAAGACTTCTTATAAGGAAGTAACTCTATGGCGCAGTGTGCGGCTTAAAGCGTGCAACAGACTTCCGTCATGGCGCAGTGTGTGGCTTAAAGCGTGGAAAGAGTTAAAAATTGAGGAAATAAATGGGCGTGGAAAGAGTTAATATGTTAGACCACGCAACAGTGAGTCAAGCAAGAGCTGTCAATCAAGTTATCTTGTTATTCAATCAAAGTCATAGCGCATTTGACATTTCCATGTATGTTCTGTCCTCCGCTGTAGGAACCATCCCAAAGTCCACTTGCTCACCATACTCATGAGAAGTTGATTTGTATATATCTTCTCTTTCTACCACAAAGATGAGACTGCCTGGCATGTCAAAACATAATTCTAATTATCGCAATCGGTCCAGTGTCTGAGACTGCCATATCATCTAAATGAGCATTTTTTACTTTTTGTTTTATTTATTTTATTTTGCAAACAACTGGCGAAGTATTGATAGAGCCAATGTCATCAATGCTGTGCATGCTCATTTATGTTTAAAGGGTTTTTGGGCTTTAAAATCCTTTACATATAAATGAACATGCACAGCATTGATGACATTGACTCTATCAATACTTCCGCCAGCTGTTTGCACCCAAAAAAGTCAGTACGTTCGTTGTTCTGCACTCCAGCATATCCAGGTGTGTAAGCCAAGTCACCTATCAAGTGATTTTACTCAAGAGCAGCAACTCTCATGAAACAACATTCTAAAAGTCATTTAAATCAAGAGTAAAGTTGAGAAAAGTTACCAACCCCATCTCCATCAAAAGCAGCAGCAAAGTCATGATCTCCTTTCTTCATTATAGACACCAAATCTTTAGAATAGGTTAAGTTCGGGTCAGGATGTTTGCCTCCAAAATCTGACAGGATCTCACAGTTAAGACAACTCTCTGGTGGCAAACCCATTTCTTCAATAAATATCTTGCGCAGATATGGTCCAGTGACTGTAAAATATACATTATATTTTTTAAGAACTCCTTCCCATCATGTTAAGTTCGATAATTATTTGAAATATGTGCTGATTTTATTTGAGTGCTCATAAATATAATAATTATATAGATGATATGATAAAATGATGTCGGGATGTGACTGATGATTTCTGCATGACGGCTGCAAGGGCAGGATATCTGGTCTATGTGAGAGAGAGAAATTCCAAAGGATGGTAAGGGCGGCAAAGTTCTGGTCAGGACAAGCTATCGGATAATGGAGTTGTGCTTAGTTTTTTTTAGGGTCATCAAACAGTGTACACAGTCATCCTCAACAATACATGAGTGTTATTGATGAGGGTTAGGAAAATATTGAAATAGGATGAATAAAATCAAAAGAACTAACATAACCATATGAAAACTTGCCAAAAAATTGTATGGAATGGACAACAAAGATCAGAAGACTAAGAGCATGCTTATTCCCAGGGGCAATGTATGGGTATGAAAGATGGACATTTAACAAGACAATCAAAAAACATACATGTGCTTTTTAATATAAATGCTATAGCAGAGTCCACCGTATACCATGGACAGAGAAGAGAACAAATAGTTCTATCCAGAAAGAAAACTGGCTGACGCCACAAACAACGAGTGAGATAATTGAAATATTTTCTACACATAAAAAGACAGGAAGAGCTGAAGAAAACAATTATGAATGGAGGAATCCCATCAAAGAGAAGAGGAAGACCACAGAGAAGATGGATGCGGGGTGTGATAGATGATAAAGGACATCTGGCCTATGACAGAGAGATTAATTTAGTAGGACTGATACAGTGGCCGCCTGTGATTGCCAGGGAGGAAAGAATAGTAACAATGCAACCAACAAGGCACGTTAAAGGTGACTAAAGTAGGGTTTGGCATAAGGCTGGCTACCCTATCCAGTCGAAAATTTTAGCTACAAAATCTAACCAACTCTGAACAAAATAACAATAAAATAATAGCTGTGCCAACCAAGAGGAAAAGAAACTCTTCTAGAAGAGGTATAGGAAGACTTGGCATGTTGTTTGAATGCCTATGCCCCAATCATGGTTTAAAAGGCATAATAGGGAGAAAGAGATACTATAGCAAAGCTATGTTTAGGACAAGCTATTGAATGAGATGAGAATTGCTGCTTACCTCCGTTCATTGCATTTAGGAGAACCCTTTTGGTTACTAAAAATGATTTGATGACTTCAAAATCAAATATTCCCTTCATAAGCTCTACATAATCAGCAGTGATATCGATTACTTCCACAGTGAAATTGTCCCCTGCAACTCTGTAGGTAGAGGTTCCTAATTTGCTGATGTCAACTTTCAAATTTGGAACAATCTTATACTCTGTGATTGTCTTTGTCAGCTCATAAATTGTATCAGTGATAGCTTCAGGTGCTGGACCTGAAATAAGATTATATTCTAGATCTGTACACTTGTAATGATATGTTTGTTACTTACACATGATGACATGAGAGCTCTGGGATCTCTGTGGCTAAGTGGTTAAGACCTTGCCTTCTGACAGTCGTGGGTTCGAATCCAGACCGTGTCGTTCTGTTCATGAGTGCATTTTTTCAGAGACACCTAGGATTGTTGCAGGAGCTACAGAGTTTGTGCTTTGCACACTACTCTCAGTAGATGGTGTGCCATTTCTGCGGAGAAGAACTGAGCCATATGGGGTAAAATCCGGTGCAGTAAAATCAATCCTTCGGTCTTAGACTCTTAGAATTAATTTTGTCACTATCAATATAAGGAAAGACGGCTTTAATACTATGTAGCAAAGGCAAAACATGTAAATATGAAGCAGGGTAGTATTTAAAGACTTCCGTTGAGTTTTCAAAATCATCATCATCAAGTAGCTTGCCCCTTCTGGAACTTGGCTCCCACGACAGCAGTCCTGAAAAACTCTCTATTCTGTGCAAGTTGACTGGTGTCCGCAGCAATCATTCTCAGATCATCAGTGACATCTTCCCCCAATCGTCTTCTAGGTCTTCCTCTCATTCTTCTTCCAGGCATCATTTCCTCCAAAATTATCTCTAGGCACTCATGTCATTTAATGCTCTGAAATATTTAATTTTCCTTGATCTTATGTTTTTTAATAGCCAACTCTCTTTAATATCCAGCTGCTGCAGAACAGATGCATTTAAAAAAATTAATGTCAATAACTGCGAAACTGTAATATATTTTTCCCCTCATTATACAAGTTGATATTATTGTTTTGAATAGCTGTGAGAATAGAATCTGATATTGCAGAACTAAATCTAGAACAGTTGGTATGTAATTAACTTTTTTCATTTTAATGTAGAGGACTACTAAATATATTTTCAAGCTAATTATGCTGGATTAGTCAAGTGATTTCGAATGCTGGCTCCGCCCGAGTGGTTATCGGGCCCAAATTTGGGGTGTAAAGAATAGAACCACTGTTACCTGCCATGCATGTCGTAAGAGGCGACTAAGGAGGTTTGGCTGAAATCGGATGCACATGTCCTAAACTTGTAGAAGTCTATGCGTTTAGGGGCCTACCAAACCAATGTGCAACGTATACACATTCTTGGCAAAGATCAAACATATCACAAAGAGTGATTAAAATTGGTCATAAAGAACGAACGCAAAGAAGAAGAAGAGGAATGCTTGCTGTGTAACTGATATAAATAATGTTCACTTTTGAGTTCAGGTACACTCCAGCCCACTTGGCTTAAATAAGATGCCAGACTCACAGAGTTAAAAAAAGAAAATAGTAAGAATCAAACTAGTCACCTTACCTCATAATGCTTTGGGCTAGTACTGTAAAGTCTCTAACACTTCAGAACCATAAAGAATTCTATAATATGAGAATACTGTCAGTTTTTAAAATTGTGAAATGAAAATTTTCTATAGTCTTTGAAGACCATAGAGTGTGAAATGTCAGCTATGTAACATATTAACTCTCAATCATGCAGGAGAAAGGTGGGTCAGTTCTTTTCCTCACTTATGGAACATCAGTTGGGTGAATTGAGCCCACAACTTGATTGATTCGAAAAACAAACATGCTATGGACTGTACGAATCTACTTTTAATTGTACAGCAATAATACAGTTTATAAAGAGCACTAAGGCAAATAGGCAAAATATGTGCCAAACTGAGGTCTATTTAACTAAATCCACACTATTAACCAGTAGAATGGTGCAGAAATCTGTGGCAATCATGCCATTAGCCACAATAGTGACTTGTTACATACAGGACTTACTTTCACTTTGTGCTAAACCTTCCATGTTTTTAGCATAACTAAAAGTTGTCAAATTAATATATATATATAAATATATTATATTTAATGATACATAAAAAAGATACCTACTGCAAACAATATAAAACAAAACCTTTGTGTAATACAAAATCAGGTGTCATAAGACAATTGCCGTCAGAACTCAGTAACATTCATGAAAAATTAAAATCGTGGCATATCCTAAAAGACATAGTAAACAGGTTGTTGATTTTCTAGGCACCACTTATACATTCAGTAGTTTGCCATTGCTTTCATTGATAGTAAGAAAAAAGGGAAGATGATGATAAAACTATACCCTGTTGCAATGATCTCTACGGTCTTTATAAAGGCATCTTGCCCGTCTGCCCAGCGTGTTCGTAACGCTTGGACTACGGGTGACTATCCCTCTGTGTGTGCGGGTTCAATTCGCAGGATGGCAGAAAAAGCCACAGATTCCCAGATTTATGGTGTTCGTGGCAATGAACCGAAGGGTTACGATGTCCATGGCACTGAGCCGAAGAGCTGAAAAGCTCAAGTGCTCCTGGATCTGAAAAAAATAAATAAAAGGCATCAGTGACAAAAAGGGAGAACAATATTTAATAAACTTACCACCATTTTCAATATTGTATTTGATTCCAAAGTCACCTTTGGGTCCTCCAGGGTTGTGACTTGCTGTCAGGATGAATCCTCCATCCAACTCATACTTACGAATAATGTAAGAGCAAGCTGGTGTGGATAAGATACCATTCTGGCCAATCACTACTTTGGAAACCTAATGTGAGAAATATGAATGATAGATCTGAAACACTTTTAAATAGGGGGAGAAGAAAAGCATAACTTACATAAACACATCCTTTCAGTTACAAGTGGGTGATTAGCTAACATTGTAATGAGGCAAAGAGTTCCATATTGTGCTTATGTGAATCTCTCATTTAATCCCAGAGTTAGACAATTAACCTTCTTCTTCGTTCGCTCTACATCAACCACTCTTTGTAGTTGTGATTTGCACTTTAGAGCGTGATTTTGTTGTGATTTTGTACAGACCTGTAGGCCAGCACATCCGGTTTCTGTATGTTTTTTATTTGGATTAGTCTCCCTACTTAGGATCAAAATAAACCTGACTTAGGAGAGTCCATCCCCCAAAGCGAGTCAGAGTCCCTTTAGCCTTGGATCGTCCAACAGTTTCACGAGGGCATGATGGCACATGTACTTGATGAAGGGAGCTGTCTGAAGCCTTCCATGTCACCAACGGCGTCAAACAGGGCTGTGTACTGGCCCCAACACTCTTCAGCATGATGTTTGCTGCCATGCTCACGGATGTCTTTTGGGAAGGCGACAAACATGGGGTAAAGATTAGATACAGGACAGACAGTAATCGATTCAATCTTCGGAGGTTAAAATCCTCCAAGGTAAAAGAATCAACTATCTCAAACCTGTTGTTTGCTGATGACTGTGCCCTTGCTACCAACTCTGAGGAAGAAATGCAGACTTACATGGACAAATTCTCAATGGCCTGTGATAAGTTTTACCTCACCATTAACACCAAAAACAGAGGTCATGTTCCAGCCCGCCCCTAGAGAGCAGTACTACGATCCAGTCATCAAACACCAGCGTCTCCTGCCAACGGACAACTTTGCTTATCTTGGCAGCCTCCTTTCCAGATCGGCAAACATAGATTCTGAGGTCAACAATAGGATATCCAAAGCCAGTGCTGCGTTCGGAAGGTTACATGTCACTGTGTGGGAGCGGAAGGGGATAAGCGTAGCCACAAAGCTGAAAGTTTACCAGGCCAAATGCTAACCATGCTGCTGTACACAAGCGAGACATGGACAGTGTATAGCAGACATGCAAGAAAATTAAGCCACTTCCACACAAGCTGTCTATGTAGAATACTAAAATTAAACTGGCAGGACAAAATTCCAGACAATGAAGTCCTCACAAGATCAAAGATCCCAAGCGTCAACACCCTGTTGCAGAAGGCCCAAATGAGATGGGTCGGTCACGTTGCTCGAATGCCTGATAAATGCATCCCAAAATAGTTGATGTATGGCGAACTTGAAGGGGCAGACGTTCAGCTGGTGGACAGAAAATGCTTTAAAGACACTCTTAAAGTGTCTCTGAAATGCTTCGATATAGACACCACATGCTGGGAATCCTTTGCGCAAGATCACCAAATGTGGCACTGTAACAACAAAAGAGGAACCCACATAGCTGATAATCATTGTGTTGTTGAGGCACAGAGAAGACGAGCTGCGCGAAAACACAAACACACACATGTCTAACTTTGATCATGTATGCCGCACCTGTGGTAGGGGATTCTGTTCTAGGATTGGACTCTACAATCACCTCTGCAGACACCAGAGAAGTGCAGCAGCATACGTCTGAGATTGTTGTCATCATCGCTTGCGATGAACGGCTATTATTATTTGTCTTGGATTTCATGGTCAAAGTTTCCGGTCTACACCCTGGGAGGAGGGGGTTGGTTTGTGTGTTCTACAAGTCATTGGCCAAAACTCTACTGGATGCTGAGCCAGGCACAGAACAAACCTTTTAGAACAGACATTAACCAAGACTCTCACTTCCAAATGGCGTGACCTGGAAAAAACAACCTTTAATGTTATGAGATTTGATTGGCAAACAGAAATAGAATAAATGCACCAGAGTGGCCTAATTCTAAGATTATCTTGTGGTGCTTCCTCTGTGAAGCCTTTCAGCGCCAGGTTATGTGAAGACTTCTGGAAAGTGTCCTCAAGTACGTCTGGTATATTGTGGTTGCTTCTTATTCCTCTTCTGTTAACTCTCCTTGAAGTATAAGGCATCCGAAAAGTTCCTCCAACCAGATCTGTATCAAGCAAGCCAGCTTAGTTCATTTCAGTTCAAAATATATACGAAAGTGAGCTGATGGCTTTGTTCATAAAATAAAGGGTCTGGATTGCTGCTTGGCTTTGACAAAATACAGTCATCCTAGCTTAAAATGGTAAATTGACTGAGTTTAGGATCGGGAAAATACCAAGGAAGAGAACTAGTCCCCACACGTCCAAATGTATAGTACATTGAAGTAACTTGTACTTCAAACTTCAAATCCCAGTGACGATAGTAATAGCGGTCAATCGCAAGCGACGATGACAATAGCCTGACATGTGTTGTACCTTTCTGGTATGTGCGAATGTGAATTTAGAGCCCAATCCCGAACACAATCCCCTACCACATGATCAAGGACGATACGAGATGCCATTGTGAGATCACCGTTGCGACGGACAACTTGTGACAACAAGAAAGAACAGAGAACGCTAACCTAACCAGTGTAATTTTAATTAAAACAACAATAACAACAATGCAATATTATCATTAAACATATCAATGCGGTGTTATACATTTGTCCATTTCATAATTTACCCCATTAGCTGCTGCCATTTTTATGATCAAATGCGTAGCTTCTCGGCAAAAGAATCTGCCATCTCCTCCGACAGCCAGACTTGACCTCTTCAGATTCTCCCCCAGTCCTGCTAGAAGACCGGCTTGGATGAAGTTCTCAGAGTAGTGTGGCTGCTGAAAGACACCGACTGACTTTCTAAGGCCGGAGGTCCCTGGTTTCTGACCATCGAACGGAGTGGTAAGGATTGTCTCCACCACGTTCGGGGCCATAGTCCCAGCTTATAACTCTAGGTATACTTCCCGATGCAAACAGACATGAATAAATAGAAGATTGTTAGGAAGCATAAACTGTTTTAGTAGACTGCATTGAAGTGGACTCATTCCTAAAGTTTATCCTAAGAGTTTATAAACTACCTTGAACTCTGACGTCCTTGACCTCTGATGACATCGCTATCGGTGGGTTATTTGCCACCAAAGATTACAAAACAAAAGTTACTGACATGTGGTCATAAAATGCGATAGGGACGTGGCAGAGTATCATTTAAAAACATAATCAGATTTCAGCATCAAAAAGCTTGTCCTGATCAGAACTTTGCCACCCTAACAGTCCTTCATAATTTCTCTCTATCATAGACCAGATGTATCGCCTTTAGTTGCAGCCGTCATGCTCAAATCATCAGTTAATCCTGAATCCATCTTCTCCGTGGTTTTCCTTTTATACCGATGGGTCGGTTCATCGTGGTGAGAAGTCCGGCTGGAGTTTCTTGGCTAATGCGCATGGTAGGGTTGTTCCAGAGCGAAGTGGAGCGTACAGGAGAACTATTTGTAGTATGAGGATGGAAGATGAGGCTGTTACTGCTGCCCTCCATTGCCTCTATGGGACTTAATTTACTGGGGCCGTTGTGTCTGACTCTCAGTCGATGCTTCACAAGATCCAGAAGGGCAGGTTTCGGTATGAGTGGATGTCATCTATAGAAGTTTCTGACCTCCAGAGGCGTACGTCATATGCTGTCCTGGGCATGCGGGTGTTTAGGTAATGAGAGAGCGGACAAGCTTACATCAACAGCATCGATTGTTGGGGAGTTGAAGATGGATAAGGGGATGTTCTTCGGTCTCTTCGCGACTGTCTGTTGGATGAGGACACTAAAATAGATATTGAATTGATCAAGCGATTTAGACAGTTTGGAGTTACCCATTGTACAAGTAGAACTGGATGCCCGAGGGCAGAGTGAGAGGTGTGTTTAATCAGCGAGCCACGAGAACCATCAGTATGCATACTCTTCGATATATGTTGGGGAGACTGAGCACCTATGGGTCTGCCCGGAGTGCAATAACACCAGTTTAGTAACCAATTCGAGTTTTGATCTTGACTTTGCCGATGACGTGGCCATATTGAATTCAACCACACAAGCAACCCACAAACTAACGAGCAATCTTTGCACACTTGCAGAACAGGTTGGTCTCCAGATTAATTCTGCCAAGACCAAAATTATGGACCTCACGAACTCGACAGACAACATCGTAATAAATGGCCAAACACTGGATAAAGTTGAACATTTTACATATTTGGGTAGTAAAGTGTCAAACAACGGAGACACGATGAAAGAAATAAACTCTCGTATTGCTATAGCAGCTAGTGCCTTCACTAAATTAACGAATATCTGGCAATCTCAAGACCTTAGTATATGTACAAAAGTTAAATTATTTAGGTCATGTGTGATTCCTGTACTGACCTACGGTTGTGAAAGTTGGAAATCAACAAAGAAAATTGATAAGAAACTGACAGCTTTGAGAATAAATGTCTACGAAAATTATTAAAAGTAAAATGGAGTGATTTCGTTTCTAACAACACAGTGAGAGATAGAACACACCAACAACCCGTATCAAATATTATAAGGAAACGAAGGTGGAAATATTTAGGTCATGTTCTTAGATCAGACGAAAGAGACTAAATCGACAAGTCCTTATGTGGTCACCAGTTGGGAAAAGAAAACGTGGAAGACCAAAGACCACTCTTCGAAGAACCATCTAACAAGAAAGTAAACTATTGGGATGTAAAACCATACAAGATCTCCAACTGCTAGCAAAGAACCGTATCACATGGAGATCTAAAACCTCTGTCCTATGTGCCGCCTTTGGCTCGAAAGGAATAAACTAACTAACTAAGTAACCAATAACCTCCTATCCCCGTTGCCAGCATGCCCCCTTCCATTACGGTTTTATCCAAACTCTCATGCCTTTTTAGATGTCTAAAATACTTCAGTTTTCGAATTTGTAGCATCAGCCAGTTTTTTTTTAAATTTTGACTTCCTGCAGGATATATCTATTTGTTCTCTTCTCTGTCCATTATATACGAAGGACTCTTCTGTAACACTTATATTCAAAAGCAAATCAGATATATGTTTTTCTACTGCCTTGTTAAATGTCAATGCTTCACACCCATACGTTACCACTATGGTGACACGGAAAAGGGAACGCCCTAAACAAGTCTGGAGACGGAGTCTTCTTGTGGAACTGATGGAGTATTCTAGAAAACCATTTTTTTAAAACAGCCAGAGACCGGGAAAAGTGGCGAACAAATGTTGAGTCCATATTCTCCACGAGAAGCGTAGAGAAATAAGTCATTTAAGTCCAGTCAGTAACTAAATTACGAATTTTCAATTCAAATGTTCTGTCAATTCTAACATATGCCAGCGAGTGTTGGAAAATGACTACAGATGTAGAAAGGAAGTTGAATGCATTTGAAAATAGATATCTGCGAAAAATAATGAACATAAAATGGAACGAATTCATATGATGAAATCAGAGAAATGTCTGGTCAACCACTAATAACAACTGTTATAAGAAGGAGAAGATGGAGATATGTTGGACACACCTTGTGAAGAAATGATCAACGAATATTAAAGCAGGCAATGAAGTGGGATGCAAAGGGTTCAAGAAAGAGAGGACGACCTAAGGAGACCCTGAAGCGAACTTTGCTGAGAGAGGTAAGAAATATCGGTCTCAGTTTTTATGGATGAGATTGAGCGAGTTGCCCAGGATAGAGCGGTAGGGAGAAATTGCTTGCAGGCTCTATCCTGGTTTAATGGTACGAGAGGAATTATTATTATTATAAGTCCAGTCATAGATTGAAATTTCCCTATCTTATAGCACTTAGTTTTTTATTTTATGATTTTTACTTGTGCTGCAACTCATCATCATCAGGTGCCGTGCCGGCTGGCGTAGGCAATCATGGATCTCCACAAATTTATGTCGTTGGTGTTTGGTATCAACTCAGATGTTGACGCTCTACCGTGCCATGAAGTCAGGCTATCCAAAATTTTATGTCTCTGTCTTCCCCTGTCTCGTCTACCCTCGGTTTTACCGGTTGTCACAATGTGTTCTAAGCCTCCCCTCCTCATCAAATACCCGAAAAATGATGACTGCCTCTTTCTTATATTGATGATAAGCTTTCTGTGTCTTGATCTCATTCAGCTGCAACTACAGTGTATAAAAGAAAATGGCTATTTGTCTATTTGAGCTTTCCTCTCTCATTAAAGTTTTATGTTGCAGTTTTCAAGTCATCTACTTCTTCTCTAAAGTAGCTAGATAATGCATTTGTTGCTACTGATACTATATTCTGCTTGCAGTTCTTAATTTATGAAAGACTAGCTGTACCCTGCGCGTTGCTACGCCTCCAAAAGAAATTGAATTTAAAGGAAACTTGCTATAACAATATGTAGTAATTATTTGTTTTATCATTGTCCTTTTGTTCATTTCTTGAGAAAAAAACTTACAATTTAACGTTTCTTTTCAATTCTGTTTATTGAAGTGCTTTTGGATATACAATATTTTTTGTTTTCCATCTGGTGCATACACGAATAAATCAGAATGTTTTCCGACGCGTGAACAGGCCACATATAGCTGTCCATGTGAAAAGCAGGGATTTTCCAAATGTAGTCCATACACTTGTAGTGATTGTCCTTGTGATTTGTTGATGGTCATTGCAAAGGCGAGTCGCACCGGAAACTGCAAGCGTTTGAATTCGAATGGCATGTCTGTTGGAATCATTGGGATGCGTGTCAATAGTATATCTTCTCCTTTAAATTTTCCATTTAAAATTGTACCTTCGATGATATTGTTCATCATATTTTTCACTAAAAGTCTAGTACCGTTGCAAAGTCGTGGTGGATTAATGTTTCTGAGAAGAATGATAGGCACGCCAATTTTCAAACAAACCTGGATTGCGTATTTTAAATTCAGCTTGTAACGGCTTGTTTGAAATATTGACTTGAATCATACGTCGGCTTGTTTGAAATATTGACTTGAATCATACGTCATCGAATCGTGTAGATGCGCATACTGTAAACTTCCGGAAGAAACTCTCGATGCAATTTGCGTTTTTCGATTTTTTAAAAGATTTTTCTCTAAAATTGTCAGCGATACATATTTAAAACTATGACAGGTAGCATTCCGACATCAAAACAAACATAAACAAACATATCCTATAAATTTCAGCTAAATCTGATGTGTATATATTAATACGTACACCGTAGACTTCCGAAAACGTTAATGGCAATTTGGTTAGAAACTCTCGATGAAATGAGCGTGTTATTATTTTTTAGATTTTTCGAAAAGCTTCAGCGCTACCTATTTCAAACTGTGACAGGTAGCATCCCGACATCAAAACAAACATATCCTGTAAATTTCAGCTACATCTGTTCAGTAGTTTCCGAGTCTATAGGTAACAAACAAACATACACACATACATTCATTTTTATAATAGGTATAGATAGATTCCACCTTCTAAATTTTCTGTTGCACTAGCTGTTGATCCATTTCTAAATAAGGGAAATTTTTTTGTGATTCAGTCTGACTGTTCTTTATCTCAATACTATCATTTCAGGTAGGTACTAATTTTTAGAGATCAAGAGTTTGTCTGTTGTGTGGATAAGCTTTGAAGGGGAGATAGTATTGTTGAAATCTGCTCTCGTATTTCTTTTAATTCTTTATATAAAGTGTCTCATTTTCAGAGGCCTCATTCCAAGCCATTTATTCTCTGGTACAGAGTTGGATGTATCAATATTCTTACCTGTTTGGAAGATTTTTCAGCTATGCTGGCTGAAGGTATGTAATTGTTTTTCTGTTTCTGCAATATGTTGATATTATGATCCCTGTTATTGTTTGATTATTGAAGATGCTTATAAAAATAAATTTTTTAAAACTTGGCATTTGTTGCTCATGCATCAATATCATATACGTATAGACGGGCCAGTCCAGCCATCTGCTCCCCAAGTGGCGCCTGCACGTTTTATCATGATCTTCATTCTATGTCTTATTTTGTAGTTCGGTTTTCTACATTTATGGCTTTCATGTCCAGAGGTAAGCAATAGTTATGCAATGATTGTTCGACTTTTCTTTCAGTTGTGTTGTAGATTTTTGTTCCATTTAGGACTAATTTGGAATTCTGCGGCTTGTTTGCGAAGAACACTGCTCGTTTTCTCTTCATTTATTGGCCCACTCTGCTAGTATTCGTAGTTTGTTCGCAATGGCGATATGTTCATAAAAGTCCACAGAGCTAGATCATCTGAGAAAAAGGAGGTGTGAACTAATTGGGATATTTTCTTCGATATAATTTATGTACACAATAAGGAACAGCGTTGGTTAGATAACTCCCTCTTGGGGAAGAACCCAGCCAGCTTCAGTCATTTCCGATTTTGGGATGGGAGGCGTTATTCACACTCGGCTGTGTATAACTTTCGAGTTATTCAGTCGGCTGCGAATAACTAAGAATGTTATTCGTATAGTTTAAAACAGAGCATTATTGACAGATGTCAATACAAAAAGATATATCTCCATGTTATACACAGATGGCTATGCCATATCAATGCCAATAAAATATAATAAAAAGAGATCTCCGCATAATATAAACTAGAGTAGAGCGTTTTACACAGATACGAAAAGTTTAATAATCTTCGACAAACTATAAGCCTAACTAATAATTTATCCGATCTAACTATAGGCCTATAATGACATATTACACGAATTCGTTGTAATAAAATATATTAGATTATATAGACCTAGGCCTACAAAAACAGGCCTGCCTATAAGATATGTTGTTGTTTGCGTTCGTTCTTCGCGGCTAATTTTATCATTCTAAATGTGATTGGTCTTTGACGAGAATGCTTTTTTACGTTGTGCATATGCGCCCATGGTGACTTGGCCCGCACACCCGATTTCATCCAGCATTTTATTTACTATATATATATATATATATATATATATATAGGATAGCTTGCCCTAGAACGATCCGTTGTGCCGTATATTTTGGCTTGGATCTGCGCCTTTACGATCATCTTTTTGCAGTATATTTGGGCTTTATGATCTACGCCAAAGAGCTGTGCAGCCTTTCTGACTATGTTCCGAATTAGGAACATTTCTCAATCTTTTGAGGGCACATAAGCTTGCCCTGTGACGGCATCTTCCTTCCTTTCGTTCGCTTGAAATATTGTCTATATATTCAATGTTGTCTCCTGTATGAACTTCACTTTCTTTTGTAGCTCACACAGAAGTCCGTGTATTCTGTCGAGTGTTGTTTCATTAGGCCAGTAAGTTTGCCTCAGTGTATCATATTCGGGCAGTCTTGAAGTATGTGCTCTGCAGTCTGGTGTGCCTGTCCACATGTACACATGGCTGAATTGTCAATCTTGAATTTTGTATATATGTGGCTGCAGAGTCGATTGTGTCCTGTTCTAAGGCGCAGAATGACAACTTGTTCCAATCTGCTCATATTATAGTAATCGTCTTCTGTTGGTATTTTGGATTTCGATTGATTTAATCACCATTTTCTTTTGGTGGTAGGTAACTGGCACATCTGGTTGCTCTCCTGCAGCACCTTCAGTGGCCAATCGGTCTGCTGTTTCATTTCCTGGTATTCCACAGTGAGAGGGTATCCACTGAAAGACGACCCTGCGCTGCTTGGACAGTTTAGACAGTAGGGTCTGTAGACCTGGCAATTTTCTAGACTGAAGTGCTGATTTTGCATCAGTCAAAAATACAACAGGTTGAGGATCGAGTCTGGTATTCAACAGTTTCTCAGTTGCCACCTTGATTGCCTGAATTTCTGCATCATAGTTGTGACAGAATTTCCCCGTTGGTACTTTAATCGCATCTCGAACGTTGTATGGGTATTCTATGTACACTCCTGCTCTTCCATTCTTCACTGCATTTTCTGCTGACCCATCCGTATATACCCGGACCCAGAGATCATGTGGGTATTCTGCATCAAGTAAACTGAGAGTGACTATCTTGCGTTGTATGCTGTTCTGCTCATCCTTGTCGAGTATTCCTTTAACCTGTCTGGATACATAGCCTACTTCTGGTTCAGTCTTCCCTCTCTAAGAGGTTTGCTCTGGCACAGACTTTAGGGGGATGCCAACTTTTGATAGTTTTGAAGTTTGTCTATTCGGTCTTTTGGCCTGATGAATAAAGCTGCTTCTTTTCAGCCGCACCATTGCTAGATTTTGGAATCCGTTTTCCATTGGGTGGTTTGGCATACTCAGAAACTTTTCTGCCTACGTCATTACTTTTGTGTCTGGACGGCATCTTACTCGTGCAACACACTGTAAAAAGTGTCGGCCTTCGCCATTGTTCGGAGTTGGACAGCCTGTCAAATCTTTACAATGTCGGCCTTACTTTTCTGACCTCGTTTAGTTTATTCCGCAATAGGAACATTCTCAGGTTTTTTGAGGCGCATGTTGGCACTTTGCAATGTCTACTGTGCATTTTCCCTGTCCCAGGAAACACTGGACTGGGGCTGCGCACAGATATTCTAGATGGTCGTTTCAATCGGCGCTAGCAACGTAACTGAAATTTTGCGCTCGCCACATCATTTTTCCGGGATTTTGAGTTGTTAATGCAACAGTACCTTGTTCGGTTGTCCCAGGGAGGGCAGTTTAGTTAGGCACTAAAATGCAACTTTAGTATTTGCGCTCGGTCAACCTTACCCAGTAAATGTATTTGCGCTTGGCGTTAACTTCAAACTTATTTCTTAGGGCTGTCCATAAATGACGTCACGCACTTACAGGGCGTGCTCTCTGCCACCCATACTTTACTCTATTTGCCCCTCCCCACCTAAACCAAACACTTCACTGTTTTACACCCCTACACCCCTTGCAGTATCCAATTAAATTAAATATATAGCTAGGTCTCATCATCATCAAGGTGCGTATCCTTTATAGGACGTTGCGCTCTTTGCAGTACATCTGAAATTCACTCTGTCTCTAGCCAGTTCACCCACTTCGTCGATGGTCATGTTCATGGTTTCTTTAATATCTTGTAGCCACCTTCTTCTTGGTCTGCCTCTGCGTCCTGGGACCCTGCCCTCTAATATTGTTCTTTCCAGGCCATCGTGATGCTTGATGTGACCAAAGTATCTAATTATTCTGTATATTATGTTGTTTATCAGCCAATTTTCTTTAAGATTTAGTTCTTTCAGGAATTCAGTGTTCTTTCTTTTTCTGTCCATGGCATTCGTAGGATCTTTCTGTAGCAGTTAGCTAGGTCTATCATTTAATATAAAATAGCTATCCAAAAAATATGTTTTTTTAGTATTATAATTTAATAAATAACTATAACTACAGTTATCAGAGGACTATCATCATAGCACTCCGGACATGTCCATAGGTGCTCCGATCACTGCCTCAACAAATCCAGCAGCCCAACACGCCAGTTCGTTGATTAATCACTCTCTTTACATATTTGGTCTGTCATTCTTTACTGGCTGCACCTATATTGACGTCCATCTCTCTCAATCTGGTCAGCGAGTGGGATTCACAGCCCTGAAACTCTTCTGTTCCAAAGGACTTTCTCAGTGCGTTAAGAATGTCATTTCGGTCCATTGTAGCTCTCCTGATACCGTGGCCATGCCAGCCAATCTGTCAGCTCGTTCATTACCCCTGACTCATGCATGACCAGGGACAAAAATAACTATAACTACAGACAACAACAAAACAAATAGATTACAGTTACAGTACAAGAAGAACAAATAAATTACTCTTTGAGTTCTAATTGTTTATTCAAACTTTTTGTATCAAGATAATTGGGCAATCTGTGTTTGTACTTTTGTTAAGTCAATCAAAGTATGAATATTTAATCAGGCAATATAGTCAAAAATATGTACATGTGATAATGATGACATAATCTCTGGACTCTCAGATCATGATATTGTCAAAGTAAATAAGAAAATAAAAACCCAAATGAGTCTTTGCAGTGAACGTTGATAATCCTCAACTGTGTAGTATAACTTGAAGCAGGTTGTTGTCAAGCATAGAGGTAAACACTGAAATTTGGGCAGCATATGCAAGTCAGGCTTCTTTTCCCTGCAGCCGTACACAATTTACAGTCTAGTTTGTACTATGGGTTTACATATTTTTCAATGAAATGGCACTCACTAAATCATGATCTTGTATTCATGAAGGTGTCATAATTCGTTGAAGAATAGCAGGTTCAAGAAAAGCAATATTGACATTCTGCCTAAACTTCTTTGCTGTGATAGTTGTTGTGGAGTTTGCAGTGTTGTTGCTTATGTGCCAATTGAACTGAGCAGTTTCAGCTATCAAATGATATAATAGCAGGTACTACTTATATGAACTTGCAGAACAGGTTGGTCTTGAGATTAATTCTGCCAAGACCAAAATTATGGACCTCACAAACTCGACAGACATCGTAATAAATGGCCAAATACTGGAGAAAGTTAAACATTTTACATATTTGGATAGTAAAGTGTCAAACAACGGAGACGCAGTGAGAGATATAACACACCAACAACCCATATCAAATATTATAAGGAAACGAAGATGGAAATATTTAGGTCATGTTCTTAGATCAGACGAAAAGAGACTAAATGAACAAGTCCTTATGTGGTCACCAGTTGGAAAAGAAAATGTGGAAGACCAAAGACCACTCTTCGAAGAACAATCCTACAAGAAATTAAACTATTGGGATGTAAAACCATACGAGATCTCTAACTGCTAGCAACGAACCGCATTATATGGAGATCTAAAACCTCTGCCCTATATGGTGCCATTCCATTTTTGTCTCAGGTTCATAATGGTGTGCCCAAGTTTCGTCACTGGTAACGATATTGGACAAACAATTTCCCCTTCAACGTTGAAACGTTCCAACAATTCAGAACAGATTATCCTTTGGAATTTGCGATCATTTGTTAGACACCGAGGCACCCATCTTTGAATATTTGAGAGTTTTGAACATTGCAATTGCACTTCCAAAAATGTGGTACATTACTTTCTGACCTCCCCTCGTATATAATATACATACATACACATACATGTTATAATATACATACATACATGTTATAAAATAGCAGAAATATACTTTTAGATAATTATTTTTATTTACTTTATAGGTTGTGTCCATTATCAAAACTTCAGGAAATTGAGACAGGGAATGGAGTATTTCTTTGGAAATAAACGCTAAATATCTAAACTCCCCACCCTCATTTGTCCCATACTTCAATATCCCCCTTCAGCCTGCAACCTTTCTAGCGTTTTTTGAATGGTCCGAGCTTCTGCTTCCGTTCCCTGATTCAAAAGCTGCCGTTTCCAGTTTCGCACATCTTGCCCAGAGATAATTTTCCCATCTGCTTTGCGAACAATTTCTTTAATGTCTTGCACGGCAACAGACTTGATGGAAAAAATTGTTGCCAATTCATTAGAAATTGTTGGTTTCCTTTTCTCTGGGTAGTGTTGTGAAAACTGAAAGTAAAGAAAATTCAAAAACAGTTTTACAATTAATCTATAACTATTTCTTAATCATGTTTAAACAAAATATGTACAAAGATTGTCATGTAGCATATTAGAAAATATAATAATAATAATTTAAATAATAATTCCTCTCGTACCGTCACATGTTACATAGGGCCTGCAAGTAATTTCTCCATACTGCTCTATCCTGGGCAACTTGCTTAATCTCCATGGAACTGAGACCGATATTTCCTGCCTCTCTCAGCAAAGTTCGTTTCAGGGTCTCCTTAGGTCGACCTCTCTTTCTTGAACCCTTGCATCCCACTTCAATGCCTGCTTTGATATTTGTTGATCATTTCTCCTCAAGGTGTGTCAACATATCTCCATCTTCTCTTTCTTATAACAGTTGTCACTAGTGGTTGACCAGACATCTCTGATTTCATCTGAGAAAATATACTAGACAATAAACTTACCTCTTGTCCAGTAGGGTGGTTCTCGTGAACCAGATTGCAGGTGGAGATTTGAAGTAGACCTGTAGTCCCATCCTCCACTAGACGCACCCGCACTGAAGCAGGGCATTCAGTCTTGAATGTCCTGGAACAAAATAAGGGAGGTTAGTCTACACTGTACATGCTGATGGTTTCCATCAGATTTTGAATTATTACAGTCATACTTACTACAAGGTTTGTACTCTAAAATAATTTTGGAATTCAACTTCAGAAATTAATATTTAATCTACTGTTACATGAAAATTGTCTTAATGTTAAGCAGTAGTAGCCCCTTCTTTCTTGGACACTCAACATAGCCTATAAACAAGCACCATTAGTCACAACCGCCATTGTGCCATTAGTCACAACGGAATTTTCACAACCGCCATGTTGGCTACCCGAGCGAGTCCTGTAGGATATAATTCATATGATTTCTGCTTCCTCGTTTGTGCCGACCTCTTCACGCAGTAAGTTTTGGCCACCCTCAATATGGTAGGTCTGACATTCTTACTGCTTGGCTAAATCTCCAAGGCAGATTGGCGACCGTAGAATCTGTTATCCCATTCCTCATTGTGAGGTGTCGTTGCACCATGTTATGCGCCTTACGGCCTGGTGCATCCGTTTCCTGCAAGCATGTTTAGAGTTAGCATTCCCTAGCGGACATGTGCATCCAATTTCAGCCAAACCTCCTTAATCGCCTCTTACGACATCAGCAGGTAACAGTGGTTCTATTCTTTACACCCCAAATTTGCCCCGGTAACCACTCGGACGTATTAATGGATTTTAACTACAATAATTGTAGATTTCTTGCCAAAGTTTGAATAAAGTGCATAACTACAGTTCTCAAAATAAACAGGTCGGACAATGTCGACCCATGGTCTAAATGAAACGTTATTTGTGGATTTTTTCCTGTAATCGTAGTACTCATAGAAATAACTTTGAGGCTATTCACATTCTACAGATATACATACGAATTTAGATAGGGAAAAAGCTTACCTTTGGTTTGGCCTGATGCCTTTGCTAGCACTTGCCTTGGCACGGTGCCCTTGCTTGCATGTGTACCTCACATGTTCATACGTAATGCTGTCAAAATATGGTGATTCTTTCCTCAACTATAAGGATATCAAATGGAAGTCATTGTAAAACTATTTGAATCAATGGTTCAGATTTCTTATCAAATTTATGTGACCATTTCACTAGAAATGTGTCGAAAACTATTAACACACTCCCCAAATTAAAATAGGCACTAGACCTATAGCATACAACATATTTTAATTATGTATATTTACAAAGTAATGCTTTTATCTTAAATATTGAAATTGTTTTAAAATAGGGTCCAATAGTGTGTGTATTATTATTTATAAGTTAACTATAGTTTATCATAATCATAATGATTATCATTCACTTACACATTTTACACTAACTTAGTTTACATTAACATATTATAATGGAAACTATCATTAAAATAAAGTAAAACGTAATCTTACTTTCTTTGAGCTTATCTTAACAAAAAGAACACCATTTTCCTCTTCGTACTTTTTAAGGGCTGCTTCAAAATCTTTAAGAGTAAAAAAAAGACGCTCCTTTCTCGATCGCCATTTTTTTTTTTTCAATCACGTACAGGTACTGCGCTTAAAAGTCAGCCAATCGAATCAGCTTTATTTATATCCGAGTGTGAATAACGTTCGGCGTTATTCACACTCGAGTGTGAATAACCACTTCGTTTTGGGATAGTGCTGAGTTTGGCGTTTTCATTCAATAAAATCCTGGCACAGTCAGTAAACAAAATGGCAGACGATGATGACTATGATAGCGATACTGTGAACGACAAAAAAAACCAAATTCGTAGTGATGTTGTTGATTCCGATAGGCGTAGTAGAGATAGTGATAGACAACGTAGGAATCGGGACAATGATCGCCCAAGAGATGATGGCAACAGACATAATCGCAGGCGATCAAGGTCTCGGTCAGGGTCGCGTGAAAGGACTTCTACAAATAGGAGTGGACGTGAGGGAAACCGAAATGAAAGACGCCGTTCATACGAGGACGATGATAATACTGGAAGAAGTCGCAGAGAGGAAAGCTCTGAAAGTGAAGAAGAACGGTTTCAGGGAAAGAGAGGTAGACGAGATGACGATAATCGAAGTGGCAATGAAAGAATTAGCGGCTACGATTGGCGATCTAAGCTGACATCCATCAGAGATGCTCACTTTAATAGGAATAAAAAAGCACCAACTTTAGTCCAGAACCAATTTAAAAACGATGGCAGCTTTATGGAGATGTTTAAGAAAAAGATGGCAGAACAATCTGCAAAAGGAGAAGATAAATCGTCTCTGACACCAAACTCATTGGTACTAGCTTCATCCTCAATACCATTCAGTCGTGATCTGTCTTTACCTCCACTTACAACAGTACCAATAGACGGAGCTAAGCCATCATGTTCCGGAGGAATAGACGCAGATCAGGATTTGGATGGTGTACCTATGCCTTCACACAAATCTTTGCCAGTTCCAGTGTCTGTAAGACAGTTATTTATCTTGTCATTTTAAAATCTTTTTTCATATTTGCAAAACATTTCTTTTTCAGTTTAAGATGCTGGCATGTATAATAATGAAATGTATTACTTAAGTTATATAGTACTACTATCACTATCATTTTTGAGTAGTAAATTACATTAATGTTTGCAATGAATAGCTTACTATTAGTAACCAAACAGCAGGAGAAATATAAATGTTAAGTTAGTGTTACCGATGGAGTACCTAATTAGATCAACACACATATTTTATTTTTCCGATCCAGAAGCACTTGAGCAGTCAGCTCTTCGGCTCGGTGCCATGGACATCGTAACACTTCGCCTCGGTGCCCCGACCACCGTGAATCTGGGGAACCTGTGGCTTTTCTGCCAGCCCACGGAATTGAACCCGCACACACAGAGAGCTAGTCACCCGCAGTCCAACGCGCTACGAACACGCGGGCACACACATGATATAACTCAATAAACTGAGTATCAATGTATTCAAATTTGCTGGCAAGTTACTGTGGGATGGACTAGCATAATGTGTGGATCATATGTTTTTCTAACCGGACACAAAAGGGTTGAGGGTTCAATTCCTGCACCTAGCATTTCACAAGTGAGGAAAATAATTGGTCCTCCTGTGTATTTCATTCTATAAATATGAATAACTGGACCTTCATAAAATGTGGTCTGCAAAATATCAGAACATTTTGACTTAGTCCCTCCTCTTTTACCCTAGAGTGTAAAGGGGCATATTTTTGTCATTTTGAGTAATTTCTCTTTCTGTTAGATATTTTACGGTCAAGCAGATGATTGACATCTATGATCTTTACATAGTGGAGCTGCTGCCTCTTTGCAGGTCATCTGACTGGAGAAAAAAATGAAACCATTATTCCTACCCTTATTCGGACATATCTCATACATTATAATGAGTGCATTTGTATACCTTAGCTTATTTTAGTGGAAAAATCAAAATAAATTAGAATTCTTTAAATAAATTATTAATAGTGAAAATGTAAAAAAAAAAAAAATAGGAAGAATGTGCAAGAATTTGAAAAGTTCCAGGCAAATTAAAAAATATCATAACAACAAAAGTTCATGAAAAATTAAAGTAAAGAAGATAGATAATGTTGCAGTATTACATATAACCATTATTGCATTATGGAGGTGAATTGGGAGTGATGAATTAAAAATGGGGGGAAAAATCTTGATTAAATCATCAATGCTAATTTTTATAAAAAAGGGAGATTGTTTATAAATCATCAACTGTTCTTACGTAGACTTGCAACACAAGCATCAGTATTGTCTAGCAGTAATTTTTATGTGTTCTTATATCCCATAGTTATTCTTCTAAGATTTGCCAGTTTGATTTTATTTTATCTGTCAATATTTCTCTCCTGATCACCATAAACTGAATTGCATGTTTCACACCGCATTGAGGTATTATTTAGAGTTTCCATTTTCTTCATTTGAACACCCTTTTACATTTCTCTACATAATCTTTTATATTTATATATCTGTAGTTCAGATCTTCAGGTCCGTCTCAAAGAGGTAACTTCATAATTTTTTCTGGGTCATGGGGTTAGCCCCATAGCTTCTTCTTCAGCTCTTCACCCTCCTGCTTGCCAGATCTGATTGTGTTTGGTTAAACCATTTCAAGATAGGAAGCTCTGCCCTGCTCTTCTCTGGTTGTAACTCATAGAAGTAATATCTGAATTGAAACTTTGGTCTGTCATTCATGTTTTAAAAATCTTTTCATAATTCACTGATTAATTATTTTCTAAGGTTTTCCATATTTTTTAACCTAATATTTGTCCATATATATTCATTGTTTTCCATATTTTTTAACCAAAATTCATAAATAGGTTTTTAAATTTAGCATCCTTTCTTGATAACTTAGATTTATATATATTTTTGTTTTGAATGATGATAACATTTTTATATGATATAATTGTTATATTCTGTTGTGAATCTGTGGGTTCTTTTGAGAAGGAAAGCATAGTACAGCTGAACTCTTGGACCTAGAGCACAGTCAATGAGAAGACAGCTGACCAGGACATACTTCATTATAAGTGCACCCTGGTAACTTGCCGCAGTCTGGTGGAGCGAGTAGAGATTGAATAGGGAAGGGAATATCAGCGCCCCCATCTTTATGAAAACAGATTTGTCGGTGTAAAAGGTGCAGATACTGTAGGCCCACTGTTAGTGCAACTCAATGCAGCTAAAACTATTTTCAGTGCGAAAGAAAGAAGAATCTCACCAAGTATGTAAGCTGCAATTTAAGGATGGTTGGAGATGGGATTATCAATCTTGTGTTAAACAAATAGCTACAGAATCCACAACTGTTGGTGCATATACATACACTTTGTTGCAGATTTCCTACACGAAGGGGTAGGAGGGGTGTAAAAAAGTTACAATAGAGATTGTTACCCACAGTAGTATTAAGTATAGAGTGGGGACATTTGTTCTGGATAGGGGTGACATATGGTTGCTCCAGAACCATCTTCATCATGATAATGACTTGGTCAATGCAGTGATGACATTCTGAGATTGAAGGTATTTGGCATCAAGCATAGCAATGATGGATGTGTTGTGTATAACCAGTGTGCTCGGGAACAGAGCTCTATTGGGTCTGTGACTTGGATTCTATTGGTACTGTGGCTTGAGGTCTGTTGGGATCAGGACTTAAGCTGTACTGGAACCATAACTTGATTCCCAATGGGACTGTGACTTGAGCCTTATTGAGTTTGAGGCTTATTTGGGACTATGACTTGAGTTTTTTTTTGATTGTGTGTCGTTCTATTTGGATTGGAACCTGAGTTCAACTGGGACCATGATTTGATTCTTCTTGGGATTAATTCTATTGATACCAACGAGGCCTGTTGGACTCTGATGAGTTTGTTGGGATTGTTGCTTGAGTTCTGATAAAAGTTGTGGCTTGCATTCGACTGAGACCATAACTTGAGTTATTTTGAAACTGTGACTTGTACTATTTGAACTATGACAAAATCCTGTTGGAATTATGACTTATTTGGAATATATCTTGTCATATTGGAAATGTGACCTGAATCACGTTGTGACTATGACCAGAGCTCTCTTTATAGCAGGGTCTTATATTCATGAGCATACTATCAAAATGAGGCCCTTAATAAGGTAACGTTTAGCTTGGTCTTGTGTAATAACTTTAGCGTGGGTCTCTGTGGCTAAGTGGTTAAGCCTTTGCCTTGTGTTCCGAAAGTCGTGGGTTCGAATCTGGACAGCTGAAGATCTGTTAATTCAAAATAAGTCAAGGATTTATAGTGGTGTGTAAGTATTATGTGCAGGCTAGGATGCCATTGTTAATTAGAATGTCTAGTTCCCAGGTTAACAAATGAGACTGATGCACACATTATTTAGTGCTGATCCTGTGTTAGTAGATGGTAAGGTTAATGATACACTAACTACTGGTGCATTTGATGCACTGGTTCTGGTTAATAGTTCACTTAATTGATGTCACATCTGATGTACTAGTTCATTTTAGTAGTTAGTTATAGGGGATTTTTAGCTGACTACTTGAGAGGAAAGGATTCTAATAACAAGTAGTAAAACACTTGTTAATGACTGGTTGTTTTAGCAGCAACTGCTGCAGAAAAACAAAGCAAGACTTGCACACTCAACATTAGTTTTGATGTGTTACTGCATACACAGTTCAGAATTTGGTACACACTATTCATGACTAAACCTCGCAGTGTGTATGCTGTTTAGTTCAATATGGTTTTGGTTATTGAGTTATTGTTTTCTGAAATGTGAAAATTCAGCCTCAGTCAAACATGGATATAGTGTTGCAAACTCTTCTGAGGTATGAAACAATCAGGTCTGTTTTTACAGGTGGGTAAGCGCAGGCTTGCGAAGCCCCTTAAGACTGGCATGGTTGTCAAGAAACTACAGGAAACTGAGGAGGTAAAACGTAGTCGTACTTGTAGTTAATCACATATATAAGTACATTGTCATTATTATACTTGGATAATTTGATTGTCTGCTGAATATAACAGTTTAATTAGGGTTGTAATATGTTGTGTTTATATGGATAGAATCTAACATGACATGATGAAGCAAACGACCCAAGCGGGCAGAAGTATGGACAGAACCGATATCATCAATACGGTACACTCTCAATTGTGTGACATGGGTGGGGGTCTCAGACACTGGAACGAGTTTGAGAATTAGGCGTTAAGTTTGGACATGCCAGACAGTATCGTCTTCGTGGTAGAGAGAGAAGATATAGTAACCAACTTCTCATGGGTGCTGTGAGCAAATGGACTTTGGGAAGGCTGCTGCAGCGGAGGACAGAACATGAATGGGAATGCCCAATGTGCCATGACGTCGATCGCATAACATAACAGGATGAAGGAAAACTATGGATGACATCACATATTATGAAAGGAAAATAAGAGGTGCTAGTGGGTCCTAAGCGACAACCACAAGTAGTTTGAAAATGGAGGTACAGGCGGTTATAGAGGAGGTGATGTCGTTTGCATCTAGTAACTACTCTAGTGTTTTCATATTCAGTGACTCCATGAGCATGCTTTATAAAGTCGAAACAGGAATGGTGAGACGAAACTGGGTGGAGGTACTGATACAGACAAGATCAAAGAAATCACATTCACTTTTGTCCCCTGGGCACACAGGAGTCAGGGGTAAGGAACAAGCCGATAGATTGGATGGCATGACTGCTGCGATATCACAGGAAGCTGCATTGGACCGAAAGGACATTCTTAACGTACTGTCTTTCTGGACTGCAGTTTTCAGGGTTATGAATCCCAGTTGCTGCCCAGATCAAGAGAGATGGGTGTCGCTATTGGTACAGTCCAAAAAGAACGACATACCAGATATTAAAAAAATTGATATTAAAAAAGTTGGGCCTGGAAGCTGCTGTATTTGTTGAGGAGGGAACCGAAGCACCTATGGACATGTCCGGAGTGCTATGATGATAGTCCTCATATAACTCAAAAAGGAAAGCTGTTGTAACAGCAGATGATGTCACATATTAAAAAATAAAACTATCCTAACAGCAGATGACATGAAATGACAACAATAGAATTTAAAATGAGAAAAGGATATCACATATAATGAAAAGAAAACTGTTAAAACTGCAAGATTGAAGATAGAAATTGACATCCCATGTGATGAAAACTATCGATGCAACAAAATTTAAGCAGAAAATGACACCACATATGTTAAAAGAAAAACTATTATAACTGCAGGATGCAGGATTTAAGATAACAAAAATGATGAAATAAAAACTATTATAACAGTAGATGTCATTACATATGAAGAAACATGATAGGTAGCTTGGCCAGCATACATTTAATATAAAATCTTCTGCTTCTTGGCTATCTTCTGTTCTTCATTTGGAATGTTTATCTAGCTAACTCTTGCATATTTTTTCAGAAATATATTGGATTTTTTGTTGTTGGAATGAATCCATTTCCTGGTTGTGTTCTATTGCTGTTGATGGCTGGATGCTCTGTGGGTGATAGTCTGTTTGCATATCTATTCAGGTTGAGATTCTCCGTATTTTCTTTCCAACACTTTCTTGCTGATTTCTTAGCCTCTCATCTATACCTAGCAGATGCTACTGTTAGGTATATTTTGCTCTTTGTGTTTCGTTCTACTTCTGCTAGTTTTCCAGTGCTGATCAGTTCGTCTTCAAATCTCTATAGCTCTTCTGTCTAGTATGGTTATTCTTGCTTCCCTAGGCATAGATTCTTTTGCAACTTTTAAGATTCTCCTAGTCCGCTCATCTGTCATGTTTAGTCCGCTCATCTGTCATGTTGTCTAGTCCGCTCATCTGTCATGTTGTTTACCTCCTTTTGACTGGTGTTCATGTTTCCGCTGTAATTATCTGTGAGCCTTGCAAATTTGTCCAACTTTGCTTTCATATAACTCCAGTGGGGAAGTAGTTTTTGGTCTTCAGTTATATAGTTTAGGTTGGTAGAAAGTTTAACTGATTTGTGGTCACTATTGATCAGTTGGTTGATTGCTGTTATATGTTTTATATGATGGCTCTTCTGAGGAAAAGTTGAGGTCAGGTGGATGCTATTTTCCATCTACTTGAGTAAAAGTTTGTTATGTTCTCTTGTGCATTTATGAGATATGTTATTTATCACTTCCCATACTTCCACTTTCTGCCCTTGTACATTGGTTTCCTGGCATGCATCTCATCTTTCTGAGTGGCTGTTAAAACCACCTACTACAATGTAGTTTTTGTGTGCGATTTCTGTTGCCTCTAGCACATTGACTTTGTCTCTTGGACTGTATGTATTAAATAATCAACATGACTGCATGTCTATGTAAGTGTCTGTTCCAATGATTTTTGCTTCCCCATTTGTAGGTACTACTATCTGCTTTGCAGGGTTGAATTGTGTACCAATGTGAGTTCTCCTCCCACATGTCCTTCTATTGTCCTATTTGTTGATCTGGTAGCCTCTAAGAAAGAATCTGGGCAGAAAATTAAGGTGTTTTTCATGTATACACGCATCACCTTCCTTTTCAATGGTCAGTCTCACTGTTACCACATTTGTTTTTTTATTTTTTGGTGGAATACTCCTGCATTCCATTGTATTATTTTGATCTTTCTTGGCTATAGTGAAGGGTGACCAGTGTTGTTTTTCTGCTGTTCCATTTTCCTGGCTCTTCAAAATGTGACAGGGTGACCAGTAGCTATTGATGGCCTCTTTCAGACACAGGGTCAGACACTCTGCCTACCTGATGGAACTCCTCAATCAGAGTACCATATATAAAATCCGTGACTCCACTCTGCATAAGTAACTGAGAAATGTTGCACTTTGTTCTGTGTCTTATGGCCATGTGCAACCGATTTCTGTCATAATTTTATCAGGTCTTCTTTCCTTACCTTTTGATTGTACCCAACCCTCTTGCAAGGCAGCAGGTTATATTTTCTGTTGAGAGATACTGAACTTAGGTGAACCGCCCTCTCAGTTGACAAGGTTAAATGGAACAAACATTGTTTAGAGTTTACCCTCTCCTGGGTGATCTTTCTTTCTAGTCACTTGAGCATCACCTGCCAAAATTTTAAGCATGGAGATGACCACATTGTGGATATTTTAGAAGTGCCAGAGTAGCCCAGTAGCCTGTACCATCAGGGGCACAGTTTCCAGCCTGCACTGCTTGGAGGTGGTTGATTTGGTAAGAGCGTGGTTTATCAGCAGGTTACTACTTTTTGCTTTTCACTTTCCGAAGAATGCTATATGATCCTGAAAAGCCAGACATGCCCTTACATTGCAGGCTACATGGCATATGATAAAACAAAAACTATCATAACTTTTCCACCCAGTACTTTCTTTTCAAGGAATCGGAAACATTAGGCATAAGACAGAACAAGTAAAACTGAGCAAGACAATCTCACAAAGTACAGGAACAAGCAAGATTTTTGTTCTTGACCTATGCAAATCCTCTCCACCTCCATGTGTTTCTCCTCTCTCTCTTTCTCTTCTCCCCCATATGTGTTTCTCCCCAGTACAGGGTTTTTACTGTACTATTCCCTTGTATCGTTACAGGACATTCATATTACCTCAGCAGTTAACAGTTTTGTTTAGACCAGACTATTCTGGTACACAGAACAAGCATGACTCTGACTGGTAGAACTTTACACCTGCAGATGGTTCATTGGTATGATTTCCATAACCAGTTTCTCGATTTCTTGCATTGTTTCTGTGCTGGTTATCCCTCTTTAGACTTTGATCAGGGCTCTTGGAAGCACATTTGCTCTGAGATTCTGCCTGTCTTTAGTACAAACCAATCTCATACCACTTGCGGTTAAGATTACGCTACTCAGCAATTGCATGATTTTAACCCTGATCGGCTTGTATTTTAACCCTGACCTTCAGAACGCAAGGCTAGCAGCCTGACAACTTTGCAACAAAGACCCCAGCCTATCTCATCTCTTCAAATGTTCAAAAAGGCATTGACTGATTCTCTTTTATATATGGCTTCTTTGAGTAGGTTATAAATATATATTCAATATAACAGTTGATCAACTGACTAAAGGCAGGAAGGTCATTTGTAGTGTAGCCCAAAAAAAAACTGGTAAGTATCTGCTGAGACAACTCAGGTTGTTTATAGAGGTGAAGTAAGAAAGCCATAAATTGGTGATCTCCCATGTCGAGTTTGATTTAGATGCTTATGTTTTAAGGATTTCTCTGTACAGGACGATGCAAGTCAGGAAAAGCTGGAGGCTTGGTCACGATACTTGCAAGAGGTTCAAAAGTATAAATCTTCCAATTGTATTGATGAGGACAGCAGCCGACCACTGGTTAAATAGTTGTACAGAAAAGACCTTGCGTTTCAACATGGATTTTGTCACTGTCAGTCCGTTGTCTACGTTTTCTTAGAATGTAACCCTGTAGTGTATTCATGTTATTTCTGTATATTAGAGATAATCAGTCTAGCACCCTCAAAAACATTGATAATGAGAGTTTGACATTGTAGAGCACATTGATAATGTTGTAGACTAGACAAACTACATACTAAAGGCAGAAGATAACAGCACAAAGGTAGTTTTAAAATTGGTATAAGACTTATTCGATGTTGATTTAAGTTTGATGCTTTACTTTGTAAACTGACCCAACCTTGTGTCTTGATTTTTCACCACTGAAATAACACTTATTCTGAATGTTTAACATCTGTATAGGTAGTTTCTGAAACACTTAGTCTGAAAGTTAGGTAGCTTACTGAGTTATAGCAGGATAGTTACTTAGGATGAAAGCTGATTGTACCTCTCAACCTTAAAATGGTAGTAGACCTTGTATTGTCTTGTCTCTAACATTTCACAACCGTACAGCATCATATGCCATAGGAACTTTTCATTTTAAAACTATATTTATAACAAATCTTTTTTTTCTAGCATTTCATCATCTAATTTACTTCTAAGTAGAACCTTGCTACTATAACAGTCCTTCAGAATTTTTCTCTCATTGGCCAGATTTCCCACCTCTGCAGACATGCTCAAATCAGTCGCATCCTGAATCCATCTTCTCCATGGTTTCCACTTATCTTTTTTGATGGAATGCCTCCTTCCATAATAGTTCTTCCCAAACCTTCATGTCTTTCTACACATCTAAAAAGCATACATTTTCTCACTTTTAATTGCAACATCAGCCATTTTGTTTTTGAGTTCCTTCTAGATAGCTCTATTTATTCTTTTCTCTAGCATTTACTAAGTTAAATTAATAACCTATATGGGGTGGCGTCCATTACAAGTGGTAGAAGTATAAACATGGCAATGGTTAACTCATAATTGTTAAGATGTTCAGTGAGGTTTGAATTTGTGATCACCAAAATATTATTACACATGAAACTTTTTTTTTTTACTGTAGACCTGGTTATGGTCATTTTTAAAGTTTAAGCTGTCAAGCCTTTTTAAAAAAATTTGATGATATTCAGATTTCAAATTGGAAATCTGTTTTATAAAATCATTTTTACATGGTTGAATGTGTTAGATGGCATAGTAGAATCCTGTCAAAAAACAATAATAACTATGACCCAAGCAGTACAAGGCAAAAACAGAAAACCATGACACCGGACAAGAACTCGGTAGCAGTGTGATAACAAAAGAAGAAAGATATGTTAAACTTTAACCAAGAGTGTTGACACTGATTTTTAAATGAAGTCCTCAAAATGACTCTCAAACCTGGTCTCATGAGACTAATTTGAAAGAGAATTTGTGTGGCACATGCTAGGACACCCTTCTGATAACTAGATTCATGGAAGCAACTCGTCTCTCTGTTTGGACATCTGAGCATAGGAAATTGATTCGAGAAGAAGAAGAAGATAAACAGTGATTAAAGATAAAGTTAATTTTTATTTTTTGAAACAAAATGTGCACATAGTTTGTGCTTGTGGTGCATTCTAATGAAACATGATATAAAACAAAACTTACTGCTTTTGATTTTTTTTTTTGGTAATCATAAATGCAACATGTATCTATTCTCTTTTTCTTGATCCCCTTTTGTTCCTGTTTGAGTGTCTGCTTTATTATTATATATCAGAATGAAAATTGTGGAATATTTTGGTTGTGTACTTAATAGTAAATTAATGTTTGGACTTGCAGTGACATCTGTTATCATTTTATATAACTTGTTGTGATGTTTGTAGTTTGCAATGTCAGAGTGGGTTGTAAGGGATTGCTCATACACCATTTTTAGTTGGAATAGACATTTGTACTAATATTTTTGTTTGTAGTTTCTGCAAGTTCAATCCCACCTCGATGTTCCACATGTGAGGAAAGGAAATCGCCTTCCTACCTACTGCACACTAGAGCCTAGGAAAGTGAAGTGACAGGCATTTCACACTGTACGGTCTGAAGAGGTTACGGGACATTTTATTTCATAGTTTCGTATTTCCTTCATTCTTTGCTCTTAGTTCTGTATGACATTCATGTCACTTCATATGTTTGGGTTCCGGTTGCACACCAATACTCTTCTTGTTCTGTCTTCATATTCCTTTCAGTTCCCAATGTAACATAGAGCTGCAGCTTATCACTAACATTTATAGTAGTTTTTCATGTCGATGTTCTTAATTGAACATAATACTGAAATTGTTTTTAACACAATGTCAGGTTTCCATTGCTGTTTCTGTAAGAAGGCTATTTAAAAAAAGATTTAGGTCGTTAGCTATAACCAAACGCCTGATAGGGGCTCTCTGTGGCTAAGTGGTTAAGCCCTTGCCTTTCGAGTCAAAAGTCGTGGGTTTGAATCCGGAACATGCTGTTCTGTACACGCATACATTTGTTTCCAGAGACCACTAGGATTGTTGACGGAGTTCATTCTTAGTGCAGTACTTTTGGCAGGTGGCGTGCCATTTCTGCAGAGAGGAACCGAGCCATATGGGGTAAAACCTGGTGCAATGAAGTGAATACTTCGGCTTTAAAACCCCTTTTATAAAATAACCACTACTGAGTTTATACTACAGCATCTTATTCGATTGGTCGTTAAAGGAGGCCATCACAGCTGAATCATGCACTTACTCTGATACTACTGTCCCATTATACTGTTGTAAAGTAACCTGTATTATACGACATTTGATCTTTCAATCATTTTCTAATGTTTAGATTGAAATGTATGACTTTTACACAACATGACCTAGTTTTATTAAAAAATAGACTGACCTGACCTCTAATCGTTCATTTGTTAGTCAGATCGAGTGCAAAATCTGTGTTGAAGATCGACTCAAAGGATTTCATAATTTTCTATTCATTTGTTAGATCGAGTGCAAAAATTGTGTTGAAGATCGACTCCAAAGGGATTTCCATAATTTTCTATTCATTTGTTAGTCAGATCAAGTGCAAAATTTGTGTTGAAGATCGACTCCAAAGGGATTTCCATAATTTTCTATTCATTTGTTAGTCAGATCAAGTGCAAAATTTGTGTTGAAGATCGACTCCAAAGGGATTTCCATAATTTTCTATTCATTTGTTAGTCAGATCAAGTGCAAAATTTGTGTTGAAGATCGACTCCAAAGGGATTTCCATAATTTTCTATACCTAAACATGGTTGTACACTCAGTCGGACTGTTGAAAATTCATCTCTTGATTTTTCCTTACAAATTAGAATGCATCCTCTTGCCAGCTTGCATTCAAACATGTCCACTAGTATGCTTTCAGCACTACAAAACAAATTATGGGGACCGGTGAAGAACTTAAGCGCACTGCCATGCTTATGACACATACCGGAGTAGTCGCATAACAGAAGTTGATCGCAGAAGAAGTGTCATGTCCAAATTTCTCTACTTTAAACAATCTTATTCAGTATTTCTCATTTCAACCTTAACTTTAGCAGGACATGTTTATTTATTGCTATGAAATGCTGCATCGCGTTATTCTTTGTATGCACATATCAAGGTGATCTGAACTCTAATGTGCCCTGCTGAAGAACTGACACTATTCCCTTCATTGTCTTCAAGTTGAAACATCTTTTTCTTCTTTTCTTGTCAGACTTCTACCATGTTGTTGCCCAGTCTCTTGGTTTTCTGTTTTTGTCTTGCGCTGTTCTGGTAGCTTGGGAGATTGTTATTTTTGCTCTTTGACAGGATTCTGCTATGCCATCTAACCATCTTTTCATGGTCTTCCTCCTTTTCTGATGTTTTGTTGTAGAAGACTGTATACTGTGGAATTTGGATGCATTCTTAATTGAAACATCACCTTGTCTTAATTCTCTAGTATAGTGGTTCAGTTTCTATATTTTTAGAATGGCAAAAGAGAAGGTGGTGATGTATTGGTATACCGTAACTTTTGAGATAACTGACCATTTAGGGTTGGTATATTTCACTTGTTGACGTCTGTAGCTTAAGCAGTAGTGAGCTTGATTACAACCCAAGTGTACATGGTTCAAACTCCACGGCAGGCTGTTTGGAAGCAAAATTTGTTCCTGTGGATATGAAAGGTAAAAATAGACCTCACCGTTCAGAAAGTAATGGCAAACTACTGAACGTATAAGGGGTACCTGTAAAATCAATGACTCGTTTACTGTGGTTGATGGCTTAGTCCTGTAAAGGATATGCCATGATTTTCATACTTTACTTAGAAGACCACTGATCATGATGGATTGACAAATACAACTTTTAATGTTGGTACATCTTACTTTTGAAATAACTGATCACGATACGTTGACAAGTACAACATTTAGGGTTGGCATATTTTGCTATATAGATCACTGAACAAACACACACAGACAGATTCGTACATATGACACAATTTTCTTTCAAGGTTTTGATTACATTTTCTAAAATGGACATTCATTTTCTTGACTTAATCAACTCATATCATGAAATCCTCCAATGTATTTTAAAATCGTGAAGTTTTTGTCCTTCATTTAAACATTTATGTCTGTGTTTGTTATCTTAAAGTTATAGTCCGCCAGTTTTAATACTTCTCAATATAACAGTTTGCATGCCCTCATCTAGGTTTCGAGAGTTGCAGTAGCGTAGTTGTTAGTGAACTCACTTCTTAGACTAGTGGTTCGGGTTCAATTTCACAGTGGGCATGGAATTTTTTCCTACCATAACAGCTCTCAGGTCAACCCAGCCTCAATTGGGTACCAGGAAAAGCACTGGGAAGTAAATGCGACCTGGGGTCTCTGTGGCTAAGTGGTTACACCCTTGCCTTTCATTTCAAAGGTCACGAGTTCAAATTCAACCATGCTGGTCTGTTCGCTGTTGAATTTTTTTTCAAAAGAGCCCTATACTTGTTGACAGAGCTATAGAGATTGTGCAATACTCTCAGCAGGTGGTGTGCAATCTCTGCAGAGAGGGACTGAGCTATATATAGTAAAACCCTGTGCAATGAAGTAAATTCTTCGACTTTAGACCCGTAGACCAAATACCTGTAAACATTCTTACTCTTGAAAAACGTTATTTTATCCAAATTTCTGACCCTCTTTTGTTTAAGGCAGTGATTTAAGCGAGTTAACCATCAAACATTTCAATATAGTACTCAGACTGCAGTAAAATTGATTTTAAAAAAACCAAAACCCAGCAAACAAAATGACTATTCTGTGCTTGACTATTATGTAAAAATGTTTGTCTGATACTGCACTTTGTAAAAATGCCATACTTTTTGTGTGTTTTGTTTCTTGTCCAACATTTAAAATAAAAACAAATGAAGTGAATATGTATTCCTCTTTGATTTCTTTGATACTTCATGATTCTTGTGTTTGGGTAAGGAAAATTTATAGTGTTGTGGTCTAAGTGATCAACTAAGAACTGTTATCTTGAAACAACTGATATACGACATGAACACCGCAATAACAAACAAGAAAGTGGAATTTGAGACACGTTGTGTTGTCATAAGTGACTTCGTTACGATCACCAGAATGTCGGTTTTAAATATTATTTTTGATTTTTGTTGCTTCTTTTTCTTTCTTTCTCTTTCTTTTCTCTAATCCTGTTTTACCTCACAGTGTCAGGATAAGTAGAGATTTCTAGAACAGCCTTTTGTGCTTCATAATCAGTTTTTTCGTCGCTTCTATTATCTCTGAGGTCCAACTTTTGCATGCACAGCCTTTTGCTTTGTATCCACTGCATTTGGAGTAGCATTGCTCTTTGAGGCGCACTCTGTTGGTAATCTGCTTATGTGGCTGAATCATTTAATGTGTTGTTTCTTGATGTTCAGTACTGATGTTGTACCCACCTTTTTCCTGATGTCTTCATTTCTAAACTGGTCTCTTCTTGATACTCCCAGCATTGAAGACCATCATGGAAGGAGGCAAAGAGGATGACCATGGAGAAGATAGATTCAGGATGTAACTTATGGTTTTAACATGACTGCTGCAAAGGTGGGGCATCTGGCCTATGAGAGAAATTCCGAAGGACTATTAGGGTGGCAAAGTTCTGCTCAGGACAAACTATTTGATGATCTTCTTCTTCTTCTTCTTTGCGTTCATTCTTTACGACCAATTTTAATTACTCTTTGTGATATGTTTGATCTTTGCCAAGAACGTGTATACGTTGCACATTGGTTTGGTAGGCCCCTAAACACATATATTTCTACACGTTTAGGACATGTGCATCCGATGTCAGCCAAAACTCCTTAGTCGCCTCTTACGACATGCGTGGCAGGTAACAGTGGTTCTATTCTTTACACCCCAAATTTGGGCCCCGGTAACCACTTGGGCGTATTTGATGATGAAGATATAGGTTCTTCATACCGTTTAACCTTTGAATTACCATGGTTAGTCTTATTACTTTTGTGAAAATATTTTTCATTGTTGTTAATTATAGATCCAAGATATTCAAAATTTGTAACATGTTCAATTGTATCATTATTGTTAGTATTTTGGGGTCTGCATCTTGTTTTATCAGCGGGCATAATCTTATTTGTATTCAGTAGGGACACGACAGCGAAGTTGATAACACTGAGTTAGCGGCGTGGCATGGACATTTCAGGGTTTAGGACCAGCTTGTACATAATTCTCTGTGTGCACACTGTAAGCGGTTGGACTACATGAGACCCTGATCCTTTATTTGGAGATCTAAATTACAAGTATCTCTGAAGTCAGAGTAACGCTCGCCTGAATGACAAGGTTCTAGGGAATGCTACCCTAGTAAATAAAAAGCTAGCAAGAAATCGGATGTGCTGGCCTAGGTACCCATAGGCGCATAACTGGCACAACACACAATCGCTCTTAGGCTCAGATCACATACAAACCACGAGTGGTTTAATAAGTGGTTGATATGGAGCGTTCACAGAAGAAGAATGGCAAGGGAAACTGGTGATAAAGAAAGTAAGCCTTCACTAAAAAATCAGTCACATATTAGATGCCATGACCACGCCTGAATTTGTAACAGGAGAGCCCAAAAAAATTGTATTCAGCAAAATGTTATGATCCTCAATGTGTTTGTTATTAGAAAAGATTAGCTGTTCTAATCTATTGAGATTATTTAAAAAAATAAAATGTATTTGTAACATAAATTATACAATACAATTATATTGATAGACAAACAAACGCATAAAGAAGACTTCATGCTTTTAATTATTTGAAATAATCATAATATACACATATCATTTGTAAGCATTGCTTATTAATTGAAATATCGTAGTATTGAAACAAATTAATGAAATTTATTACTTGGTAGCTGGTCCCTATTTTAAGAAGAAAATGAAAAACTTTTATAAGTTTCTAAGTGGAAAATGACAAACTGTTACCAGCTTTTAGCTTGTTTCCGTGCGTTCTTATCTACCAAGTCATCCACTCTTTGTGATCTGTGTGGTTTGTGCAGAGAACATGAGTAAGTTGCTTCTCTATTAGGCCTTTACAGCATATCAACATTTTTGACCAAAGTGTATGCATGTAATATTATCTATGCCATTATCTGCAAGCGGTGCAACAAGGCCTATATTGGGAAACCGGCAGGAGACTCAGTGACCGATTCGCCCAACACTTGCGCGATATACGCCAATGCTCTGTGACCCCTGTAGCTACCCATTTCAATGATACTGGCCATTCAGGAGCTTGCGATGTCCAGGTCACAGCCATCCGATCATGTTCCTCTGATGATCGTAGTCGATTTGCTCTGGAGAATCGGTTGATTTCTTTGTATGGTACCTTGCGACCACGCGGCTCAACGTATTACATTCTTATGCTTCTTAGTACTTTCTCTTCCCATGCTTTGTAATCTCTATGGGTATATGTTGCATGTATTACATTCTTATGCTTCTTAGTACTTTCTCTTCCCATGCTTTATAATCTATATGGGTATATGTTGCATGTATTCAAGTTATATATTTACTAGATGTTTCATTGTTTCTTTTCTATTTCTAGTTTTTATGTGTGTTTTTGTGTTACATTTATTTCGTTATTCGTTTTTATTCCAGATTTTCCTTAGATACGTTGGTATTTGGTCGTCCATTTGTGTTTCATTTTAATTTGTCACTCCTGTTTGTTCGTTTGCTTGATAAAGGCCTTGTTGGTCGAAACGTTGCTGTTTATCGTCACTGTTTATGTATTTTGTAAAACTATAGTACTTTGTTTGTACGTGTTTCACCATGTACAGACAGATAACTAAGATTTTACCAACAGAAAACCCCATTTTAAAGTACAAACATCTGAAGTTATATTGTATGGTATCAGATCTGAGTAGATATAGGGAGGCCATCAGAACTGACTCATGCCAACCAGTGTTTAGGTGGAAAATGACAAGCTCTTATCAACTGTTAAGTAGACAATTACCAATCACATCTGCAAGACTCCAACAAATCATCTAAAGTATGTTCAGAAATTTGTGTTCCAGTGGCTCTCTCGAACCCTGCTCACTGGTGTCGCGATGTATCATAGACTTGCAGTAAATGCTTCGGAAGATCCAGAATGGCAGGTTGTGGTATAAGTGGATGTCATCTATAGAGGTTTCTAACTTCCAGAGTCTTATGTTGATCTACTGTCCTGGACATGAGGGTGTTCATGACAATGAGAGAGCAGACAACTTTGCATCAACAGCATTGATTGTCGGGGATTTGAGGATAGATTAGAGGGAATGTTCTTAATTTTCATGGTGACCGCCTGTTGGATGAGGACACTAAAAATTAATGTTGAATTTATTCAGCGATGTTGTACTAATATAACTGATGCTTGAGGGGCAGAGTGAGGAGTGTGTTTAGCCAGCAAGTCACAGAAACTATCAGTTTGCATGCTTTTTGACATCTGTTGGGAGAAACTGAGTACCTATGTGTCTGTCCAGAGTGGTGTGACATCAGCCAAGTAACCAATATTTAACAATCTTCTTATGTAAAATAAAGATTGGATCACATATAACTATTCACAGAAGTGCAATGATGATGGTACTATCTATATTCTCTTCATGTCCTGTGTGACACATAATGTTTTTACAAAAGATTTCCATTATTGCTGTTCTGCCATCTTTCTATTAATTGTTACCCACACCAGGCGCAAATCTTTAAACTCTCTTTCCACCATTTCCTTTGGATGCTCAGGCTTTGCTTTGCCATCTGCTGTCCTAGCTAATGCCCCTACCAGCATACGACATACAATGCCCAATCCATCTCCATCTTTTAATGAAGGTCTCCACTAATACTCTGTTTTGTTTTAAAAGCTCTTTATTTGCTATCGTATTTAGCCAGAAAATATCATTTTCTTAAACAGCTATTTTGGAATGTCTCCAGCTTGTGTATGATGATGTGGGTCATTTGATGGTCCTATCAATCAACAATATATTGTACACGTTTCCACTGGATGAATTTTTTTGCTGTGCCAATCACACTTATATACGGAAGTTTCTATCTCTAGTTGATCTTTCTTCTATTCTTTGCTTTCCATTTCCCCAGACAATATATTAATGTGTCTCATGACTACAGTTACTGACACTGCAAAGGATCACACTGGGTTCTAATTTAGTAACTATTTCTGATTTTACTATTAAGTGTTATATTATTGTACATTTGATGCAACACCTAGTGTTATTTTCTACAATTCTCAGTCCATGTATTGAAAGGACTAAAATGGGAAATTTTTGGATAATGAGTAAATCTATAGATTCTTCAAATCTTTACAGTTTTACTTGAATCTATTGTCCTGGCCATGCAGCTGTTCACAGTAACTGAAGAGCGTACAAGCTTGCATTAAAAAAGCTGTTAGTGATGGATCATCATTATTATCAATGCTAGTCACGTCCAAGGGCACATACGACAGAGACAAAAAATGTCCACTCAGTTCAATGTTGTGCCTTTCTTTCTACCTCAAACCTTGTCCTATGCATGTCTTTGAGCTCTGCTTTAAAAGTTCTCCTCCATGCACACGTCTCCCTTTTTTCTGGTGTCCACTGAATTCTGATGTTCCAGCAAGTACTAACGTGTCAGATGCCAAGAGGCAGGCTGTTTGGGCTAGACTCTCCCCTAGGTTTTTGCCCTATCCTTCATCTTTGACAGTTGTTCTGTCTCCAACCACTATGGCATCCGGATCTTCAGACCAATTTTTTTCTGCCTGTTTCTGTAGCTGTTTTTACAGTGGCGGAAAGGGGGTGTGGAGGAAGTCAGCTGGCCCAACACCATCCTCTCTGAGTTGCCTTTTACAACATGTGTTGAGAGGAGACTGATTATATTCTTTGCTACACTGGAAACAACATGAGAGATGGATACAGGAGATCTAATGCTGTAGATTGGCAACTGCCTGTTAACTGATGACACAGCACTTGATAAATCTCTACTGTGATTGCAGAAATTTGAATTTAAACACTGTCCAGACTAGGCCCTTCAGAATATGAAGTGTGCTTGACCATCAAGCCACAGGAACCACTAGAAAGCATACACTTCGACATCTCCTATCGGAAAAATAAACATTTATTGGTCTGCTTTTAACGAGATAAGATTGACTAAATAGTGAATATCATTCGTCATTAGAGATTCAATGGTCAGAAATGTCAAAATTTTAAACAAAAAAATGAAGATTTGAAGCTTGTTTTATTTATTTTGATACTTCCATAGCTATAGTTCCAAAGCAAAACCTCCCTTCTAATGCACCAGCATTCTTGTGTGAAACCTCTATATGTCAAATATGAGGCTTTGGTGTCCTCTTCTACCTTGTGTTCTTCCTCCTCACTGTTCTCTTTCCCATGTGTGTTTCAGTGGTTGATTGTATGGCTATTTCCTATCTACCAATATGGTCTATGTAGCAAAGTAGCCAAGGCGATTGTTTTGCACTTTAAAGCCTGCAGGTTGTGGTTTAGAATATGGTTAACATTGATTCACAGGTGCATTTTTTCAGATTTCTAGGATTGTTAGTGGAGCTATGGAGTTTGTGCTTTGTCTAATACTCTCGGCAGGTTACATGTTATTTCTGTAGAGTAAACCAAGCAATACGAGAAAATTCTGTGCAATGAAGTCAATCCTTTGCTTGTATATCCATTTCCTATCTACCACATATTTCTCTCTAATTTTCAGCAGTACTAGTTATTATTCTGTTCTAGTGGATTGTATAGTCTTCACCACTTCCTTGAAAGGAAATGATCATCTATGCATCTTCTAATGTGTAGTTATCATATGTTCTGTGAACTAACTAAATAAAACTTTCCTTTTTTTTTAAACCTCAGATGCATATTAACTTTCTAATATTTAACGGCGTCTGTGGCTTAGGGGATAGTGATTCGGTCTATTAACGTTCTTGAGTTTGAATCACGCTGCGGACAGTTTGGTTGCAAATTGTTTCGAGACGATTTTTACAAAAGGATGATGGCACCACCCATTCAGAAAGCAATGGCGAACTACAAAACGTAACAATGCCTAGAAAAATCACAAACAGCGTTAAAAAGCTGGGGTTGATTCGCAATGTCCTGTAAAGGCTATGCAATTAACTTTTTTATACTTTAGTATTATGCCAGCAAGAGCCGCAGTAGCGTAGTTGTTAGTGAACTCGCTTCTCAAGGCTGGTGGTCTGGGTTCAGCTCCGCAATGCGCGTGGAATTTTCCCAACCGCGACGGCTCTCAGGTCGACCCAGCCTCAACTGGGTACCAGACATGCTCTGGGAAAGTAAAGGCGGCGGCGTGATGCTGACCACACCACCCATCGTGTGCCGCTGGTCAATGAAAAATACAGGCCTAACACTGTATTGACCTATATACCACGAGGTATGAAAGAGTTCCTTTACTTTTACTTATTATGCCAGCAAGAGTTGAAAAATGACTAATGATATAGAAAGTAAGTGGAGTGCATTTGCGCCTATGTGGTGCTGGGGCCCTCAAAGGTAGCAAAGAATAGTACCACTGTGACCTACAATGCATATCGTAAGAGGCGACTGATGTAGGACCTAGGGAAGCTACCCTTTGCAAAAAAAAATACTCGTAAATAAAAAACGCAAAAATTGGATATGCTGGCCTACTTGTAGGTGCATAACTGGCACAACGTACAATCGTTCTTAGGCTCAGATCACATAAAAATAACACAGAGTGGTCCATCTGGAGCGTTTGAAGAAGAATGCATTTGAAAATAGATGTCTGCGAAAAATAATGAACATAAAATGGGACTAATTCAGAAGTGATGAAATCAGATAAATATCTAGTTAACCACTAGTAATTACAGTTATAAGAGGGAGAAGATATGTTGGGCATACCTGGAGAAGAAATGATCAAAGAATACCAAAGTAGGCATTGAAGTGGGGGACAAATGGTTTATGAAAGAGAGGGAGACCTAGGGAAACAATGAAACAAACTTTGATGAGGCAAGAAATATTGGACTCAAGTCCATAAAAATAATTGATCGAGTTGTCCAGGACAGAGGTATGGACAAATTACTTGAAGGCCCTACGTAACGTATGAGAGAATATATATATATATATATATATATATATACACACAGTTCTTTATATTCTTAAATGCAATATGTCCGTGACTTTTTCAAGCATTTACTGAACAATACTAAAGGTACAGTTGAGATGCTATAGATCAAACTAGCACACATAATTTTCTTGAAGCTGAATTGATTTATTAGACTCAATAGCCATGAACAACTTGAATAAAGTTAGATATAGTAAACAAAATAAGTTTTAGGTTAATACAATGCTTGACTAGAGTCATCAATCCCACAGCTTCATTTGTCATGAGGTCCCTGTAACAATGTTGCTGATCTCATTTCTAAGGAAGAGAGGGCTTCTCTAAGGAAGAAAGGGCTTCTCTCCAAATCTCTGATGTTTTGCATGTGTTAGGACATGCAAGAACATGGACTTCATATCTTGCCCTAAAAATGAAAATCATGGCATATCCTTTACAAGATGTCACCAGCAACCACAGTAAACCAGTCGATTTTATAGGCACCACTTATACATTGCTTTCTGAATAGTCTATTTTTTTACAGTTCGTAAAAATACACTGGAACAATTTTGCTTCCAAATTGCCCGCTGCGGAGTTTGAACCAGGTACTCTTGGGTTGTGATCGAGCTCACTACTGCTTGAACTCACTTGTGATCGAGCTCACTACTGCTTGAACTCATGATCGAGCTCACTACTGCTTGAACTCACTTGTGATCGAGCTCACTACTGCTAAGATACAGACACCCAATATACCTTCCACTACTGAAGACAAAACACGTCCAACCTAACAGGCATGGATACCCAACAAAGGAAATGGGACATCCCAGGTTAATGCTATAGAATCAGTATGCATTATACAGTTAATAACTATGCTTAGATATCTTAGAATGAAAGGGACTGTCACTGTGGATCATTACTAGATTCATGGAGACAACTCATTTCTCTGAATTACTGAGCATAGGAAACTGGTCGCATAAGAAGATTTTTAAGGAAATATGAGTTTTTACATTTTGTTTCCTTTTCTTTTAGAATTAAGAATTCTCCAGAGCATTGTTTAAATATTCAGAAGATTGTCCAGGTCATGCTGTGGTTCGTGGAAATAAATGAGCTGAAGCGCTGGAGTCGAGGACACAAGTAAAAAAGACATTGACTAAGAATAGGGCAGATATACTGAGGTAAATAAATGATCATCTGCTGGAGAAGGTCACCGCAGTAGATGAACGAGTGATCAAGAGGTTGACAGATTTTGGAAATATGCAAAGGGCAAACACAGAGGTACAAGAGAGGATGGGTTTAGATAGATAATTAACCAGTGTGTGATGAGAATAAACCGCATACACACCAATACCCTCATTCTTTACTGAGATTGAGCAACTATGGGTCTGTCAAAAGTGCAATAGTGTCAGCTCTTTTAAACACTGAAACAGAAGACTCCAACATTCTATAGTGTGCACATTATTGATAAGTGAAGCTTCCTGCATAGACGAAGTCACTGTCAGCAGAAATAAGTCAGTGAGTAGGACCCCTTGTAACTCAGACCCCAAGCACTTTACTGGAAGAGTGTTCCTGTAAGGAATCGTTTCCTCAGTCATACAAGACATAGATCATTTGCATATAGTCTCTGTTACAAACACATACCAAAAATGTTTATTCAAACCGACAATTTACATACCATTTTAAGAATGTTAAACAGGAATATGGGGTTTCTATGGCTAAGTGGTTTATCCATTGCCTTGCATTCTGAAGGTCGTGGATTAAAATCCAGACCGCACCGTTAATTTTTTCCAGAGATCCTTAGGATTGTTGCTAGAGCTACAAAGATCATGCTTTGTGCAATACTCACGGCAGGTGGCACACCATTTCTGCGAAGAGAGACCGAGCCATATGGGGTAAAACCTGGTGCAATAAAATCAATCCTTCGTCTTTAGACCAGTTAAACCGAAACAAATTAACTCTTCAGCTACACATACTTCTTACTCTGAAAATATGAGACAAGGGTTTCTGTTGCTCTTGAAGAAGAAAAAGTAAATAAATATTAAAAATTCTTGCAACATTATATTTTTGAGGCTCTGCACTTGTAGAAAAGTGGATGTGAATTCAAGAAAAGTGAATTACTCATTTTACATGTGGGATTTACAGTCTGTGTTGATAAAATGACAAGATTTAGAAACATACTAAATGTGAAATGAATTTTTACATAAAATTTACTGATTTTTCCAAGACTACAAATTCTAATTTTTAGCAACACAACTGTTGATACTAGAGGATGAGATGAAACCCAGTTACAATGTGCCTGCCCCCATGTAGGGGTCCGATGAACGAAGATGCAACATTTAGTTGCTCTTGGTAAAAATCAAATATATCTCAAAGAATGATTAAACTGATTTATAAAAAACGAACGTAAACAAAGAAACAAACAAACCCCACTACAACCTATATAAACAAAAAATTGTTTGTTAAATATTTACAAATTAAAGTAAACCCCAAAAATTAAGAAAATGGTAGATGAAGTTTATGGATGTAGGTTAAAAGAAACAACACGGATATGAAATATATATTTTCAAATTAAGCATAATTATCAAAATTTATACATGAAACTTTGTGACCAACAAAAAATGTGGTGTCAAATCATATTTTTTTTCCAGGGGTCCCCATGTTTTTTTGTGCCCAAGATCCTACTAGAGAGTTAAGCACTCATTGGCATCAATACACATAAATGATCTTTTGGGGGTAAATCTTCTTCTTCTTTGAATGTTCCATATCAACCATTTGTTAAACCACTCTGTGTGATTTTTATATGATCTGAGCCTAAGAGTAATTGTGTGTTGTGCCAGTTATGCACCTACAAGTAAGCCAGCACATCCGATTTCTGCAATGCTTTTTATTTACTAGGACAGCTTCCCTAGGCCCTACCTCAGTCACCTCCTATGACATGCATTGTAGGTCGCAGTTTTATTATTCTTTGCTCTCCTTGTGAACCCCGGCAACACACAGGTGATAGAAGTAAATAAATACAAGTACACCATACTAGTTTGTCAGCTGATTAGCATCCATGACAGTCAAGACAATTACTGAAGGCGTGGCAGGTGCCATGTTGGGGATCCCTGAGATGATGACATTGATAAAATCATGAATTGACCTGACAGGTTGAAACACATACACTTGAAATATACACAATCTTCTCATGAAAATAGAAAAAATAGTTATGTAGCTGACTCCAAAGTGTACACAGTATGTAACTATGAAAGTCAAAGAGTGGACCAACTTAAGGGGGACTCTGGTCTTGAAACTTTTTTCGTTGCTTTGGTATTAATGTAGAATTTGTATAACAATTTTGAAAGATTATGACTTAGAATAGTAGAAACAAATTAGTAAAAAATAAAAAGTCAGCGCTTGCCATGAAAACAATACAAAATGGCCTCCAAGCACAAATTTTCAAATCCCTAAGGCTCTGAAGTTAATGAATATAAATGAATTCTATTTTCACTGTAAGGTGAGCAATTGTAATATCTACAAAATTACACATTCTTTTTAGGATATATTAAATATTATATTTTTATGAATTTTTGTGTAAACACACCCTCCAAAAACAGCTTTTTTGACCAAATTTTGAGGGAATTTTTACCCAAAAATTTATAAAAATTAAATATTTAATATATCCTAAAAAGAATTGTAATATTTTAGATATTACAATTGCGACACTTAGAGTGAAAACAGAATTCATTTACATTCATTAGATTCAGAGCCTTAGGATTTGAAAATTTGTCTGCCATTTTGTATTGTTTCCATGGCAACACTTTGACATTTTTTTTTACTAATTTTTTCTACTATTCTAAGTCATACTCTTTCAAAATACTTATACACATTTTATATTAATATGAAAACAACGAAAATAGATTCTTGATTTTCAAGACCGAATCCCCCCTTAACAAGACTAAATTAGTTGTTATATAACTGATACTCTCTCTTTAGCCTGTTACGCCCTTGGCGTTTAGGAGCAACAAAACGCACACCATTCTTCCCTGTTCATGGCCTTCCTCTGTATTGTGTTCCAGCTATGATTCATTTCCTTCAGTTCTTGCTCTATCGTTCTCCTCCAGGTTGTCTTGGGTCTTCCACGCTTTCGCCTACCCTCTGGAGTCCATCTCAGTGCAGTTTTCGTGTCGGAGCCAGTCTCCATGCGCATCACATGTCTAATCCATCTCTAGCGTCGTCTTCGGATGATAGTGCCCATGGCATCGTGCAAGCAATTCTTGGTTCGAGATAATATAACTGATACATTCAAGTTTATATAGTGGCAATGATGCTTTCTTTTATTAAGAAAAGAACAATCCAAACTTTTGTAAATCTTAGTCTAGGATAATAATAATAGCTGTCCGTCGCAAATGATGATGACAACAGCCTCAGATATGTGCTACTGCACCTCTCTGGCATGTACAGAGGTGACTGTATAGTCCAATCCTCAAACACAATCCCCTGACACAGGTCATGATACATGATCAAGGTTAGACATTTGGGTGTTGTGTATTCTTACACAGCTTGCTTTCTTTGTGTCTCAACAGCATGAGGATTCTCAGCTATGCAAGTTCCTCTTGTGTTGTTACAGCGCCACATTTAGCGATCTTGAGCAAGGGATTCCAAGCATGTGGTGTCTATTTTGAAGCATTTTAGAAACACTTTCAAGCATTTTTTCTGTCCACCTAATGATCGTCTGCAACCATCAAGCCCGTCATACATCAACAGTTTTGAAGAGTCCAGGATAGAGTGCAAATGGTGAACTATTTAGACTGAAAAGTAAAGGTCACTTTCCCTAACTGCAACCACACATTGTGCAGCAGCTTGAAGTCTTATTATTTTATCCTTGCAAAGATTTGAACTTGCATCATCATGACTTACAGGCTGGTGTTCTAATCATGGCTTCCCTAATTTTGTTTATTCCTCTCTCTTTTTAGCCTGTTACGCCTTGGCGTTTAGGGCAGCAACAAACGCACACCATTCTTCCCTGTTCATGGCCTTCCTCTGTATTGTGTTTCAGCTATGATTCATTTCCTTCAGTTCTTGCTCTATCGTCTTCAGGTCGTCTTGGGTCTTCCACGCTTCGCCTACCCTCTGGAGTCCATCTCAGTGCAGTTTTCGTGTCGGAGTCAGTCTCCATGCGCATCACATGTCCAATCCATCTCCAGCGTCGTCTTCGGATGATAGTGCCCATATTTTCTTGTTGGCACCGTGCAAGCAATTCTTGGTTCGAGATAGTAGTCGGCCAGTACACGCGTAGGATTTTTCGCAGACAAGTTGTATGAAAGGTGGAGAGTCTGGACATATCCTGTTCTGTCATTCTCCATAATTCCGATCTGTACAGCAATGTTGACAGCACACAGCTGTTGTAGATACTAGTCTTGGTTCTGATGCTGTATTGGGCAGATTTTCAGGCGGTCTGAAGGGTCATGAATGCACTTCATGCCTTACTCAGTCTGTTTTTAATGTCAAATCCAGTGCCTACTTCATTGCTAATAACACTTTCAAGGTATGTGAAAGCGGTTGTATCTCAGAGGGTTTTACCCTCTAGTTTGACTGGTGCTGGGATTGCTATGTTCAGAGTCATTACTTGAGTTTTCTTCTGATTTATTTTCAGCCCAACCATCTCACTATATTGGTTAAGGCGGCAGGTCTTTTCCTGGATATCTCTATGTGTATGAGATAGGAGTGCAATGTCATCTGCAAAATCTAGGGCTTGGAATCTGTTCTTTATCTGCATTATAAACTTATCCCTTACTTCCTTGTCTTTTAGTCTATCCACATCGAACCTCTTTTGGAAGTTTTTCTGTTGTCCTGTTTTTCTTAGTTTAAGTTTGATATAAGCTGTGACTAGGTGGTGGTCGCTACCAACATCTGCACCTCTCTTAACTACAACATCTAGCAGCGAGCGTCTCCAGGGTTCATTGATCATTATATGGTCTATTTGGTTTTTATCTCTGCCATTAGGGGAATACCATGTTAGTTTGTGGATATCTAAATGTTGAAATAGGGTTCCTCCTATAACAAGAATTTTGTTTATTACATCCAATTAAAAGATTTAGTTTTAAAAATGAGTCCAGACTGCCATCATTATAAATATAATATACCCCAGTTCTGCAGCAATTTGCAACCAATTAAAGTTTCCTTTCTTCTTTTAGTTTGCTTGAAATATTGTATATATATATATATATATATTCAATGTTTTATGTTCTGTTCTGAGGAGCAGAATGAAGCGTTGGCCTAATTTGCGCTGATTTTGGTAGTAGTCCTGTGTTAGTTTTGCTATCTCTCTGATTGATTTTATCATCTGTTTTCCTCTGATGATAAGAAACTTGTTCATCTAGTTGCTCTTCTGCATCACATTCCTTGGTCAGTCAGTCTGCTATCTCATTTCCTAGTAAACTATAAAGTTTAAGTTAGTGAACATTTTTGTAGGAGGGACTAATATATGCTGTCGTGAGCAGTCCAGAAGGCAAAGAACCATAGAGATGTATGTTCATGTATTCTAGAAATCACCACACACTCAAACTCTCATGGGAACACATTTTGTCAAATAATGATAAACTCTCGTCAATAAGATGCATAACTTTTAATGCAAAGTTACTGTATTTGTTGGTTCCAAATGAAAACTGGATAACCACCCATGAAAAAAAGACAATATATTACAGTCAACACATTACCAATCAACTGAAGAAGTGCATACAATTTCAAAGACAATCACAAAATACAAAACATAATCAATAATTAACTAGAAATATTTAATCACATTGTATAGTCCAGTCTCGATACACGTCTGCTTCAACTCAGATTTGAAATTAATATGGCATTCATAATAGCATTTGGCTATGAAAATAAATGCTTTCTGAAGATTGCAAATAATGATAGCTTTTGTGATCTTTCACCAACTGATAACAAAATATACACACATAAATGGATGACATGACACAGATAATTCCATAGCATTTAATGCCATATTTTAGACCATACAGTATTAATCCTGATAATTTAAGAGTGATGATACTTACATTAACACATCTTTATAGAAAGAAATTGATAGCACAAACTTTTTTTTCTCTTTCACATTTTAACATTTCTCAATATGAGGCATATTGCACACAAACGAATTTGTCAATATAATTTTTGCATTTATCTGCAATTTAATACGTAAGCAATATTTAGACAATTAATGTAATTTCAAAGTAAGGACCAAAATTAACAACAAAACAAATCTATGTTGCACAATGAATAACTGTAACAACAAGAACTTAATATAATTATTCATTAAATTTTACATCTTGCTTAGTGATTAGATCAAACATCTACAACACCACTACACTACCACCCCACAACACAAACACTACTGGGTTCTTTCCCGCAACAATACCACCACATTTGTACAATTTATCAAGAAATGATGATTGAAAGTAAAATTTGCTTAACAAAATGGCTACTACTACATTCTATGAACAATGTCAATCATTTTTTTCTGGTTATTAACTGTCCTTGGCCTTGATTAATCAGTTATATTTATAATCTTATAGCATTGATTAAAATTGCATTTTTCAAGTTCAATTAACTGCACATAGCAATAATTAAAATTGTATTTTTCAAGAGCATTTTCAGTGGTGTTTGCTGGCACTGGAATTTAGAGTAATATGTTGCAGTGAAGTTGAAAGTATGACTACCTAACCTAACTTCAAGGTAGAACTTGTAAAACTAAGTCAGTCAGCTTTGATAGTCTTATAAAAATCTGTATCCATCTACAGGCAAGTTAGACGAATCTAAATATTGTCTTGTTGATAGTTTACCAAAACAAATCACCGAAGTATGCAAGAACACTCTGGCCTTGATCTGAACAGTTTACTAAACAAAAGTTATATTCTTAGAAAAGTTAAATAAAACTCAAGTAAAAAAATACATAGTTTATATTACCAGTAACACTCCTTGATCAATGTTAACTACATTCTAAATAACACATTGTTACAGAATGTAATAACAAAGTAGGAAACAAGAACAAAACAACCTCTGTGTGTACAACTAAATAAAGAATAGAAATGTTAACAAATAAATCTAACAATCATTTATAAATAGGTTCATTTTTCATAGGTAAATCCACTAACTTTCAGTAAACATCTTGTGCATGCACAAGTTTCAACATTTTTTTGTTAGCCATAAAGGATTGTAATACAAATTTATTGTGTAGTATGTTGTTGTCAAGTAGTATCATGTTCTAACGGCTTTCAGCACAGCCCTCCTGAAAAACTTTGTCTCTAGAAAGTTTTTCCGTGTCCTTCAGCGTCAAGTTAAAAGTTTACCTGATGTCCTGCTGTCACCTTCGTCTTAGTTGTCCCCTGCCTCATACACCAGGAACCATACCTTTCATTACTGTTTTCTCCAAACAAATGCGGTGTTTAACACAACCAGAATATTTCATCTTCCGGGACATGATTGTATTTATGAGTCGATGCTTCTTGATATGCAGAGCTTGTGGGATGTCTTTGTTTCTTCTCTATCCAGGATGTTCTAAGAACTTTTCTGTAATACTTTGTTTCAAAAACTTATATTTTATTCTTTAATGTTTCTGTTATGATCCATGATTCACATCCATATGTTGCCACAGGAAATATGCATGTTCTCAGGAGACCTACTTTTGCTTCTTTGCTTGTGTCGTGCCTTAGTTTCTTAATGCTGACTACCCTCAGCATGTTTAGTATGTACAGAAAAACAAATTTTATTTATTGATTTGTGGGTAAGTTGCTTTCAAGTCCAATCTTATAGGATTTATGCTACCCAAGGGCTCTTCTATCTGCTCAACTTAAACATGAGACCTACATTTTTAAAACTGTCCATCTCAGATAGGACTAGGAACTTGATCTCACCTACATTGAGATCATGGACAACTGGGCAAAAAGGTTGATCACTTCATTTGAGAAACAAATGGAGTACTTTTGGAGTGAGAGTGAGTACCGTATCTCAACATCAAGAAACAAAATTAGCATTTGGAGGTTGAGGTGAACAATACACCTGTTTACTAACTACCTTTCCATCTCAATGAGTCAGACACCCATTTTACAGCTGGGTTGACAAGGTTGTATCTGTATCTGAATACATTTCTGGAAACTTAAGATTGAGAAATCAGTGCGCTAATAATTTGATGCAGTAAATCTATCCCCAAATATTTGATGACTGTACTACAGAGATGGGCAGTAGACTCAAAAGAGTTGATAAAATACAAAACTGGTGCTTAAAAGCAAGAAAACTAATTAAATATTAACATTAACCAATGAAGTAAAATCAAATAAAGTTTGCTCAGATTAGATAAATGAAACAAAACAGAACTAATGAGAACTCTGAAGTTAGAGATGCCCCGCCTGCATGGCGAGGGACACGATAAAATGGTAATTCGGCTTCTCACACAAAAATCAGTCAGAAACGGCATAACCAGACACCATGTCTATGCCCGAGTTCATATCGGGCAAAGCAGAAGAAGAACTAATGGACTCACATTATTATATGACAACAATCACCTTTTCTTTATGTTTTCCTGTCAGAATTTTTCAATTGATTTCTGAACTATTCACAGGAATAGAAGCTTGCGTGCACTTCGAAATTCTAATATCACAGCTGTGCAGCAGCACGACTATCAGTGTTAAGAAGTCTGTGTCAGCAAGGTCTTCACTTCAGTTGTAGTAAAATGTAATATTTTGGTTTATCCATTGCCTATACTTACTATTTAGTAAGTCCTTATAGTAAAGTAGAGAACCCATTTTCATACCATAAGGTATATTAGGGAATACCATGTTAGTCCTAAATTTTTCTTTAACCAGTGGCATACGATAGGTGATGTGGTCATCATCATGTCAGTTATCATTACTTCTCATTTTGCTATCAATGCGGTACACTCACATTTATGTGATATGGGCAAGTCTCAGACATTGGAACAAGTATGAGAATTGGCGGGGTGGGTTAAGTTTGGACTTGCCAGACAGTGTCGTCTTCGTGGTAGAGAGAGAGAGAGGATGTATACTAATCAACTTCTTATGGGTACGGTGCAGTAATGGACTTTAAGATGGCTGCTGTAGCAGAGGAAATAACACGCATGAGAATGCCCATTGTGCCATGAAGTCGATCGCATAACATAACTTTTCATTGTTTCTCTGAAGCTGGGTAACCAGAAAGCTGTTATGGTATAAAAAAAATCTTACTCCCACTATGGGATTTGATCCTCAGACTACAAGTCTACAAAGCAAGTACACTAACCACTGCACTCTTAGTGAATCCTTTCGCTTAGTGTCAACCAATATTCACAAGGTCAATGATTTAAACAGAACAATATCTACCGTTCACATCCCTGTATCTGTTGTTTTATACTAGCAAACAGAATATTTCAAATTGAAGCTTCCACATGATACAGACACAAACTTCATACAAAATTTAGATGGTACACATTAGACACAGTCTGAAAGTTAAAGTTGGAAACATACTTCATTCTATGAATATTCTTGAGTAAATGAAAAATGAGCAAATCATAACTCAAGAAATGAATGTATATATGTTCTCATTTGAGATGATCCAAGAAGTAATTTAAGAAACAATATATATGTTCTCATTTGAGATGATCCAGAGAAGTGAAATGTATATATGTTATTTGAGATGATCCAAGAGAAGTGAATGTATATATGTTCTCATTTGAGATGATCCAGTAGAAGTGAATGTATATATGTTCTCATGTTTAAGAAAATGATCCAGGAGAAGTGAATGTATATATGTTCTCATTTGAGATGATCCAGGAGAAGTGAATGTATATATGTTCTCATTTGAGATGATCCAGGAGAAGTGAATATATATATGTTCTCATTTGAGAATGATCCCAGGTCACACTGAGCAATTCTTACTTACTAAATAATTACATCTTGTTTTCAAATATTTACCTCAAAAATATATATATATATATATATTGTAATAATAATAAATCTAGTTTTATCAGATATGTTTCTGATTAATCAGTCAAACATTTGTAGGTCCTTGGGGAAAATATTCAAAACAGAAGCCACTGCTTCTGTCTAAATAAGAAAAATTGCAGAAATTAATAATTTATCAATTTACATGCACACATGTACAAAACCAAGCATAAGATTGCAAATATACAAACTCAAAGAAAAATAATGATATGGTAATTTTAAAAAAAAAAAAAGGTACAGACCACTTTAGATATTGGAAAAGATAAAGCAGTTTTGCAAAAACTGATTCAAAGTTAAGAAGGGGTTAAGGAAAAAAAGACGGAAAAAAACAAGTATACACACAGACACAACTGCCTAAAAAATGATCAAATGCAAAACAAGATGGTCCTATATCAGATGGCCAGAAGTGAAAAATAGAAAATTTACTGATTTAGTGGAAAGGAGTAACAAGATACAGAAACTACATACAGTAGGAGATTTAAGAGAGAAATTGATAATGGATTGTGGACACACTTAGGAAACACCTAACAGCATAACCAGACATGGACTTACCAACAGGGGAAAAGGAGGACTGGGGTAGATAAAAGAATACCTGGTAAAGAACAGTAGTAAAAAATGAGATCAGAGCTTAAGAAGACATTTTAGAATAAAATTCTATAGAAAGAAATAGTTGCAGCTAAATGATCCACTAAGAACAAGAAGGTTTTAGTAGACAGTGGTAGTAAAAAAAAAAAGAAAAAAACAATGAATAAAACATTTAGGTTCACAAAACAAACACAAAATGGAAGCTTGCGTGCACTTCTAAATTCTAATATCACAGATGTGCAGCAGCGAGACTATCGGTGTTAAGAAGTCTGTGTCAGCATTGTCTTCACTTCATCCAGAATGTTAGACAGGAACGTTTGGTCTGAGCTCTTGCCCTCAACACTCAAGCTGCCATCACTCTGAAAATAGAAAAATTGTGATAAAGCCTGTTAACTATAATAATCAAGGATCAAAATAGAATAATGCAAGTCAATTCTGTTGAAAAGTATAGATATCTGATAGCATATAATGATGTTTGTTTGCATTCACCTGTGTGTTACCGGACTCAAAAGGAGCAAAGAATAGTGACCTGCAAGGTATGTTGTAAGAGGCCACTGTGGTAGGGACCTTGGAAAGTTACACTAGTAAGTAAAAGCGAAGAAATTGGACGTGCTGGCCTACTTGTAGGCGCAAAATTGGCACATTGTATAATTGCTCTTAGGTTTAGATCACATAGAAATCACAAAGAGCGTTTAACAAGGGGAAGGGAGTAGAAGTATTCATTTCATTGACCAAGTTATTCACTTTTTGTGATCTGTAGGCTTGCATCAGAACATGAGTATGCTGCGCCCTCTTTAGGTCCCTATGGCATATAGGACAGGCACATCTGAATTTTGACAAATAACAATGAACTATGTGTAAACTATAGCACAATGTAACAAACAAGGTGAACAAAGAACATCAATGAAGCACAGCTTATCAACTTTATTATCATGATTGAATGTTCTTTTACTTACAAGTTTCACAAGTAAGCAAACAGGGTGTCCCTGGATCGACCTGCTGTATAGGGAGGCACTGTTATCTACTTGCTCCACAACTGAAAAACATGAGCAAATTATAATAAAAATTCTATATATATGACTAAAGATATAGAAAGTAAATTGAATGCATTTGACAATAGAAGTCTGTGAAAAATAATGAACATAAAATGAGACGAATTCAGGAGAGGTGATGAAATCAGAAAAAATCTGGTCAACCACTAGTAACAACAGTTATAAGAAAGAGAAGATGGAGATATATTGGATATACTTTGAAAATAAATAATACAGAAAGAATCACAAAGCAGGAACTGAAGAGGGAGGTGAATGGTTAAAGAAAGAAAGTGTGTCACAGTGAACCATGAAATGAACTTTATTGTGAAAGGCAAGAAGTGTCAGACTTAATTCCATAGAAGAGATTAAACAAATTGCCAGGTCAGAGTATCATGGAAAAATAATTTGCAGGCCCTATGCAACGTATAATGGTATGAAAGAAATATAATATAATAATAAAACCTAACCATTAATGTCATATACCTGCAATGAAATTGAATAAAATCGTCATATCCAAAGGACGAGCCATCAACCACAGTAAACAATCGTGATTTCTAGGCACCACTTATAGTCAGTAGTTTGCCATTGTTGAACGGTGCCATCGCCTTTGTTAAAATCAAGGACAATTTGCAAGCAAACTGTCAGCTGTTGAATCAGAACGGTTAATGACCAGTCACTAACCCTAGCACAGAGCACTGCATAAAGCAACATATAAATTTCATAAGGACCTTTACTTTGCAAGCACAGTGTTGAAAAGGCTTTTTCTGATCAATCCCTGATGTTATCAGCACATGCCTTTCTTTGTTTTTTATCTTCTCCTACCAGCCTCGACTGTTTAATGGAAAAATTGTTCTTGAGATGTTCAAAGCAAGATGATCATGTCCTGCATTTTTGTGGTGGGTGACAGAAACCACACATTTCGGTTTTCTATCCTCAGGTTTTGTCAATACCATTCTGGCTTCTTTTCAACCACAGAGGGTGCATGTATAATGTTCAACAGATGGAACACACATTTGTACAGATGGACTACTGTTAAGATGTTAGAAAAAAGAAAACCCTACTTTATTGTATAGATTGATTGATTGGACCATCATCATCTCACTTCGGTGAGTAACCATGTGTGCTCCGATCTCTTTCTTATACAGAAAGATCTCAGGGGCAGTGCACAAGCTTCACAGCACCAGTATCACATCTTATTTATTCATGAGTGGTCACCAGAGAGGATTCATGCTAATAGACTGATATAATAAAACTGATAATTGAACCACATCTTACCTCTGAAGTGTAAATAGAAGCAAACTTTTGCTAATATGTTGGTCAGCTGCAAATCTACTGGCACAAACTTCTGAGACGACTTCTCCGTCATCTCCCCACCGCTGAGAAGCGATGCAAGCTGCTCACTAGAGAGTTTACAATTCACAATATTGTTAGATACAGTAAGTTATAATAACAAACATTTCAGCTTCTTCTGGAGCGCAGGTCTTCAACAAACCTACACTATTCTTTTTGTCAACAACCATAGCAGTTTGCAGCGTTATTATTTCTTTTTCAAACAACAATAAAACTAGCATGACACAATCATTATGCGCAAATGTTGGTCAAAATAATATAATAATTTAACAATATGTTTTTCATAGGAGAATCATTTGTTTTGTTTTTCATCATAACATTTGGAACCATTGTTATTTCCTAGAATAACTTCATTTTTTATTAGATTTAGTACTTGTAATACAAGCTGTTTTCTAGGAAATAAATGGTAACATGTAATATGAGCTGTTTTCTAGCAAATGAATGGTAACTTGTAATATAAACTGTCTTTTAGGAAATGAATGGTAACTTGTAACATGAGCTGTTTTTTTAGGAAATGAATGGTAACTTGTAACATGAGCTGTTTTCTAGGAAATGAATGGTAACTTGTAATACGAGCTGTTTTCTAGCAAATGAATGGTAACATGTAACATAGCTGTTTTCTAGAAATGAATGGTAACATGTAATATGAGCTGTTTTCTAGGAAATGAATGGTAACATGTAATATGAGCTGTTTTCTAGGAAATGAATGGTAACTTGTAATATGAGATGAAATGAATGGTATAATGAGAATAGTTAATGTTACACAAAATACACATTTAGTTTACAACTTGATATGGTGAGTATTCTTAATACTGGCTGAAATGTTCTCAGATAATACTGAAGGTAGCGATTTGAAATCTACTTTATCCTGTGTGGCACCATCTGCAGTCTACATAAATAATGGAAAGTATATCAATGATTATGAATAACAAAATAAACAAATGGTATACATGTAAATGAAGCTTTTAGGGAAACACAACAACCAAATGACAGAAGAGTTAAACTATATTTCATTCGGACAACATCATGTGCCAACACAAGCAAGAATGAGACAGTGAGTACTGCCAGTTAAACTTTATATTTAAAAAGTCATTAGTCATGTTGGGTTTGGCAAACTGGTGCAGAAGAAAAAATATTCTATAATCTTATATGAGAAAATAAAAAAATGACTGCAGGCAGTATGTAGTTACACACCTGTGTGTTGCCGGAGCCCGGAAGGGAAGCAAAGAATAGTACCACTGCGACCTACAAGGCATGTCGTAAGAGGTGACTGAGGTAGGGACATAGAGAAGCTACCCTAGTAAATAAAAAGCGCCACAGAAATAGGATATGCTGGTCTACTTGTAGGCGCATAACTGTCACAACATACAATCGATTTTTGGCAAGATCACATACAAAGCACACAGCTTCAATGGATATGAGTATTTGAAGAAAAAGAAGACGTAGTTATACTTAGTTTAACAATAAAAGCATCTTTGCTAAAACATTGCTCTAGTCTGATGTTATAGTTGGTAAAAACTACCATACTTTATTTCTGGATATTTTACATTTGGTTATTGGTTACTGAACTGATGTCACAATACTCCAGGCAGACCTATAGGTGCTCAGTCTCCCCCAACAAATGTCAAAGGGAATGCATAATGATGGTTCCTATGGCTTGTTGGTTAAACAACACTCCTCTCTCTGTCACTCAAGCATTCAGCATTATTAGTACAACATGTAATTTCAAACTCCTTAAACCACTGGATTGATTCACATCAATTTTAGAGACCTCATCCATTTTACATTTATTTCAGATTAGCAGCTTTTCAACTCTTAAGCTTTTCATTCAAGATGTATTGAACAAATGTTACAAAAAATGTAAATAATACCTTTCGGATATAGGTGAGGGTACCTCTCAGTTTCTGTGGGATTGTAATTTGATCAACAGTGAAAGCAAACTGGCCTTCATTCTGAGCTTCAGGTAGCAGAACAAATGGAACCTTGACAGCATCATGTGATTTGTGGCCAATCTAGACAATAAATAGATCAATATTTCAGATTTTGGCATTCACAAAACAAATAGTGGGCTGAGTCAGTGTTGTATACTAATAACATAACAGTAAATGGTCAGAGACTGAGAATGGTAGACAGAACATATCTTGGCAGCACTTTCCAAAATGTCACTTGATGATGACAAAAATGTCAGGATCTTCAAGGCAGCGCATTTAGCAGACTATATACTTATGTCTGTCACAGTACTATATACATATATATGACCTTTTTCACCTTTACAGATGGTCAATTGGCAAGTATTGTACTGTGACAACTTTTGAGTTTTCGCTTGACTCTCTTGTCTTTCATCTCATTTCTAAGTCTCTTTTCAAAAGATTCTACATCTTGCTAATGTTTTTTCTAAATAACTCAGTCATCAGCTAGTTTTCCCATTTTTGGTCCAATATTAAAAGTTCTTCATTGAGGTCTTGCAGATATCCTTATATCTGAGCAGTGGTCTGCAGGGTGCTTCTTCCCTTCTGAAAGTTCACAGAACAGCACATGTTGTGGTATGCAGCTATTGTCCAATCTTCTCACACAAACCAGCCATCTTAGTCTTTTACTGCTGAGCATGCTCATGATGGAAGGCAAGTATGCACATTGCAGTACTTCAGAGTTGGTTATCTTGTCGTACAACCTGATGTTCGTAATCTTGGAGACATCAAGGTGAAAGATGTTATTATGTTCCTCTTGCCTTGAGTAGGCTGCCTGAATCTGACCATATAGTAAAGAGCTAATTACAGAGGCTTGATATAAAATTAAATAAGGCAACAAAATATGTACATACCCCTCGAATGAGCTTTGTATTAAGAGTATCCAGCACACTGAACTCAAGATCTTTGATGGTATCTTAGTGAGGTCTTGAGAACACAACAGACACAAATAATCTGATCTTTTCGCTGGTGGTTGATGTGGGTTTCATAAGTCTATACAAACAAATATTCACCAAAATTAATCCAGTGGATTTATAACAGTGAGGCTTTAAAAGATGTCACATGATCTTAACAATGAAGATACATCTAAACAAGAACAATTACGCTAAGGTTGAATTTAAATCAGACCAAAAGGTATCTTAAAATCAAAAGTTAAGGCATAAGGACATGTTTTTATCTCTTATCATGAATGTTCATTAGAACAACTGACTTTATCCACCTCTTCTCTCTCTTTAGCCTGTTACGCTTTGGGTTAGGCAGCAACAAACGACACCATTCTTCCCTGTTCATGGCCTTCTCTGTATTGTGTTCCAGCTATGATTCATTTCTTCAGCTCTTGCTCTATCGCTCTCTCCAGGTCATCTTGGTCTTCCACGCCACTACCCTCTGGAGTCCATCTCAGTGCAGTTTTCTTGTCGGAGCCAGTCTCCATGCGCATCACATGTCCAATCCATCTCCAGCGCCTTCGGATGATAGTGCCTATATTCTCTTGCTGGCATCGTAAGCAATTCTTGATTCGAGATAGTAGTCGCCAGTACACGCTAAGATTTTCTGAGACAAGTTGTAGAAAGGCGGAGAGTCTGGACATATCCTGTTCTGTCATTCTCCAGCATTCCGATCCGAAGCAAAGCGTGATGCAGCACACAGCTGTTATAGATACTAGTCTTGGTTCTGATGCATTGGGTAGATTTAGTGGTCTGAAGGGTCATGAATGCACTTCCGTGTTTACTCAGTCTGTTTTACTGTCAGATCCAGCCTCCTTCATTTAATAACACCTCAAGGTATGTGAAAGCGGTTGTATCTCGGAGGGTTTTACCTTCCAGTTTGACTGGTGCTGGGGTTGCTATGTTCAGAGTCATTACTTCAGTTTTCTTCGATTTATTTCAGCCCAACCATCTCACTATATTGGTTAAAGGCAGGTCTTTTTCCTGATATCTCTATGTGTATGAGATAGGAGGCGATGTCATCTGCAAAATCTAGGTCTTCCAGAGTGATGTGAGCGCCATCTAATACCTCTTGCCTTATCTTCCGTTGTTTTACGCATCACCCAATCTATGACAGTGTTGAATAATAGGGCTGACATAACACATCCTTGTCGGACGCCTGTTTTTACTTCAAACTTTAGTTCTGAAGTTTCAACACTGATGCAAACTTGCTTAGAAGCTTTATAATATTTATAAAACACAGTGGGATTCATACCATCTTAAGATACCATAGACTTTCAGGTGTATGCTATCAAAAGCTTTTTCAAAATCTACAAAGTTGATATAGAGTTTGTTTGCATTCTGTGCACTGCTCTATGATATTTCTAAGAGCAAATATTTGGCCTATACAGCTCCTCCTCATGTAAATCCTGCTTGTTCCTTTTCAGTTTCTTATCCAGCAGCTCAGTAATACGCTGAAATGATTTTGCTTAAGATTTTACTTGGGACAGAAAGCAGTGTTATTCCACGCCAATTATTACAATCGCAAGGGAGCCCTTTTTGGTATCTTGATGATGACCTCTGTTCCATGCATCAGGTAATATTTGGCATTCCATATAGTAGTAAACAAGGGTTGCAACATATTAGCTGCAAGTTCTGGGTCTATTTTGAATAGTTCATGCTAGTTATCATTCTTGGTGCCTTGTTATTCTTAAGAGATTTAATTGCTGTAATGATCTCATCCGCTAAGTGTTTCAATGCCAATTTCTAATTCCTCTGTTGGTTCTGGTATGTCTGCTACTACCGGTGGAGGTGGTCTGTTTAGCAATTCTTTAAAATGCTCTGTCCATCGTATTTCTGTTCCTTTCCGCTGTCATAGTATTCCATTCTTATCCTTATGAGAGTATTTGATCTCCTGTAATGTTCCGCTTTATTAGCTTTGTAATTTTGTACACTGTTCCCTGATCACACTTTTTGCTGCTTCTTCTGCCTGTACTGCCAGGTCTTCAACATACATTCTTTGTCAGCTCTACAGTCCCGCTTGATTTCTTACTTGCGCTTTTGTACTGTTCTTGTATCTTGCTCAGTCTTTCGACTTTGCTTCTAACAATTTCTTTTTTAATATTCTTCGGCTGTCTATTATTTTCCCATGTTGTTGGTGTTATCCATTCTTTTCTTTTCTTTGTGCGGTAACCTAGACATGTTTCACTGCTCTTGCTATATATAGATGCTATGTTGTCCCATGTTCTATCTATGTGTCAGTTTCCATCCGTAGTTTCATTACTTTCCAGGGCTTGGAATCTGTTCTTTATCTGCATTATAAACTTATCCCTTACTCCGTGTCTTTTAGTCTATCCACATCGAACCTCTTTTTGAAGTTTTTCTGTTGTCCTGTTTTTCTTAGTTTAAGTTTGACATAAGCTGTGACTAGGTGGTGGTCGCTACCAACATCTGCACTCTCTGACTACAACATCTAGCAGCGAGCGTCTCCAGGTCCATTGATCATTATATGGTCTATTTGGTTTTATCTCTGCATTAGGGGAATACCATGTTGATTTGTGGATATTAAATGTTGAAATAGGTTCTCCTATAACGAGATTGTTCATGCTGCAGAAGTTGTACAACGCTCCTTTTCGTTCATCATACTCATCCATATTTTCCATAGTTCTATAACTATGTGTGTTGTCTTGTCCGACCTTCGCATTTAGATCTCCCATAACAATGATAACATCATCATGGGATGGTGACTTGTCTAATTCTGCTTGTAGGTTTTTGTAGTACAGTCTTTCTCTTGTATCTTCGCTATCATTAGTTGGCGCATAGCATTGTAGGACTGTGATGTTTGATGTTCCCTTAGTTCGATCTTAATCAAGTGCTGCTGATAGGTTTCCATTCTAACTAGACACTTTTCCACCTTCTTAGGATTACGCTACTCCTTCATGGTGTTGTCCATCCCCCGCCAGAAAAAGGACTGTTTCACCTGTTGCAGTGGTATTCTTCCATTTCCTGTCCATTCGCTCTCGCTAACCCCTAGGATATGAGATTATATCTTCATTTGCTGTTATTTGTGATAGTTCGGTTTCAGTACATTGTTCTTACATTCCAGCATCCAATCTCTGGTCTTGGTTTTGCATTCAGGACTTCCGTCTCATGAAAGTAGCTCTTTTCGGCTTCACCACTTCCAGTCATGTGAGTCAATGACTTGGTAGCCCTTCACGCCCGTAGATAGGTTGTATGTTTGTGTTGTTTCATGAATTTAATTTTTTTAAAGGATGGGATCGTTAGTCCCAAGCTCAACCCCAACCTGGGACTCAGGAGACCATGCTTGCCTGTCTCTCTTCAGTGACCTTCCGCTTGTAACTTCCGGGAACATAAGTTCCTCGCCGCATAGCTCACTGTATCATTGAGCACGCAAGCCTCCCACCACACTAAGGTAATGGCCTCATGGGGAGGATCCACCCTTGGTGTTCTTCTTTCTTCCTCTTCTTCAATGCTCCATATCGACACTTGTTAAATCACTTGTTATGGATTTAGTGTGATCTGAGCCTAAGATCGACGTGTTGTGCAGTTATGCGCCTCAAGCAGGCCAGCACATCCGATTTCTGCGACACCTTTTATTTACTAGGGTAGCTTTCCTAGGCCCCTATCTCTATACAATTGAGGCTGGATCGACCTGAGAGAGCTGTGGGTGCGTCAAAATTCTACACCCACTGTGGATTTGAGCCCGGACCACTAGCCTAACAAGCAAACTTACTAACAACTACGCTACTGCATCTATCTCAACTGGACTTAGATAACCTAATATTGCCACAGTACATATGTCACAAGCAAGACACAATATTTTAACTAAAAACTCACCAAATTTATTGTGAATTTTTTGAAGTGTTGAGTAGCTAGACATGGGCTGAAAAAACAGAAACAATTTAAAATAATGAAAGGATTGCTAGAGAGAGAAAATAATGAAAAAAAATGCAGAACAGAAACTTTTATATGCAAATATATTACTTAAATTAACTTCTCTTTGAACGCCAATATCGACACTTGTTAACCACTCTGTGTGATTTGTATGATCTGAGCTAAGAGCGATTGTATGTTGTGCAAATTATGCGCCACCAGCACATCTGATTTCTAGCATACTTTTATTTACTAGGTAGCTTTCTAGGTCCTACAGTCGCTTCACGACATACCTGTAGGTCGAGTGGACTATTCTTTGAGGTCCTAGCACCACATGGGCGATTTTAAATTGAATAATGTGAACAGCTACAGCAGATACTTTTAATAACCTGTTGTCTGCCCAACATGAGTTACAGAAACTTTCTTTAGATAATGTCAATCTTACAGTATGTGAATATAGCTAAATGTCAGTCTGCTGTCTGTACTACAACTTACACTGAACAAGAATTGAACATCATTAAACACTGACTGAATAATATAAATATTTGGGTCACATTAAACATGACAGGTCATAAGGGTTTAGAAGCCCGCCTGCCCAGCGTGTTCGTAGCGTGACTACGGATGACAAACTCCCTGTGAGTGCGGGTTCAATTCCACGGGCTGGCAGAAAAGCCACAGGTTCACCAGATTCACGTGTTCGTGGCACCGAACCAGGGTTCACGATATCCATGGCACCGAGCCAAAGAGCTGAAAGCTCAAGTGCTTCTGGATCGATAAAAAAAGGGTGAGAGAGATAGTAAAGAGAACTATTCCTGGAAGAAGGGGCAGGGAATGACAAAGACAATGATGGCAGCATGCCTAAGGAAATCTTGAAAACATGAAAAAATCAGAGGAACTAGCTAGAGCTCGAGTCTTTCATGCAGGCTGTGAGGACAGTGACATTTTACAAAGGGTATACTTCAAGCAGAGCACTTGTCCTACAGCATACAAGTATTAGGGGCTTGTTCACTGTCTATTCTATCTATTCTCTAATTCTGTTTTTGCCTTTCGACATCTGGTGAAAAGGAGACATCTGACCGAGCCTCTCTATGCGCTTAGTCTTTCTTTCTTTTCTCCAGTCCTGATTTGCCTCACAGCTTCAGGGTAGGAAGAGATTTCTGAAATGGGCTTTGTTTGCGCTTCATAACAGTGTCTTTGTCGCTCTGTTATATCTGAGTCCCCTTTGCATGGCGGCCTTTTGTTTTGTATCCACTGTACCGAAGTAACATTCCTCTTTGTGGCGACTGTCTGTTAGTAATCTGCTTATGTGTCGAACCATTCAATTTATTGTTTTTTGATGAAGTACTGATGTTGTACCCACTTTCTTCCTGGTCTCTTCATTTCTAAACCAGTCTCTTCTTGTTACTTCCAGCATTCTGCATAGACACTTCATCTGTCTTGACTACTTTTCTTCTGTCATTTAATATCAGCATCCAGGTATGGCACTGATAGCATAATCTAGGGAGAAAGATTGTGTGTTGTCTATTTATTGATCATATACATTGGCTTCTCCTGGGGTTCTTAAAATAATCCTTATTCTTTTATTCTACAGCAGCAGCATACGATGTATGAAACTAATATCAAAGATGTTGGTCTGCAATAGAATCATCACATTTTATCATTTATAAATGACACATCACATTAGATGATACTAACCGGTAGTGCAGTTTCTGCGCTTGGTGTGGCTTGCTGAGAAAGGCTGAGGGCTTCTTTAGATGGTGTTGTAATGCCTTCTGCTTCCTCATACTCACTGCGCTTGTCCTTCAGTTTCTTCTTTTCTTTCTTTTTGCCCTTCTTATCTTTTACTTTTTCTTTCTTTGATTTCTTGTCCTTTTTCTTTCTTGTTTTCTAAGAATTTGAAAATAGAAAAAACATGGAATATGTTATGACAAGAGCATATATTTTAAACACCTAAAACTATTATAACATCTGATAAAGAGATGATTAGAGTTACCAAAATCACAAACATTTTGAACTGTTCACAATTGGTGGAAATATCTTCTTCTTTTTGATCGTTTCTTTCTGCCATTTTGATCATTCTTAATGTGATATATAAACAGCCTACACCAAGAACGGGTGTGATTCATCACAACTTCATCACCATTTGGAGCTCTGGTGCTTACTGTTCGCGATGTGTCTGAATTCAGCCAGTGTTAACTTGTTTCGCTTTCCGTCAGTCATTGGCTGTCTCCAGCCGACCTGCAAGACAGCAGGTTGGTGGAAATATGGATAATCCAGAGCCTTTTTCTTCCCAGGGATGCGAGTTTTCACTCCTGGGCAGCCAATGCCAATTTGTAGAATCTGCATGTGTTCTGTAATTGTGGAAGACTAATGTAAAGGGTATTATGAACAGATGGGTGTGGTGGGAGGAGTTCTTGTCTAGCTTTATGTAGTCCAGGGCATTCAAGCAAGATATGATATACTGTCTCACATGAATGTCTGCCCTTTCTACAGTGTGGTAGGTGTGTGGGATTTATTCTGTGTAGATGGTAATTCAGTCCAACATGTCCTGTTCTTAACTGGAAGATAGTGCTTTGATCTTTTCGTTGTAGCAGATTTATATTGTCCTTGGGGTTTGGTCTATTCATCTCTGCATACATGTCTTGACCAGTCGTCCCCATAGCCCATCGGTTCAGCCAATCTTCTCTGGAGTTGTTTCTCAGAATCTGTTTTATATTTTGTATGCTAACAGCTTTGTCTATTTTGTGGTTTTGATGATCCCTGTTTGGCCAGATGGTCTGCCTTGTCAGGAATAAGATAATGCAGATAACATTTTTTTTTTTACAAATAGTTCTTCTTCTTCTTCAAACGCTCCATATCGACCACTTGTTAACCACTCTGTAAGACTTGTATGTGATCTGAGCCTAAGAGCAATTGAATGTTGTGCTACTTATGCGCCTACAAGTAGGCCAGCACATTCTATTTCTGCGATGCTTTCTATTTACTAGGATAGTTTCCCTAGATATTACATTTGTCACTTCTTACAACATGTATTGTAGGTCGCAGTGGTACTATTCTTTGCTTCTCTTGCAGGTCCCGTCACCACAGTGGCAACACAAGAATCAGTAAAGGTGGTCTTCAGAATTCCATGAAATTCTGCCTTGAAATATTTTATGCAGCAGACATTTTTATCTCATATTTTTACCAAATCGATACTTAGGGAAGTCCAAAACTGAAGCTATTTTATGAGTGAATGTTGTCCTGATGTTTACGTGGGCCTACTGTCATAAGAACCGGTGTTCATGGTAATGAGAGAGCTTCATAGTAGGCCTGCATCACCAGCATTGATCATTATGAAATTGAAGATTGGTAAGAGTGACATCCTTCCATTTCTCATAGATCGCCTGTTGGATGAAGACACTAAAATTGATATAAAATGTATCCAGCAATTTAAGGAATTTAAAATTACACCTGTACAAGCAGATCTGGATGCCTGAGGAAGGGGGAGAGAGCAGAGTGACAAATGTGTTTAACCAGCGAGCCATGGGAACTATACATATATCAGTATACATACACTTTAATAACTGTTAGGGAGATTGAGCACCTATGGTTCTGCCAGGAGTGCTATGATGTCAGTTCAGTAACCAATAACTATCATTTACCTCTTCATGATGTGAATTATCATCCTCATCCGAAGTGAGTATGATGTTCTCAAGAGCAATCTTTGGCTTCTGGAGAACAGGTGAAGTGACAGGTGATGTGACAGGTGATGCTGCAGCTTGTGATGGACCATTTGCTAACACTGGACTTACTTCTGTTTGTACCTGGCTTACATTGGCATTTGTACTGTCATTTGACAGCCAGAATGAGAAGTCATCTTGTGCCTAAGAAGGAGAAAGTATTAAGATAAACTTTCAAAGTAAAGGAATAAAGGGATAAGCATTATTAGTGTCAAGATATTTATTCTTAATTACTTCTTCCTCTTTCCGTCATCAGATCATTACACCTGTTACTAAATTATACAAATATTTTCAAGACATGCTTAGCATCCTCTAAAATATGATATAGTGTGTCTTTTTCCACCCTCTGTTTTCCCTGTATAGCAGACACTCTTGAAAGATGTGTTCTATAGTTTCTGGGCTTAGTTCAGATGAGAACTGGAAAAAATTTACCCTTAGAAACCGAGATTCTGATATATAGCTCTGGAATGTAAACATCTCCCATCCCAGACAACATTATGTCTGCCCAGTTCCAATCTCATAAGTAGTTATCTATCAACTTTATCACTTTTTTAACACATGTTACAGTTAGCTCAATCACAAACCCAAGCCTAACTGGTTCAAACCCCACGGTGGGCAAGTTTGGAAACAAATTCATTTCCGTTGGATTTATACAAAAGGTTAAAATAGTCCTCACCGTTCAGAAAGCAATGGCAAACTACTGAATGTATAAGTGGTGTCTAGAAAATCAACGACTCTTTACTGTGGTTGATGGCTACGTCCTGTAAAGGATATGCCACGATTTTCATTTTCAACAAATGTTACAGCATTAACGATTTGTTTAACAAGAACTCTAAGCAAAAGATGCAAGTCAATGATCAAGTACACCATTTCTGAGAATTCAGGTAACACAATAACATAGCAAACATACAATAAACACAATAACAGAGTAAATATAGAGAAAACATATTACACATAGAGTAAACATAATAACATAGTAAATATAGATTATGTTGGCATTTAACCTCCTTGGATGGTGCATCCAGCTCTTTTTCTTTATTTTCTTCTGGAGTGTTGGTTGACTTTTTTATTTCAGCTGGAGCTTCTGTAGACTCGGTTATGAGAAGAGAAGGTCCATTTTCTTTACTCTCTGTCTTCTTGTGCTTCTTCTTGTCTTTCTGAGGATTACAGATTGACACATTTAAATGAGAAACATTGCACTTTCATTCTGTACCAGAAGACATATGGAAGCTTCAGAGATAGTAGACCAAGGAAGAGTTAGAAGAATGTACCCCTAGGGCAAGAGACAGAAAATATTAGTGATCAATTGCAACCAACTCTGTAGAGATTGTACTTAAATGAGTTATATGAGGGTCCTTGCCTGAACCCGAGGACAGCGAAGAAGGAGGCTGAGAAATACATGGAGACGAAATATGGAGGCGGAGATCAACAATAAAAAGAAGAGTTGGAGGGAGCTGCAGGAGATAGTTAGAGATAGGAAGACTTGGCATGAGTTGGTTGAGGGTCTATGCCCAATCCGGGTAAAAGGCAAAGAGAGAGAGAGAGAGAGAGAGTTACATGAGGACCATCATTATAGCACTCAGGACACGTCCTTTGGTGTTCTGATTTCCGCCTCAACAAATCTAACAGCGTCCGTCCCAACACACCAGCTCAATGTTGATTAATCAATCTCTTTGAATATTTGGTATGTTGTTCTTTTAGGCCGCACCAATATTGACACCCAACTCTCAATCTGGTCATTGAGTGGGATTCACAGCCCTGAAACTCCTCTGTTCGGAAATACTCTCAATGCATTAAGGATGTAATTTCAGTCCATGGCAGCTACCTCTGATATTGTAGTCAAAACAGCCAATCTATCAGCATGTTCATTACCACTAACTCTGCGTGCCAAGGGACAAAAATGAAGGTGATTTCTCTGATCACTATCTGTACTAGTACCTCCACCCAGTTTCGTCTCACCATTTCTGATTCGACTTATTATGAATCACGTTCATGGAGTCACTGAGTATAAAAACATGAGATACTTGATATTATCTTACAGTTTACTATAAACAAACAACTTTGTCTGTATATTTGTTTGTTGTGTAAGGATTAATGTATCTTTAAGCAGAGGCATGCCTTTCAATCTAAGAGCAAGTTTTAGTGATTATATCAGAGTGTGTAGGTCAACAAACATGAAAAATAAGAATTAGCTTCTTGCAGAGAATCCTAGAATTACAATTTTTGTTTTAATGTTATCTTAGATCAATTATAGGAATGTAAAGATAATAAAAGTAGGTACAAGTGAGTTTTGTCCCTTTATTTGACGGCACATTCACAATTTTGAGAGTGGATGGCTGAATGGTTAAACATGGTGGAGTTTCTTGAGGGCTGTGTTCAATAATTTCTAAAACAAAATATTTGTCCTTTTTAAAATAAAAATATTGATAGTGATGCATGAAGAGATATAAATAAATATGGAGAAAACTTCAAAATCCTTCCAAATAGAAGTGAAACAATGAGATACCTTTGCTTTCTTTTCTTTTTCTTTTCCCTTCTTGTCTCTGTCTTTCTTGTGTTTCTTTTTTGTCTTCTCTTCTGCACCGCCATCTTCTGAGTTCTTTTGAGCACCTGTCACAATATGGTGGGTTCTCACTGGCAGAACTTCATCAGCTCGTAAAGGCCTATGGACACAATGGGTAGAAACTCAAACTACTGAATGTTTCTGACAGTGTAATATCATTGTGTTCTTATAAGAAATAATGAAATATGTATTGGAGCGTATCTTCAGACAAGGCAGAAAGTCTAAAGGGTCTCAAGCTGAAGGATAGACTTCATTGCACCATGTTTTACCTCTATGGCTCAGTCCTCTTTGCAAAATGGCATGCACCTGCCAAAAGTATTACACAAACTCCATAGCTCCAGCAACAATCCTAGAGTCTCTGGAATAAATGCACCTGTGAATGTGGATTTGAACCAACAACCTTCAGAATGCAAGGCAAGGGCTTAACCACAGAGACCCCAAAGATTTGCAGAAAATATGGCAGTAAAATCAGACATAGGTTGGTTATTTAGACATGAACTTCAATGTCACAACTGTAGTACTAATAAAATAACTAAATATTCATACAAATGAACACCTGTGGCACAAAGGTATGGTGTTTATCTCTCGCTTCTAAAGTAGTGAGTCGTATTTTTAAGCCATCCCTGATCTCATTGTAGGTGAGATCATGTTCCTAGCTCTATCAGAGACGAATGATAAAACATAGTTCCCATGTTCAAATTAAGCATATAAAACAACCATTAGCAGCTGAAAATCAATGAGAGTAAAAGCTGGGGAAAATGTTTAATATAAATTAAAAATAAAATGACTACAAATTTTCATCATCCTCAAAATTACATTAGGGGTACACATGCCAGTACGTAATACTTAACCAGTACAATTAGGCATTCCAAAATAAATCTTCAAGTAGAATCCAGGACAAGTTTCTGACCAAATACTATAGCAAATGAAGAGTTTTAAAAACAAACAAACTGTGCATCACTGGAGACCATTATTAAAAGATGAAGATGGATCGGCATGTGTGTCATATGCCAGTAGGGGAATTATCTAGGACAGCTCTTCGATGGATGGTGGGACGAGAAGGCCTGGACATACAAAGGAAACTTGTAGAAGAATGGTGGAAAGAGGGTAAAAAGATTGTGGCCTGACATGGGAAACAATTAATAGAAAGAAAGGCAGCAGAATGTAACAACAGAAATCTGTTGTGGAAGCATTATCTGTCAAGCGAGACAGAAAGAGGATAAAGATAGAAGTTAATACAATTAGAAAGATAAGACAAGAAAAGTCTCAATCAAATTTATTGTTACAAGAATCTGAACTGCAGTAGACATGAAAATAGAATGGAGACAGAAAGGGAGAAGATTTAACAGATGAAAAGCAAAGACTGGTCTAAAACAAAGTGAAAAGAAATGAACAGTATAATTCTGGAAGAAGGTTAGACAAAAGGATAAGAGTTCTAGATAGTAGATAGTCAATTCTTATGTTATTGAAAGAAACAAGAAAAACAAAGAGCAAAGACCAATTTATTTCTGTAGGACCGCCCATGTTGTGCTGGGACCCGCAACGGAAGCAAAGAATAGTACCACTGCGACCTACAAGGCATGTCATAAGAGATGACTGATGTAGGGCCTACGGAAGCTACCATAGTAAATAAAAAGCATAGCAGAAACTGGATGTGCTGGCCTACTTGTAGGCACATAACTGGCACAACATACAATCACTTTTAGGCTCAGATCACATACAAATCACACAGAGTGGTTAGCAAGTGGTTGATATGGAGCGTTCGAAGAAGATTATTTTAGGACAAGTCATGGAATCATTCAAACTCTGATGCATAGAGTGTTAAACAAAACGTACTCATCCAAATTGATGTCCAATGCTTTGTATACATCATTGTTTCTCTTGTCATCTTCGTTATCTGATCCACCCATTCCCTGTAAAATAATTCAGAAAACATACAATATATAATGTTCATTTGTGCCATCAGGTTGTGTGTTCTGTGTGTGTGTCGTTAGTGCATTTGGGAGGAATAAATTGGACCTCTACAACATGAAAATCTTCCTTGTGCACAGCTCTGGAAAACAGAGAATCTTCTTCTTCTTCAGCGATCTCTGGTCATGCGCTTAATTTACTGTGGACCACAAACTGGGCAGACAGCTTCAGGTCTGTCAGGTTTCCCCAAAGCTTAGTTTTCAGGTCGACTGGGTGTGGCCACATGTTGCTTCTCAGCTCACACAGAAGAGGACAGTCTTGCAGGATATGCTCTGGTGTCTGTTCTGCCTGCTGACACTGGCAGAGAGCTGATTGACTTATTCCTAGTCTGTATAAGTGTTTGTTGAGTCTGCAGTGTCCGGTGCGTAGTCGAAATATAATGACCTGGTCTGTTCTGCTTAGGTCTTTGAGGAGTCTTTTCCATAATCATATCCAGTGTTTGTCTTCCAGTCTACTGCAGATTTTCTCTGTATGAGGGTTTTGACCTCTTGAAAAGACAAGGGGTGGTAAATTTGCTCTTTAGCACTGCCCTCCTTAGCTAAGACATCAGCACTCTCATTGCCTGCAATGCCACAGTGAGATGGAATCCACTGCAAGTGAATTTCTGCCTTTTCTGAAAGCTGAGCAAGTTCTCTTTGTAGTTTTTGTACTGTGCTGTCAGTGGATTTAGCCTCCAGGGCTTATATAGCTGACAATGAGTCTGTAAGAAATACCATCTTGCTTGCAGCTTATTCATGTGCTGTGCTGCCATCAGAAGGGCTATGAAAACAGAGAATGATAACAGCGACTACAAATAGGATACAAGTTTTCATAAGCAGGTGCATCGTGAGTAAAAAAAGCTGATTTGATACAAGGTTACTATTGAGGAACTGATGGAGAAAAATCCAGTAAACACCAGGGGAACAAATGCACTGGATAGAACTACAATAAAAAGACTTGTGAAAAGTATAGCAAAGTGAGTCTTGTCTTGGAATCCTGAGGAAAGATAAACTGTGGATGATCAAAAAACCTTATAAAGTAGTGTTCCTTCATTTCTTAGTTTGCATGTTATGAATTCAGACACAGTCATGGTGCCAACTATAGCTGAACTGTGTGAAAGCTTCTTGGTATCCTTATTGCCAGTTTCCCTTGCCCTTCAGACGAGCTTTACTTCGACTTCAGAGGTACTTGTAATATAGATCCCCAAGAAAAGGATCAGGGTCTCCTGTCATCCAACCATTCATTGTCTGCAAACTTAATTATTTTTGCAGAGCTGGTCTCAAAAAAAAAATTTCCCGGCATATGGCCACTAGCTAAGAGTATTATAAACATGGCTATCTTGAACCCAAGAAGAATGTTGGAAGCAGAAACTTGAATGTGAAGAAATGGCAGCAAAGATAGCACAGCAATGTAAACAATGGCATATATTTGTTAAGGACCTGTGCTGCAGAAAGAGCTGAAAAATGATTATTATTTATTATTTAGACAACTGGAACAGAGTCCCTAAAAACAACAGCAGAATTCATGAAAAAATGTGGTGCATTAGTCTAGGTGGGGATCGAGAGACAACTGGTTATTATCAATGGCACTTGATTAAGGGCTTCCCCATAATGGTTCAGTCCATTTTAGTTTGCTAAAATCAGCAAATCATAATTTTCTCATAACCCATAAGGATGGATAATAATTTTCAACTGAGTTGACTGAGGCGTCAACTATACTGAAATTTTGTTTCTGAGCAGGCAGGAGTCAGGGTACGAACAAGCTGATAGATTGGCTGGCATGACTACAATATCAGAGGGAGCTGCAATGGACTGAAATGACATTCTGAATGCATTGAGAGTGTCTTTTCAAACAAAGGCGTTTCAGGGTTATGAATCCCAGTTGCTGGCCAGATTGAGAGAGATGGGTGTCCATATTGGTATAACCCGAAAAGAACGACATACCAAATATGCTAAAAAGTTATGGAACTGACATGTTGGGGTGCACTACGTTGCTAGATTTGTTGAGGCAGAAACCGGAGTACCTATGGATATGTCCGGAGTGGTATGATGATAGTTCTCATATAAACTAATACCAGAATTTGACATTGTATTTTGGTGGCTGAATTCAATGGGCATTCTGACTTCCCCTCATCTCCCTGCACCTTACCAAGTATGTTCTGAAAGGGGATTAAAAACTAGCATAAGGCTAGCAATTGTATCATGCTAAACACATTACTACAGCTGTTTACTCTAACAGCACAAAACTGCTATGGTACAGGTTTCATATAAAAATGTATAAACCTTTATGAGTTTTATATAGTTAAAAAGTAAGGTATCCCTTTTCATATTATGAGATTATTTTGATATCATTATAAGTTTTCTGGACACAACGCTTACTAATAGCTGTCCATCACAAGGCAATGATGACAACAGCTTCTGATGTGTGCTGCTGCACCTCTCTGGTGTGTGTGGAGGTGACTGTAGAGTCCAATCTTAGAACACAATCCCCTACCACAGGTGGGCATACATGATCAAGGTTAGACATGTGAGTGTCGTGTGTTCCATCTTTTTTGAGCAGATTGCTTTGTCTGTGCCTTGACAGCATGACGATTCTCAGCTATGTGAGTTCGTCTTGTGTCCTTACAGCACCACATTTGACGATCTTGCGCGAGAGATTCCCAGCATATGGTGTCTATATCGAAGCATTTCATAGACACTTTACGAGTGTCCTTAAAGCATTTTTTCTGTCCACTAACTGAACGTTTACCCCCTTCAAGCTCACAATACATTAACTGTTTTCGGATGCATTTATCAAGCATCAGACAAGACACAACATTACACTTTTATTGACAAAACAAGCTTATTGAGCAAGACAAAACACTCTTACTGGCAAAGACAAGATTTATAGACAAGCTTTCTGAGCAAGACAAGACAGACAAGTTCATCACTGGACAAGACAAAGTAAAGTTTCTTGACTACCTCAGGAGCATCAACGACTGTGCTGACTGTATGAGCTGCAGGTACATCGTCATCTGATTCCACCTCCTGAGTTTTACCCTTGCCTTTCTTCTTCTTTTTGCCTTTTTCCTTCTTACCCTTTTGAATCTTTTCTGTTTTCTGCTGAAGCATCATATACTTGTCAGATGCTGACAAGCCTGCAAACACAACATACACCATTAATAGGAGGAAGGCTGGTTTATACAACCTGTCTTACCATATACATTGACATCATCATCATCATCATCAAGTGTGTGCTAGCCAGTATAGACGAGTTAAAACTGCCGTTACTGCCTGTAATACCGTTTTATTAGGGCGGTATAAGACAAGTGGGACAAGAGCCTGAGGAATTTAATGGCTGTATGGCTAGTGAAGTCAATGCAAATCTGTTCCGGTTAGGTTTTCTTATATGCACACAACAGAAAAATCCTTGGCCTTGCCGCGAATTGAACATGCGCTCCGCATGGGAGCTACGCACTAATCCATTCGGCCAGATGCTCCTAGCCAGTGTAGGTGAGTGCAGCTTATAAATTCTATGCAGATCTCTGTTAAAGCGTGATGTCAAGCTACCCAGCATCTTCTCTCTCTGTCTCAATCTCTCCTCTCCTCTCCTGTATGTTACCAGGTGTTCCAAACCTACATTTATGTAGCAGGAAATTTTGTATGGGGATACTTTATAACATACAGCAATAGGAAATACTCTTCATTACTCAAATACATATTATTGTCTGCCAACTAGGAAAAAGTATGGTTATTTTATCACTACTAGATCCCCCCCGACAAAGGGGAAGACTATGGAGAAGATGAATTCAGGTTGTAACTGGTGATTTGAGAATAATGGCTGAAGAGGCAGGACAACCGACACATGAGAGAAATTCTGAAGGACTGTTAGGATAGCAAAGTTCTGCTCAGGACAATCTATTTGATGATGGTGAGATCAGCATGTTATGTTGTCTCCACATGGAAGGTATTCTGAAATGGATTTCCAGCAAATTATGTCCCTTGTCCTGATAGTACACTCTGACATGCTGCTACCTGTCCACCATTTGATGTTCATTTTCTAATTATATCTCTGTCATATGCGGTAGAAAGATTAATGTCACCCGGACCGCACCATTCTGTTCACGAGTGCAGTTTTTCCAGAGACCCTAGGATTATTGCTGGAGCTACGGAGTTCGTGCTTTGTGCAATACTTCGCAGGTGGCTTGCCATTTCTGCAGAGAGGACGAGCCATATCGGGTAAAACCCGGTGCAATGAAGTCAATCCTTTCGGCTTTAAAACCCTTTATGTCACTAGTTCTATCAGCTTCAAATACTTTGTACTCTGACAAATACCTGTATGCAGCTGTGAATCAGCATATTTTAAATACTGGATGCTTGCAGCATACTTAAATATGCAATAATTAATCATTACATTGCAAATATTTGCTTCTTAGTTTCTAATCTGTACATTTCACTAAGAAATGATTGCGGAATGTCGAGTACTAAGTAACAATTATTTGTTGCAAAAGTAACGAATAGTTTGAAAATCGTGGTATATCCTTTACAGAATGTAACCATCAACCACAGTAAACGAGTTGTTGGTTTTCTAAGCTCCACTTATACGTTCTGTAGTTTGCAGTTGCTTTCTGCGCGGCGATCTATTTTTACTTTTTATAGAAATTCCACAGAAACGAATTTGCTTCCAAACTGCCTGCCGCTGAGTTTGAACCAGGTATTCTTGGGTTGTGATCAAGCTCACTATCGGTTAAGCTACATACGCTCAAATGAATAGTTACAAATACTTAAAAGTAACTGAAATGTACATCCTTAATATACAGACAAACAGCAGTCTGTCCTGAGTATACCAGTACCATGATGGAGATTCATTACGGCAAACCTTTGATACAAAGATGACACATAATCTGATCTCATACATAAAAAAAAAAAAGGAAGCATGGATTAACAATTGATTGATTGAACTATCATCATTGCACTTCAGTGAGTAACAATGTATGCTCTGATCTCTTTCGTACATGGGAAGATCTCCGCTGCAGTGCACAAATTCCGTAGCACTGGCGAGGGTCCATGATGTAATTTTGATGACGGTAATGATATTTTTGTAGGAATTTTATTTTATGATTAAAAATTGTATACCTGGAACATGTAATGGAACAGAGAGATCAATCTCAGCTACTGGAATGTCCTTTGTGTCAAGATGCTCTTTGCTTTTCTTCTTGTGTCCCTTCCCATCATCCTTCAAGTAGTGTGGGTTATGTTCTACTTCTGTCTTTCTCACAGCTTTTCTCTGGGGAAGTAAATTTATTTAAAAAAATTACTGACGTGCCTATATTTTTTTAGTGATAAGTTAAGTACAAGAAGAAAGTATTTTTTTCATATTATGTGGTATATTAGTGAATATGGTGCTCAACATCATCAGCCCTTGCCATGCCCAAGAGCACATTTCCACTCACAATTTCTTTTTTCTCTAACTCACACCTAGTCTTATGTATGGCTTTTGAGTTCTGTTTCTTTTTTGAATGCTCCATATCGACCACTCTGTGTGATGTGTATGTGATCTGAGCCTAAGAGCAATTGTACATTGTGCCAGTCATGCGCCTACAAGTAGGCCAGCACATCTGACTTCTGCAAAGCTTTTTGTTTACTAGGGTAGTTTCCATAGCTCCTACATCAGCCGCCTCTTACGAAGAAACATGTTTGTGAAAGGCGATAAAACGTAACAATATATTGTCACCGTTTCAGTTAATGCTTTAATGTAACAGTTTGGATGAGATTAACACTACTAGAGCAGTAAAATACCTTTAGTTTAGATACGATTAACATTACTAGAGCAGTAAGATACCTTTTCAATCTCTTCCTCGGTGGGCTCATAAGTTGGTCTTGACTCTTCTCCATACTGGTAAGATGACCTGAACAAAAACAATTTACACTTTACTTTTGTTGCACTTTACTACAATAATAATAATTTAAAAAAACCCGTGTTGTTACTGCCTGTATCACTGCTTTTTAGAGCGGTGTAGGGCAGGGGGATGAGAGCCTGAGGATTTTAATGGCTGCACGGCTAGTGCAGTCGCAGCAACACTGATCAGGTTAGGATTTTTTTTATGCCCCTGCAGAAAAAATCATTGACGTTACCATGGATTGAATATGGGTCCGCACTCTAATCCATTCGGGCCAGAAGCTCCTCCACTTTACTATAAATGACCATCAATAATGAAGACATTAAATATGTTACATATTTTGAACACCTTGGCTTCACATGAGTAATGAACTTTTTCTTATTCTTCGCAAGCTCTATATCGACCACTTGTTAACCACTCTGTGTGATTTGTATGTGATCTGAGCCTAAGAGCAATTGTACGTTGTGCCAGTTATGTACCTACAAGTAGGCCAGCACATCTGATTTCTGCGATGCTTTTTATTTACTAGGGTAGCTTCCTAGGTCCTACATCAGTCGCCTCTTACGAAATACCTTGTAGGTCGCAGTGGTACTATTCTTTGCTTCCCTTGCATGCCCCGGCACCACACAGGCAAGTAATTAACAACAATGGAAATTATACAAAAGAAAAACAGAAGGAGAATAGCCATGGATTTCAGAGGGAGGTTATTATGAAGAAACTATGGTACAACACAAAAAAACAAAAGTAACACTTCTGAGAACATACATTTTTCCTGTAGCAACATATATTGAGTGTGAATCATGGACAATTTCACTCATCTTCAGTTTTACTGCATTCCCTTTCGTTTCTATGAATCAAATTTTCACTTATGATGCTGTAGGTTAGAGATATGACAGTGTAGTGTTTAGTGCACTGGCTTTGTAGGAGCTTGGTCCTAGGATCAAATTCCTTAGTTGAAGTGAGATTTTTTTCTGACCATAATGGCTCTCAGTTTGACCAAGTATTAATTGGGTATCAGAAGAACACTGTGAAGTAAACGTAGTCAGCATGTTGTTTACCACATCACCTATTCATCAACTATTGTATGCCGTTGGTCAAAGAAAAAATATAAGTGCAGCACTGTATCACCCAATATATCTTATTGTATCTTATCTTATCTTATCTTATCTTAACCACATTTGCATGGAAGCCGTGGGGAGAGTTAGTTTCCTATCTTGTGCCAGGTGTGTTGCGCTTGACGTTGTCAGTCCATACTTTCGCAGGGACTCTGAAATGTTATCTATCCATCTTGTTCTTGGCCTGCCTCGTGCTCTGTGCCTGAGTGTCGATTATTATAGGCACGTGATGGTAGTAAATGTGGTTCCATTCTCATTAAATGGCCGAACCACTTGAATCTTTGCTTCTCGATGTACTGTATGCATGGTATAGTACCAACGATGCTTCTGATATTCTCGCTTCTCACTCTATCTCGCCTTGTAACGTTGACAGCTTTTCGGAGACATCTCATTTCACATGTTGTAATCTTTCTTTCTTGTGTCTTAGTCAAGGGCCATGTTTGCACTGATAGCAGAGAGTTGGAATAAATATGCAGTTTATCAGTTGTCCTTTGACTGCCATGTTAATGCTTGGATGTTTTAATAGTGGTGATCTTATTGTATTCTTCTTCTTATTTATCGATATCTAGTCATACGCTTAGTTTACTGTGGACCACAAACTGGACAGTCTGCTTCAGGTCTGTCAGGTTTCCCCAAAGCTTAGTTTTTATATCGACTGAGTGTGGCCGTATGTTGCTTCTCAGTTCACACAGGAGACGACAGCCTTGCAGGACAGACCGACACTGGCACATATGGTATGAAAACATGTTCTTTATATTTACTTACTACTATGCGGAAGACAGCCAGTTTTAGTGGGTCTCTGTGCTTATGTGGTTAAGCCTTTGCCTTACGCTCCGAAGGTCATAAGTTTGAATCGGGCCTCACCATTCTGTTCAAGAGTGCATTTTTTCCAGAGACCCCAAGGATTATTGCAGGAGCTATGAAGTTCGTGCTTTCTGCAATACTCTTGGCAGGTGGCCTGCCATTTCTGCAGAGAGGGACAGAGCCATATGGGGTAAAATCCAGTGCAATGATGTCAATCCTTCGGTTTTATACTTTTTTGCTTTTAGAAGACAGCCAGTACAGACATAGGCAAGCATGGAGGAAGAATGAAAATAAAGATATACCTGTGTATGTCATCTGTTGTCAAGAAGAATGCATTTCCTGTCACTTCCTCATCTGAGCTGTCCTCTGGGGCTTCATTGATCCACTTATCCAAGTCTAGCCTAAACATTTCAACAACAAAAAAGCAGGTTACATATTGAAAGAAGAAATTCTAATGCTGATTCTATATGATAAGTTTACAAGCATTACAGTAGGTTTGTTTATAAACAATATTTACAGGCAGGTGGCATGGCTAAGTGGTTAGTGAGCTGGCTTCTCAAAACAAATGTACTGTGCTTCAGTTGACCTAGCTTCTTCTTATTCTTTGAACACTTGATATTGGCCACTCTGTGAGATTTGCATGTGATCTGAGCCTAAGAGCGATTGTACATTGAGCCAGTTATGCTCCTACAAGTAGGCCAGCCCTTCCAATTTTGCGATGCTTTTATTTACTAGGTAGGCTCCTAGGTCCTACATCAGTCGCCTCTTATGACATGCCTTGTAGGTGGCAGTGATACTATTCTTTGTTTCCCTTGCGGACCCCAGCACCACATGGCTGAGTTGACCCAACTATAAGTATGTTTATGATTCAAGAAATTTAAGTTATATTATTTTTAAAGCACATATCTGCCACTTGGTCATTTCATTGCATGTATGTAAATGTAACATTTTCTTACTGGGGAGGATTTCAATTTGATGGCTACAAGTTTCAACATAATTATCACATAAGTCAAGGCAAGTGGAGTACATATGCATTTACTGTGAGCTTGAGATGCAAAACTGTCAAGGACGACAGAGGTGCATTTGCTGTTTCAGTTTCAGTTAGGAATATCTTCATTACACACCGGACATGTCTATAGGTGCTCCGATCTCCTTCACAATATTAGAACTAACGACTAATCGTATCAGTTTGACGGTGATTGATGAACATACTTATATACCTGCCTTTGCTTTATCTACAAGCAGTCACACAATAGGGGTCAAAGCTGGTAACCATGGCCCTAAAGTGGTCGAGTACACATTAAATGACGCATATATACTGAGCGAATCAACGAACATGCTCAAGAAGAATTCAGACTTGCTGTGTACTGCTGAAATGGTTTGTCACATTGAGCACATCTCAAATGACTCATCAAATTTGTATTTTTGTACCAGGTCATGCGAGAGTACAAAGCAATGAGCATGCAGATCAGAGACTGCATAAGCAGTTCTTGCTTAGAGATAGTATTTGGCCAGATTACGCTACAATATTTCGAGAAAAGCTGTATGGAAGGTGGAGAATTTGGACATATGTTCGTCATTCTTCAGCATTCTGATCAGTACAGTAAAGTTGATAGCACACAGCTGCAGTATATATTGATCTTGGTTTTGGAGTTAAACTGGCTGATTTCCAGACCCCCTGAAGGGTTGTGAAAGCACTATGTGCCTAAGTTTGCATGCCTTACTCAGTCTGCTTTTAATGTCAGATCCAGCTTCTCCTTCACGATTGATAACACCTCCCAATACTAAATATGCAAAGAGATTGATTAATCAACATCGAACTGGCATGTTGGGTCGCTGGACGCTGCTGGATTTGCTGAGGCGGAGATCGGAGCACCTATGGACATGTCCGGTGTGCTATGATGATAGTCCTCATATAACTGATAACACTTCCCAGATATGTGAAAGCAACTGTATTTGGAAGGATTTTATCTTCTAGTTTGTCTGGTGCTGGGGTGGCATGTTCATTAACAAGATTTATATTTTTCTGCCAAAGTGAGTCTACTTCTTCTCCTTCAAAAGTTCCATATCGACCACTATGTGATTTGTATGTGATCTGAGCATAAGAGCGATTGTACATTGTGCCAGTTATGTGCCTACAAGTAGGCCAGCACATCTGATTTCTAAGATGCCTTTTATTTACTAGGATAACTTCCTAGGTCCTACATCAGTCACTTCTTACGACATGCCTTGTAGGTCGCAATGGTACTATTCCTTGCTTCCTATGGGCCCTGGCACCACACAGACGATTGAGGCCATTAAATACCATCTCAGCATGCATATCTGGTGTCATATTCTGAAAATTATTTAACATCAACAAATGCAGTGAAGTTGACTCTGTGAACCAACTAAATACTTACCCTTCAGGAACTGGAACCTTTCGCTGAGCTTTAGGTGCAACTGGATTTAGTTCTCCAGCATAAAGGTTTTCCACCTCATCAGCGACAACAGCACCCTTTTCTTCCAGTTTCACAATGAACTTTACTATTTGCAGGATGCTGCATGCCTAATGAAACAAAAGACAGTATATTAAAAGTTTCAACACAATCATTACAAATTTATCAAGTTTCTTAATGACTTCAATAACTGTTAAAACTTAGGGAAGTAACATAAAATATGATATATATATGTACAAACTCCCCCATGTGATTTCTGGAGTAACCATAAAATAGAACCACTGTCTTCTCTCATAAAAAGTGACAGAGAGGGAATGAGTAAGGCCATCAACATCACACTGTTAAAATAAAAACCAAGCAGCTAAAAAATGGAGATTTAAAACTGTTAATTAAGATCCGAATGTGGTAGAAGACGAAACAACTGTTAATGATGAAGGAAAAAGGTGAAATTCTATAGAAGAGCACAGCCCTAACATCCAGAGCCATGACATACCCCAGGAACAGCGAGGGAAAAAATGAGGCTTAAGGACACATGAAGGCAAACATTTGAAGAAGAGCTCAAAATCATGCATAAGACTAGGTATAAGGAAGACAGAAAAGCACAAAACTGAATTGAGTGGATTATTTTTGTCTTAGTCTTATATGTCCTTAGGCACAACTAGAACTGATGATATAAAAAAATTAGAGGGCCTCAGTAGTGGTTAGTGTACTTGCATCCTTGACGGAAACACTGGTCTCGGTTCGATCAAAAATTGCAGTGGCTGCTAATATAATGAATCACTGAACATATTACAAATGTATACATTTAAATACCAACTTTACCAATTCATAACGCAGTAAATAAACGTAAAGAGATGAAAATGGCAGTGATAACCTCCAAATTTCTGCAGGAACAAACTGTCAAAATTGCATGATTTCATATAACAAATGATATTTTATGACCATTGAATGTTTTATTTTGCTGTTCAACCTAAATGTGGTCCATATTTATTTTAGTTTATCAAATTGAACAAAAAGATAACTCATTTTCCCTTCCACATTGGAAGTGTGTTACAATTTATGAGTGTGTAAATAAAAATGCATTTGCAAGCAATATTATGTACATACTTTTAAACACTAAAGATGAGCTACATAGCTGAATTTCTAAAAGGTTTTAAAGCCGAAGGATTGACTTTATTGCACCGGGTTTTGCCCCATATGGCTCGGTCCCTCTCAGCAGAAATGGCACACCAACTGCCGAGAGTATTGCACAAAGCACGACTCCGTAGCTCCAGCAACAATCCTAGAGGTCTCTGGAAACAATGCACTCGTGAACAGAACGGTGCGGTCCGGATTCGAACCCACGGCCTTCGATTCGCAAGGCAAAGAACTTAACCACTTAGCCACAGTGACCCTTTAATTTCTAATAAGTACTTTTCTGGATTAATTCTATTGAATTCACTGAAGTGCTTGGATTTTATGAATTTTCAAGGTGATAAGTAGAGCTTTGTATGCATTTTTATCTGATTTTTCTATAAAAAAACACCAAGCACAACAGCAATTATCTAAACAAAATCTTCTTTTCATGCACACATATTTATTGTTAGAATTTAGTGTTGTATCTTTTGATTTAAAAATATAAATTTAGCTCAAACAGAATGGAAGTTATGGGTATAATTTCAAGATCATTCTAAATAATTTTTTTATGGAAAAGCACACTGAAAGAGCATGGCCCCCATTCCAAAATTTTCCTCAAGTTGAAGAGTAACAATTGTTACTTTTCTTGTCAACATTCACTTAATGAGACTGTTTTCTAGGGTCAGCAATAATGAAGTTGATGGCATGTAGCACTAGTAACCCTGTGTAGTGGATATTCTGGGGTCAGAGGTAAACAATTTTGCAGAGTGCATATGGTGCGTTGTTAAATTAGTTGTTGAATTATAGGAAACTCTGATCTTTTATTTGGGGATCTAAATTGCAAGTATCTCTGAAGTCAGAGAAAGATTCGTCTGAATGGCGAGAGACACTATTGATAGGAGAGTAAGTCTGCACGCAAAAATAAGTCATAGGTGCCATATTATCTGCCTTGAATACACCTGAATTCCTAGCGTCAAATGACAAAAACAAAAAGACAGTTTTGCTTAGTCTAGCATTTCAGCTAGAGAGCCGCGGTAGCATAGTTGTTAGTGAACTCGCTTCTCAAGGCTGGTGGTCCGGATTCAGCTTCCATATTGGGCGTGGAATTTTTCCCGACCGTGACGGCTCTCAGGTCGGCCCAGCCTCAACTGGGTACCAGACATGCTCTGGGAAGTAAAGGCGGCCGGTGATGCTGACCACATCACACGTGTCGACGGTCAATGAAAAATACAGGCCTAACACTGTATTTCCATATATACCCCAAGGTATAAAAGGGTCCCTTTACTTTTTTTTACTTTTTAGCATTTCAGCTGCATGTACTAAAACATAAACCATATTTCCCATCACCAGAAATATTGTCAAAGACATAATGTACAAATAAGATTTTCACTTTTATTATAGTAAAATTAACAAATGCAAATCAACATGTGAAATTAAATGCTTGAGGAAAGTGGTGGTGGTCACCAGGAAAGAAAGACAACGAAACGAGGACATCAGAAGCAAAGTGGGCATAACTTCATGCACCGAATACATTGAAAGACAACAAATGCAATGGTTCTGACCTTTAATGAGAATGGAATACAACCAACCACCAATAACAGTATACAATAAAAAGAGATCAGGTACTAGAGCCAAGGGAAAACCAAGAAAAGATGGATAGACAATATCAAGACCACACTAAATAAACACAGATATAACACAAGGGCGACTCATGTGGCCTTGGAAAGCAAATTAAAACTCCCACCCCCTAGGCTTAATTGCAAGAGTGGACAACCAATTCCATCATCCACCTGGGGAAGAACAATAGACAACGCATACAGCTTTAATTAAAGTTTGTTCATGAATGTTACAGAGTTCTACCACCATTTAACACTTTAAAAAATATTTCTACCCTCTCTTGAACTTCCAAGTCCCCACTTTGAATGAACACTGGGAGCTTTTCCTGCAGAAGAGCATGCACTTCTTTTTTCAACTCATCATCCTCTTTGGCTTCTGCAGCCTTCAGAATCTTGCCATAAAGTTTTAAGATGTTTTGTACAAAGATTGACTGGATGTGACCTGGGAGGGATGTGATCTTTGGCTTCAGCATGGCTTCTAAGGTGGTCTTTGGGTTGCTGAGATGTCTTAAATAGAAAAAAAGAAACTATTCATAAGTTTAACAGTGCAGCTAAGCACAACAACATTCAAATATATCATGAGTAATATGGGTTTTATGCAATGTTTTGATTTGTTTACCTTGTAGATGTGATATTTTTATTGAAGAAATCAGACAGAGCATGAAACTGCAGAAATGAATTTATGTTTTTGTTTGAACATTTAAGCCAAAAATGGTAGATGATATCAAAATTTGTAACATTCTGCATTAGTGGCCATGTGCCATGGAGATTTCAGGGTTCAAGGCTGGCTTGACCAAAAATTCTTGGTGTGCACAACGTACACGGTTGGGCTACAGAAGACCCTGATCCTCAACTTAAGCATTTAAATTACAAGTACCTCTGAAGTAAAGATTGTATGGATGTCAAGAGACAATGGTGGTAAGGAAAGCAAGCCCTCACACACAAAAATCAGTTGGAGCATACTTTTGGTACACCAAGAATTGTTAGTAAAGCTGGCCTTGAACCCTGAAATTGTCGCTGTTGGTGACCACTAATTCAGAGTGTTATCAACTTTGCTGTCAGTTACCGCCTGTGTGTTACCGGGCCTCTCAAGCGGAGCAAAGAACAGTAACACAAGGCATATCATAAGCGGCAAGTGAGGTAGGGCCTAGGAAGCTACCTAGTAAATAAAAATTGTATGTGATGGCATACTTGTAGGCGCATAATTGGCACAACATATTGCTCTTTGGCTTGGATCACATACAAATCACAAAGAGTGGTTAACAAGTAATATGGAGCATTTGAAGAAGAAGAAGCTGTCAGCTACCATTTTATTTTGGCCTAAATGTTCATGCAAAACTAACTTTTATTTCTGAAGTTTCATGCTCTGTCTGATTAGGCATCATGACTACGCATAAATTCAAATCAGGCAAACAGAAAAAGTGTAAAAAACAGCAATTCATATATAATATTTCACTGACAATGAGCTAAAATGTTCGACACAAAATTCCATAGGTCATCTTATAAGAATGAAAGTCAACTACCACTATGTGCTTACAAAAGGTAATGATCTGGCATGAGAGAATGCGGAAGGTCAAACATAAATAAATTACTACAACAACATGGGCTTACAGCTACATGTAACACGCTTGACCCAACAATTAGAACTTTTCCAACAATACTTCATGACTAGACAAGAAAAAGATATTGACTAACAATTAAATGAATCATAAATTTATATTTGTTGTTATTCATTTTCGCTCCCAATGGAGCATAAGGTTTCAACTTATCACTAACATTTACAATAGTTTTTAAATTTAGTGTTTTCTGAATTCAGAGGTTGCCCAGGATAGAGAGGTATGGAGAAATTGATTGCAGGCCCTATGTAACATTTAATGGTACAAGAGGAATAGAATATATTTTTCTTCACCGTTGAACTCCCAATGGAGCAGAGGTCTTCAACAAACTTCTTCCAGCTCTTACTCTCTCCTGCCATCCATCCAACTCTTTCCATGTTTCACCTATCCTTTTAATATCAGCCCCCAGCTCTCTTCTCCAGGTCTATCTAGGCCTTCCCCATATCTATCCCTGCGGGTTCCAAAACAGTGCTTGTCTTGCAATGCTTTTAGTCGGTCTTCTCAATGTATGTCCTATCCATCACTAGCATCTCTTCCTTAGCTCATTCTCCATTGGTATCTGCTTAGTTCTTTCTCCGAGTTCCTCATTCGTAATCTTATCATACCATCTCAGTCCCCATATTCTACTTAAACATAATATATAATAATAATAATGGAAGATAAAGCTGAAATTTTTCCCAACACTATGTTAGTAATTCATTGAAGTTGCTGTAGCAAAGCAATATTTATAGATTTCGGTTGTAAGTAACACTTACTCTGAAAATTCTCCACAAATCCAAGCTGCTGCATGTAGCACCTCACAGATGCCATTCCTTTGTGAGTTGTTTGCCAGGACATGTGAGTTTTCTAGAAGGATTGCCTGAACAACAAGAGAATTAAAATAAATACAAAGTTTTCAATGCAATAAAACAAGAGAATTGAAATAAATACAAAGTTTTCAACGCAATAAAACAAGAGAATTAAAATAAATACATAGTTTTCAACACAATAAAACAAGAGAATTGAAATAAATACAAAGTTTTGAACACAATAAAGCAAGAGAATTGAAATAAATACATAGTTTTGAACACAATAAAACAAGAAAATTAAAATACATACATAGTTTTGAACACAATAAAACAAGAAAATTAAAATACATACATAGTTTTGAACACAATAAAACAAGAAAATTAAAATACATACATAGTTTTGAACACAATAAAACAAGAAAATTAAAATACATACATAGTTTTGAACACAATAAAACAAGAAAAATTAAAATAAATACATAGTTTTGAACACAATAAAACAAGAAAATTAAAATACATACATAGTTTTGAACACAATAAAACAAGAAAATTAAAATACATACATAGTTTTGAACACAATGAAACAAGAAAATTAAAATACATACATAGTTTTGAACACAATAAAACAAGAAAATTAAAATACATACATAGTTTTGAACACAATAAAATAAGAAAATTAAAATAAATACATAGTTTTGAACACAATAAAACAATAAAATTAAAATACATACATAGTTTTGAACACAATAAAACAAGAAAATTAAAATACATACATAGTTTTGAACACAATAAAACAAGAAAATTAAAATACATACATAGTTTTGAACACAATAAAACAATAAAATTAAAATACATACATAGTTTTGAACACAATAAAACAAGAAAATTAAAATACATACATAGTTTTGAACACAATAAAACAAGAAAATTAAAATACATACATAGTTTTGAACACAATGAAACAAGAAAATTAAAATACATACATAGTTTTGAACACAATAAAACAAGAAAATTAAAATACATACATAGTTTTGAACACAATAAAACAATAAAATTAAAATACATACATAGTTTTGAACACAATAAAACAATAAAATTAAAATAAATACATAGTTTTGAACACAATAAAACAAGAAAATTAAAATAAATACATAGTTTTGAACACAATAAAACAAGAAAATTAAAATAAATACATAGTTTTGAACACAATAAAACAAGAAAATTAAAATAAATACATAGTTTTGAACACAATAAAACAAGAAAATTAAAATAAATACATAGTTTTGAACACAATAAAACAAGAAAATTAAAATAAATACATAGTTTTGAACATAGTTATTGGTTACTAAACTGACGTCATTGCACTCCGGGCAGACCCATAGGTGCTCAGTCTCCCCAACAGATATCGAAGAGTATGCATACTGATGGTTCCTGTGGCTCGCTGATTAAACACACCTCTCACTCTGCCTCTCAGGCATCCAGTTCGACTTGAACAACGGGTAACTCCAAACTGCTTAAATCGCTTGATCAATTCAACATCGATATTAGTGTCCTCATCCAAAAGAGAGTCTCGAAGAGACCGAAGAATATCCCCCTTATCCATCTTCAACTCCCCAACAATCGATGCTGTTGATGCAAGCCTGTCTGCTCTCTCATTACCGTAAACACCCGTATGCCCAGGACAGTATATCCACGTAAGCCGCTGGAGGTTAGAAACTTCTATAGACGACATCCACTCATACCCCATATTCTACTTAATATGGGGATGTTTGAACATAATAAAACAAGAGAATTAAAATAAAGATATAGTCATGGCAAATTTGTTATAAGATGGACAAAAAGAATAGTTCCAATGACATAAAACAATGACATGTCTAGAACAGTGATGGACAAGAAGAATTGTTACAATGTGAAGTTCACTTACCATTTGTGAGACTGCAAAGTGACGAATAGCTTGCACACGAATAGCCACATCAAGCATTTGATTGGCTATCAGTTTTCCATGTTTGGTGCCTTCCATTCGCGTCAGTTCCACCAGAATACTAACATACCTGAGACATAAAAATGCACAAAATCGGGTTCAGTTAAATACCGTTCACATGTCGGTGACAACAGATCATTACTACCAAGAGACTTCAGTAGTAGACTGAGTTATGTTATGCGATCGACGTCCCCGGCACATTGGGCATTCCCATGCATGCTCTGTCCTCCGCTGAAGCAGCCATCCTAAAGTCCATTTGCTCACCGTACCCATGAGAAGTTGATTACTATACCTTCTCTCTCTACCACAAAACGACACTGTCTGGCATGTCCACACTTAACGCCTAATTCTCGAACTCGTTCCAGTGTCTGAGACGTGCCCATGTCACATAATTGAGAGCGTAACGCATTGATGATATCGGCTCTGTCCATACTTCTGCCCGTTTGAGTCAGGGCATTGTTTGCAAGAAAGTCTGCACGCTATTTACCCTGCACTCCAGCATGTCCAGGTGTGTACAGCCAAGTCATTTTTTGAGATGTTGGCCGAATGCTGTCCACCCATTTCACACACATACTTCCAGATTCAATCAGTTGAAGCATATTCATCGAGTCTGATATGATGATCGTATGGGTAACCTGTTGCTCAGCCACCCATGACAGAGCCCTGGAGGCAGCAGTGATCTCCATAGTCATGCTCAATGTCGTTGTCTCGAAAGCGCCGCAGTCCTCATGAAGTGTGCGACCATTTCGATGTGCTGAATAAGCCCACGATGATCTGATTCCGCTAGTAGACTGAGTAAAGCTAGAATAGAGTTTAGCTAGAATAGAGTTTGCCAATCTAAACAAAACATCTGAAATCAGTCAAACTATATATATGAATGACCCTTCTCAGTTCAAAGTCGAGAAGAGCAGGCTGCTGCTGCCAGTGCAAAATTCATTAGGAAAGTTTAAAAAATAAAAATCCTACACAATATCTTCATCATCTTCTAAATTACATCGAGACCCTTGCTGATGCTAAGAAGTTTGTGCACTGTCACTGAGATCTTCTTGTGTAAGAAAGAGATGGGAGCACACACGGTTACTCACCAAAGTGCAATGATGATGGTGCTATCAATCAATCAATCAATATAAATGATTATGTCAGAAAACCTATTTACCACTCAAAGTTAGTAACATATTGATAGTTGGATTGACTGCAAATCTCTACTGTCTTGGACAGAAGTTCATCCCTGTAGTGTGATCCTTCAGCTTTGTCCATGTGGACCATCAGCTTCTTCACAATCTCCATCAGGTTCTTCTTGGTGACCTGACAATAGCAAACACAATGGAAGTGATTAAATGATTCCATGATAACATTTCAAAACATATCACTAATTTCTTTCCTAACATAAAAAGTAAGCCCACATAATTATTTCCCTGCACCTGCTGTAAGAAATATATCATAAATACACGGACAAACAAGTTTTCTGCTAACGAAATCCAACACCGATGCAATAAAGCAGATCAAATAATAGGACAAATGGTGCCAATTTTGAAATGCAAACATGTCACCATGAACACTAAAAGAGCATTGTTCAACACAATCTTTCTCCCAATAACTGAAGAGACTGGTTTAGGAATGAAAACATCAGGAAAAAAGTGGGTACAACATCAGTACTGAGCTTCATCAAGAAACATCAAATTAAATGGTTCGGTCACATAAACAGATTATAAACAGATTATCGACAGACAGTATGCCTCAAAGAGCCATCTTAATCCGATACAGTGGATACAAAGCAAAAGGCCATCCACGCAAAAGGTGGACCTCAGAGATAACAGATGACAAAAATCACTTTATGAAGGACTGAATCACTGCAGGCATCAACAATTTGCAGAATTAGTCTTGTCTTTGTTTCGGGGCACATGGGTGTCATTGGCAATGAGAGAGCAGACAGGCTGGCTGGCTCTGCTGCAATATCAGAGGGCCAGCCAATGGACAGAGCTGACATCGTGAACGCCCTCATAGAGCGTGGCCACAGAGAAGATCTTCATCTAAACCAATCCATGTCAACTACTAGATTGTGAGAGCTGGGTTTGAAGATTGGTGTGGCAAGGAAAGAACAGTACAACAGGTATACAAGTGGGCTCATCAATCAAAATAGAACTGGTACAGTCAGTCGCTGGACGCTATTGGAAATATTGCGAAGGAGATTGGAGCACCATGGACATGTCCGGAGTGCAATGAAGATATTCCAAACTGAAACTGAAACTTTATGAAGCGCGCACAAAAGCCTTTTCTATAAATCTTTCTTATACTGATGCTGACCCTGAGGTAAAGCTGACCTTGAGGTAAAACAGGATTAGAGTAAAAAAGAAACAATAGTTTGGTCGAATGAACCATCTTGTCAAGAGACAGAAATTGTTGGGAGAGACATTATAGCTGACCCTCAATGTTGAGATGATACTTGATCTGATCCTATCTATACACTGTGTTTCCACATATTTATATTTTCCATAACCTTTTCAAACCTTAGGGCATGAAGTCACTTCATATTTATATACTCTAGAGTGCAGGAGGTAGGAGGGCCAATTCTTTTCCTCATGTGTGGGACATTGAGTGTTGGATTGAATCCACAACCCTCTTATAGAAGAACGCTTACACATTATGTTACTCAGTCCCACTCTTAATACCTATCTTATATTTTATTCATATTATATTCTTTAACATGAATAAGTAAGTAAAGAACCAGCTTGGCCACCTTGTAAGAATGCAGTCAGGCTACACTGTTTATACAGCTTTCTACAGCAAGACATCAGGGAGAAGGCATGAGGAAGACCAAGGAAAAGATGAATAGATGAAGTGTCAGAATCATGCCAAAAAGGGTCATACCATGCCATACAACAAGTCTAAAGCTCTGAGACGGATGGACTCATCTCGGTCATCCAGACATTGCAGTATGAGGTCCTTGTGTCCTTGAACTGACTTTGGATGTGTTGACAAAATACGAGACATTGCCAGGAGACCAAGGTATTTTACTGCATAGAAAGAAAGAGTTTTACACAAGTAATTATTATACTTAATAGCTTTAATATTAACATATGACGATACACTTCTACGAGTACATTCATTGTCTACACAATAAACTTCTACATTCTTTGTCTACATAATACATTTCTACATTTGCTGTTTACATATGATTCATTACTATATTCATTGTTTATATACAGGGTGTCCAAGATAAAAGCATCCCCATTGACAAATTAAAAGTGATCAGGTACGCATTGCCGTTCTGTCTATTTACTATTTAAATTGGTTCTGACAAGCCCGTCCTTCGTCACCATTGTTCATCACCCCTTCCCGCATCATAATTACACACCACAAAAAGACTTGTCACTGACACCTACACATAAATTGACCTCTCCTTTCATAACATATCTAGATTGGTTCACTGACCGACTACTTTTCTTGAACCTGTATAATAGGTTTCTACATTTGCTGTTCCATATGATCATTTTATATTGATGTTTATATTAATATTTTTCTACATTTGCTGTTGACATATAATTATTTTATATTCTTTGTTTCTATATAATTAATTTTCTACATTTGCTGTTGACATATAATTAATTTCTATATTCTTTGTTTATATATAATATATTTTCTACATTTGCTGTTGACATATAATTAATTTCTATATTCTTTGTTTCTATATAATTAATATTCTACATTTGCTGTTCACATGATTAATTTTTATTGTCGACTTATTATTAATTAATTGTTCACATGTTCTTTATTAATTGTTCACAGGTTCTATATTAATTGTTCAAATACAATTAATTTCGACACTCATTATACACATTGATTATCTATTTTCATAACTTGAGTTTAGCAATTTGTTGACTTCCACAATTATTATTTTATATATATTAAAGTTGTGAGGGCATAGACTTAATGAATCTACGGTGTAAATGCAGAGCCAGGGATCAGTGACATGGCACTGATAAAGACCCTAGTTCCTCTACTCGTGGTGACCCTGGAGACTACAATGATGCAGTCTGGCAAAGTAAATAGGGATCAAAGGGGAAACTACATATTGACCGATAGGACCATCATAACTGCACTTTGGTGAGTAGCCATGTGTGTTCAGATCTCTTTCTTACGCAGGAAGATCTCAGCAGCAGGGCACAAACTCTGCTTCACCGACGAGGGTCCTCGATATAATTTAGATGATGGTAAAAAGATTTTGTTGGAATGTTATTTAAAAAAAAAATTTCTAATGAATTTTTCCCAGTGCTGTACCTGAGAAGTGGCTATACAGGGCACATCAGAGTGTCAATATGTCTTATAATCTTTACCAAAGGATATGCTCAGCAAAGTCATCTTGATAAAACTTAAGTCACAGAGTAAACAGTGAGAAAAATTCACGATGGAGAACATTGATAGTTCTCACTGACAATTCATCTAAATGACACAAAACTTCCACAAATCATCTGGGTAGGAAAGATTCGTTAGTAAAGAAAGACATATATCTAGAAGAGACAACTCTTATGGCCAATAGTGATGAATCTAACCCTTCCTACTATTAATGAACGAAAATGTGTCTTAACCTTTGCATATCTATAAAGTTAATTGTCTGTCACTTCACATTTTAAAGCCCAAGTATGTGGTAAGTGAGCAGGTCAGCTCCTTTTCTCACTTATGGAATGTTAGTTGCGTGAACTGAACCCCCAACAATTTTTGTTACGTTTGAAAAGTGAATGCTCATTCATGCCATACTCTATTTCGTCCATCTCCTACCCACTGTGATATGATTATGTTTACATTATTTCTTGATCACACTAAATAAAAATATGCAATGTAGATAGATCAAATAACTTCATGAATACTTACAGTTTTGATCGGAATCTTCAATAAGAATACGCAGCTTCTGAACACATAGCTGAGAAATGTATATTGAAGATAAGTATCAGCTTGTGTAACTATTTGAGTTAAGTCAAATATGTTCATACGTAACAAATATATATTCCAGATTGATCATAAATACATACACAGATTCATAATATTTCCTCTGAACTGATGTATTTTTCTATGAATGTTTCCCATTGGGAATCTATCTACTTTTCTATATTCTCTTTGTGTTCCGTTTGACACATAAGGCTTTCATAAGAGATTTTCTCTGTTGCCAATACCAATCATTTCCCATTTCTGGCACTAATTTTTTCATCTTTCCACAGTTTTGCTTCTTTTGGGGGTCCAGATTTTCTTTTCTCATCTGCTATCTATCAGAGAGCTGCCCAAGCCATTGTCTCTACTGGCATATTTTTCTTCTTCGAATGCTCCATATCGACTACTTGTTAAAATCATTTTTTGTCATTTGTATGTGATCTGAGCCTAAGAACAACTGCACATTTGCAAGTTATGGCTCAAGTTATGTGCCTGCAAGTTATGTGCCTCAAGTTATGGCCTACAAGTAGGCCAGTACATCCGATTTCTGCAATGCTTTTTATTTACTAATCCAGCTTCCCTAGGCCCCTACCTCAGTCGCCTTGTATGTCACTATTCTTTGTTCCCCTTGCAAGCCCAAGCAACACACAGGTGCTACTGGCATATAAAATACATGCCCAATAAATCTTCATCTTTGCTTACTAATGATGGTATCCAGTGATGTACAGTTTGTTCGTTTTAAAAGTCCGTCATTTGTTATATCTGACCAGAAAATGTGTAGGTCTCTTCTTAAACACTTGTTTTGAAATGTCTCCATCTTAGGTATGATATTATGGGTCACTTTTCAGCACTTTCTACTGTATAATAATCACTGGGATTAGGTAAAATAAAAACACAAAATAACGAAAATCTTTGTCAGCATATTGAGTTAGCACACACACACACACACACACACACATATCACAAAGCATAGGAATTCAAACATGATACATTTTTCCTGAAGTTTCTTGGACTTGACAAAATAGACTAAACAGATGCATGCATATACACAGAAGGGAGCAAACTGGAGGCTATCAACAGCTATAGTTATGTGATAAATCTGTCAAACTGTGCTGCAGCCATTATAGATTTATGAATTACTGGCAGAAGTGTACAGAGTTTTGTTCTGATAACCAAAGTAAATTTGTAAATACTAAATAAAAACACACAAAAAACTGTCGTCAAATACACACATGATGAATGTCTATAGAAATATTGCAATATAAACTGGCATGGACATTTAATAAGGCAGTTGAATAATATATATGTGCTTTTGAATATAAGTGTTACAGAAAAGTCCTCCGTATATCATGGACAGAGAAGAGAACAAATAGATCTATACAGAAAGAACTCAAAATCAAAGAAAACTGGCTGATGCTACAAATAAGAAAGAAAAAATTGAGATATTTCGCTATATAAAAGACATGAAGGGCTGAAGAAGACCATCACGGAAGGAGGCATACCAGCAAAGAGAAGAAGAGGAAGACCACAGAGAGAAGATAGATTCCAGATATAACTGATGGTTTGAACATGATGGCTGCAGAGGCAGGACAACTGGCCTATGAGAGACAAAAATTCCAGAGGACTTTTGGGGTGGCAAAGTTCTGCTCAGGACAAGCTATTTAATGATGATGACGAAACTGGCAGAAGTGTAGAGAGTTTTGTTTAGATAACCAAAGTAAATTTGTAACTACTACATAAAAACACACAAAGACCATCATCAAAAACATACACGAGGAATGTCAATAGAAATATAAAGGAAAGTAAAGGTCAAACAAAGTAATTTTTACACACTAATAAATATGATAAGAAAGAGAGGATATCCAAGGGAAACTCTGAAATGAACTTTTATGAGAAAGGCAAGAAACATCGGACTCAAATTCCATGGAAGATATTGAGCGAGTTGCCCAGGAAAAAGTAGTATGTAGAAACGCAGCTCCTGGTAACAGATGATCGAATAGCTTAGCAGACAAATCAGAAATTCCTGTTTGACGCAACTAACAAGAATAGTGACAAATAGTCAACGCTTACTAATACTGCCCAGCTAATATGCAGCTCTAGTGGGGATACAAACAACACAAAATAAATCTGAACACAGACCTTTATTCCACTTGGTATCGCAAATGTGAAGTGTCTAAGCAGAATGCTGGGAGTATCAAGAAGAGACCGGTTTAAAAATGAAGACATCAGGAAAAAAGTGGGTACAACACCAGTAATGAACTTCATCAAGAAACAACAAATTAAATGGTCCAGCCATATAGTCATATTTTGCCTCAACAGACAGTTCGCCTGAAAGAGCAATGTTACTCTGACACAGTGGATGCAAAGCAAAAGGCCGTCCTCGCAAAAGGTGAACCCTAGAGATAACAGAGGTTGCAAAAAACATTGTTTATGAAGTGCACACAAAAGCCTGTTTTTGAAATCTTTTCTTATCCTGACGATGTGAGGCAAAACAGGATCAGAGAAAAGACCACAACCAAAAAAAATCACGGTCTGGTCACAAGAATGATCATGCTAGGAACTATGGCCAACTGCAACCCTTTAAAAAAATCCCAGCTTTGTTCTTACAAATAAAACCAAAGTTGGTAACCGCAACAAAACAGAACAGTTTTATTTGAAATGTATTAGGACACAGTAAACAAAAAGAACCAACATCTGATTAGATTAAAAATTGATCAACCATTATGAAATACCTTACAAGAAGATCATTTGAAGGTATGAAACAAGAGTGTATGAGAAAATGGAAATGAAATCTGGTTTGACTTCAGAGCTGTATTTTTGCTTTCAACAAAAAACATTTAGAACATTCAGACACAATAACTCTTTTTTTTTTTTTAACATATGACAAGAATCATGGTATAATTTGAAATTAGATGGTACAATTATTTGGTAATTATAGAGATTTAACGGTATAATTTTTTGTTATAGTGAGTTGATAGTACAATTCTGTGGTAATTATAGAGATTTAACGGTACAATTTTTTACAGTGAATTGGTGGTATAATTTTTTACAGTGAATTGGTGGTACAATTTTGTCAAATTATAGCAAGCTGATGGTATCATACATTGGTAATTATAGTGATTTTATGGTAAAATTTTGTGGTAATTATAGAGATCTGTTGGTATCATACATTAACTCTTTTGACACGGAGTTATTTTCTCAATTTTTAAGCAGTTAATTCAAGGGAGGTTGAAAAAAAACAAAAAACCATCCCAACTACTCGTCAATAAATAAACATATATATATCATTATATTAAATTGAAGAAAACTGGACAACCCAATAGAATAACAAGGTTAAAAAGTAGTAGAAGTAAAACAGTAGAAGTAAAACTAGAAAGACTTCTTGTAAGGGAAGCAACTCTATGGCGCAGTGTGCGGCTAATAGCGTGCAACGGACTTCCGCCGTGGCGCAGTGTGCAACTTGAAGCGTGGAAAGAGTTAATGATTATAGTGATCTTATGGGATATTTTTACTTTATTCGTTCAAGTATAATAATTATAAAGCACTCTTTTGAGCACAAATTGTACTATATCTACAATAAAGTTATGTTATTCAACCCAGAACATTCAATATTATCAAACTCTTTTTTGTTGATTTGGAACTGCTTTCCTGGTATATTCATGATGTTTATCCTCATTATCTTTACCTCAATATAATGTCCGATCACACCTGATCTGTGTTGATTAATCAAGTCTTGTGTTTAAAAAAAAAAAGTTTTCATGTCTGAAGGTTTCCATTTTCACTCCCATCTCCCTCACTCTAGATAGTGAAGCAGATTAAAAAATGCTGTTTGATGTTTGCTTGCATTCATTCTTATCAACAAAGTTAATCACTCTTTGTGATCTGTGTGATTTATGCAGAGAATGTGAGTACATTGCACATCCATTAGGCCTCTACAGCACGTAGGACAGGCACATCCAGCCAATGATTTATAAATGTTTCTCTTATGGCATTGATGATATCTACACTATCCACTGACTGTTCTTTCCTGACCACTGCTGTGTTTAACTGAAAAGTAATGAAACAGAACAAGGTAGGCAGCAGAAACTGTTCCTTCCCTGACTCTACCATGGCTGTCGCCTTCTCTCTCTCAATGAAACACCGCAAGCATGCAAAGGTCAGTCCCAGCCTGAAATTTACTTCTGAAGTACCAGAATGTCAAATCCATCATGCACAAACATAAAAGTTAATCCTTGATTAATTTGAAATAAAAGTGTGGAAAAATAAAGAGAACCAGCTAACTTGAAGAACCACTTTCCAGTTTAAACATGTGAGGGTTGGAAGTTAAAGGAATATGTGCAGCTATGTTTATAAGTTGAAATACAAGCATATGAACTACTCTGAAGTTTGATAACTATTTATCTGTATCAATAATATTTTTATTTCATGCTAAGCAATATCCAACAATTATTTTTGTGCATTTATTAATTTTTCAGATTTTTATAAAATGAATGAAAAATTGTCAAAAGTCTTGGTTGCAAACTAAGCGATTATTCTCAAACTTAGTGATATTTAGTTGAAATCAAGAAATCAGACGAGCATGTCTTGAAGTCTGTACACAAATCACATTTAACATCCTCTTGTACTGAGCATAGTGTTAATGTTGCATAGTGTAGAGTCTGACCGAATGGAGTGCCGGTTCCCATTTGGGACATTAAATTCCACAGGCTCATGTCCCTCCTGTCTTACACCACCCTAAAAAGCGGTATTACAGACAGTAAAGATAGGTTACACTGGGCACATGACATTGGAGCAATTGTCCAGAGCATAAGGCTGTCTAAGACTATTCTTGGATATTGCACTTTACAACAGATGCTCGGAGATGAAATGAATCAAATAAAAAGTAATAGTAAGAGAGACATCATTCTCAACAAGACCGCTTACAATTACTACATATGGTTATATGAATAGAAGCTGATAATCGCACAGAGAAATAATGAACACTGAGATTCAACAGAGGAAAACTAAACATGCCAGCAGCAGAAATAAATACGATAAACCAAAAAAAACATAATGGAGACTTGCCAAAACATTCTTTAACAAGTGAAAATGTTATTGATGTACGTTCTTGTGCACGTAATGCATCATAGAACAAATGACATTTATGCATATTAACACTATGCACACATATTGGTTCTGACATAAACAGCCTGATGCACAATTTTACAAATATATAATTTTATCTGAGTGTTTAAAATCTACAACTCTCTTTACAGTTTACAAACACAGTATGGCAGTTTTACCAAGGACAGTAACTTAAATTATGTAATAATTGTTATATTTTTAAAAATTATTTGCTTTACATTTTGAACACTATATACAGTTGAGGGAGAGAAAGTTTGCAATCTTTGCTGGTGTTACTGTGAAGTGCTCTGCAGCTAAGACCGACAGTTTTGCTGACACAGACTGAGTATCTAATTGGGCACACTGAGTTCACATATATTCAGTCTATACAGCTTCCTAAAACCCTGTGCTCATCATATTACATTTCAAAACGGCACATAAGGCAGAGACAACAAATGCCCACTCAATTTGATTTTGTGCCTTTCTCTTTATCTCAAATCTAATCTTATGCATGGTTTTGAGCACTTATTCAAAAGCTTGTCTTCATGTGCCTCTAGAGCTCATCCGCTGTCCCAGCAGTGTTCATTGCATTGTTTGTCTTAGACATCTTTCTTTTCTCATTTTGAAGACGCGTTTAATCCATCACCATATTCTCTTTTGACGGGTGTGATGTTGACCCCATCATCCATCATGTGTCAACAGACAATGAAAACTACAGGCCTAACAACATATTAACCTATATACCATGTAGTATAACAAAGCTATCTATACTTTTGTTTTCATATTCTCTTTGATATTATATTGGATCTCACTAGAAATGATTCATTAACTGTTTATTTACCAAATTATTTCAGTCAATAAAAATAGTAAATTAATCAATACAAAAAGATTATTTTCTTTCAAAATAAATCTTAAGAAAACTTTAACAGTTTATATTTGGTCTTTCTTCAGTTCAGTTCTAACGATCGGCATCCTCCCACATTGGACAAGTCCATGCATGCTTCATCCTCCAATGCAGCAGCTATCTCAATGCTCTTATTCTCACATCACCAAGTGATATTGGTTGACATAGCTTCTCTCTCTCTTCCCTGTAAACAGCCTTGTTATGCTTACCCGCACTTTAATCACTCGATTCAATGTCTCTAATTCTGCTTCTATATATGTGTAGAAGAAACAAATTTATTTTGTCTGTTTCAGTGAAGAGAATATGAGCCAAGAACAGCCAGTTTATTCTATTAAAAATGATTCTAAGCAGATTATTTTACTTTTGAAATGCATTGCTAAATTGTAATGTACTACTTTATTATTTTATATGATAAAGGCCTTTTGGTTGAAATGTTGCTGTGTATTGTATTTTGTATAACTACAGTACTTTGTTATTACATGTTTCGCCATTACTTTATTACAACAAATTTCAAACTAAGTTTACACTCTACATCTTAAGTTTAGATTTTACTTGTACTAAAATTTGCAAGCTGCTGAAATAAGTTTTTGTCTGTATGTTACAGACGTGTCTATAGATGCAAATAAAATTAATAAATTAGCATTAGTGTATAATGTGTATCACATGTCACACAAGTTAACCCCATATGTTACACAATCTGTCTGCCCAAAGCCCTGACACAAAAAAGAAGCTCCTCACCCATTGAAAGCACAGATGTTGCATAATTTTCTGCTCATTATACTTCAGACAATTTTCACAACAGAACACTCTTCTATTTTATGTTCAGAGACAGGGATGTAAAAGAACATCCCTGCCATGTCACAATGTAGAAGTTTTGTACCCCTCAAATAAATAATTCTTCATGATAATTGGTGCTAAAAATTGGTTGTACTTTGCTAATATTTAGTAATTTCATAGATTTTGAAGTCAAATATTGGCTATTACTTCATCAATGAAACTGTTACATCCTTTAAAGAATGCTAAATACTGGGTGTTATTTCATCAATGAAACTGTTACATCCTGTCTAAAAAGCTAACTACTGGGTGTTATTTCATCAATAAAACTTTTACATCTTGTCTAACACGTTAAAAAAAGTATATTATTTCATCAATGAAACTGTTACATCCTTTCTAAATAGCTAAATACTGGATGGTATTTCATCAATGAAACTGTTACATCCTTTCTAAATAGCTAAATACTGGGTGTTACTTCATCAGTTAAACTGTTACATCACTTCAAAAAAGCTAAATACTAGATGTTATTTCATCAATGAAACTCTTAAATCACTTCTAATAAGTTAAATACTGGATGTTATTTCATTAACAGAAAGGATACACAACTTCAAAACATCGGTTGTTATTCATCAACAAAACAAAACAATGTTTCATATATATATTAGTTTGATTTTCAAATACTGAATGAAAGAATGAGTGTTGTATAATAAATAAACATCAGCAACATCTGTGCTGTGACTGGCAAATAAATAGGATATTTTGTATATATATTTTATTATATTTTTGAGGGGAAAGAAAACAATGCAGTATAATCCAATAGCTGAAATAATAAATGTAATAATGGTTAATACACAGCGCTGTTGATAAATACAAACCCCAAAATACCTGAATCGAAGCTGTATGGTTGGGAATGCCTGAAGATATAGAAACGAGAACTGTAAGTAAGAAAGAAGAAAAAAAAATACAAGTCACTGGTGGGCTATGAGCCATTCTGAATGTAGTGGAATACTGAAAAAATAAACACAGTAAAAAATGATGACAAGAGATGAGCCCTGGTTAAATTTGTATGCAGGTAGAAAATATCTGTAAGATGAACACATCATAATATTGTGAGAAGTCTACAGGATATATTTTAAAATCTGATCAGAATTTGTCAAAGTAATTATGAAATGAAATGCATGGCATATGCTTTGCAGGATGTCGCCATTAACCACAGTAAACGAGTCATCAATTTTCTAGCACCACTTATACGTTCAGTAGTTTGCCATTGCTTTCTGAACTATGAGGTCTATTTTACCATTCATAAAAATCCACTGGACTAATTTGTTTCCAAACTGCCTGCAGCTGAGTTTAACCAGGTACGTTTGGGTTGTGATTGAGCTCACTACCGCTTAAGCTATAGATGGCCAAAAATAACTATACATTTTAAAAACTGGTCAGTTGATATTTGACAAAAATAAAGAAATCCTAATCATGACAAGAAATAATGACACTGCATTATCTTAGTTATTGCTAATTATGCTCCTATGCAGAAGATATAAAGGTGGTCAAGTTGTTAGGTATCTTTATATTCCTCTTTAGAGACTATGTCCATTGTTTTCGAGTCGAGTCCGTCTCAATCTTCCTGTGCATACTCAATGAATTACTTAGAAAACATGCATCGATACAAGTCTGTGCATCTCTCCAGACCAGAGTATTGCTTTAATACTGCCATGATCTCCATAGTCAGACCACTTGTAGTCACAGCAAAACCACCATTGTCTTCCTTCACAATATCCCCTCGGACTTGAGCAGTGAAAGCCCATGAAATCAGCATTATCCCAAACCACTGACCCATCTTTGTGAATGACCACATCACCTTCAGACAAGTTCTCTGAAATAAAAGCTTCAACTTCTGCTTCCATGGGCACTGTGTTTTCTTGTCTGCATTCTCTATTAAGTCTGATACATACTGAAAAAGGTGTATTGTTTCCTGTTGGCATTTGTAACCATTTTTCTCTGTTCAATGTTCACAAGTGAATACTGTCCACAACTGCCCTTGTTTCAAGTAGACCCGATCTATATTGGGTACCAGAGAAATACTGGAAGTAAATGTGACTGGCGTGATGTTGACCACATCAGCCATCATCTACCATTGGTCAAATAAAAATGCTGGTCTAACACTGTATTCCCTAATGGTATTCTTCTTCTTCTTCAGCGATCTCTGGTCATGCGCTTAATTTACTGTGGACCACAAACTGGGCAGACAGCTTCAGGTCTGTCAGGTTTCCCAAAGCTTAGTTTTCAGGTCGACTGGGTGTGGCCACATGTTGCTTCTCAGCTCACACAGAAGAGGACAGTCTTGCAGGATATGCTCTGGTGTCTGTTCTGCCTGCTGACACTGGCAGAGAGCTGTTTGACTTATTCCTAGTCTGTATAAGTGTTTGTTGAGTCTGCAGTGTCCGGTGCGTAGTCGAAATATAATGACCTGGTCTGTTCTGCTTAGGTCTTTGAGGGAGTCTTTTCCATAATCATATCCAGTGTTTGTCTTCCAGGCTACTGCAGATTTTCTCTGTATGAGGGTTTTGACCTCTTGAAAAGACAAGGGTTGGTAAATTTGCTCTTTGGCACTGCCCTCCTTAGCTAAGACATCAGCACTCTCATTGCCTGCAATGCCACAGTGAGATGGAATCCACTGCAAGTGGTATTCCCTAATGGTATGAAAAGGGGTTCCTTTCTGCATGATTAAAGAAGGATAAGAAGAAATTCAGATATATATTTCCCTTTCAAGGATAGAATAATAGACTTGCCCACTACATCATGGGTAACTAACTCTTTCTTCTAGACATTCTCTGAATAACCTCACAACAAGGAATAGAATATATTGCGAATTATATTATATATTGTATATATATTGAGGAGCGTTTGGCCGAATGGTTTAGAGCGCGGCTCCCATGCGGGAGACCCTTATTTAATCCACGGTAAGGTCAAGAATTGTTTAATGTTGGAGGCATAAAAGACAAATCCTAACATGAACAGTTTTGCGGCAACTGCACTAGCTATACGACTATTAAATTCTTCAGGCTATCATTTGCCCTGTCCTACAACATCATAAAAAGTGGTACTGCAGGCAGTAATGACAGTTATATATTGTATTGCTTAATGTCAAGTATTAGTTACAATATTATATTACTTTGTCATCTTGAAATGTATGAATTTTCTATTTTATTCTATCATGGAGAATTTACCACTATGTATTCAGAGGTTGCAAGAAAGGAACTTCATAAACGTTTATATGCAAATAGGAAGTTCATGCTTCGCTTATGCAAAATAAAATAAGTATAAAAACCGAATTCAAATAAAGGGGAAATTTTAAAAAAAAAAAGCATAAGCATATTTAGATATACAGTGAATGACATTCATGGATATAGTCTTCTTCTTCTTTGCGTTGTTCTTTACTACCAATTTTAATCACTCTTTGTGATATGATTTGATCTTTGCCAAGAACGTGTATACGTTGCACATTGGTTTGGTAGGCCCCTAAACGCATAGACTTCTACACGTTTAGGACATGTGCATCCGATTTCAGCCAAACTCCTTAGTCGCCTCTACGACATGCATGGCAGGTAACAGTGGTTCTATTCTTTACACCCCAAATTTGGGCCCGGTAACCACTCGGGCGATGGATATAGTGATAGTGGTTGTTATTTGTTGACAAGTTTGACATGCAATTTCTATAGCATTCAAGTATCGTCAAACATGAAATGACTTGTTTGTTCGCATGTTGATGGGGCTTGCAAGGAACACAAAGAATAGTAACACTGCTACATAAAGGTAAATGGTGCGCCATTTCTGCGGAGAAGGACCAAGTCATATAGGATAAATCTTGGTGCAATGAAGTCAGTCCTTTGGTTTTAGACCTTTAGAGCTCTGGATGCACTAACGTAGATTCTATCCAGTTAGCTTATATAGGGCAATTTGTGTCTGCGTAGGTATCTAACAACTTAATAAGCACAGCTACAATAATGTGTTAAAGACGAACACATGCCCTTGAGATGTGGAGCCCTAGTCATGTAGAGTTTGATTCAAAATCTAGTAAGGGACGACTGAGGTAGGGGCCTAAGAAAGCTACCATAGTAAATAAAAAACATCACAGAAATCGAATGTGCTGGCCTACTTGTAAGTGCATAAGTGGCACAACGTACAATTGCTCTTATGCTCAGATCACATACAAATCACAAAGAAGTGGTCAATATGGAGCGTTCAAAGAAGAAGAAGAATGACTTGCTTTGTGACTAGAAAGATTGAACTCTGGCAAGAATGATACCAAAAGAATGACGCTTTGTGACTAGAAAGATTGAACTCTGGCAAGAATGATACCAAAAGAATGACGCTTGTGCTAGAAAGATTGAACTCTGCAGAATGATACTAAAGAATGACTTGCTTTGACTAGAAAATTGAACTCTGGCAAGAGTGATACCAAAAGAATGTTTATTAAAGAGATCAAAAATATGTATGAGAGAAAGTGTATAATCTATCTCAACAGACAGAGAAAAGAACAGTGTGTGTGCATGTCTAAAAAATACACACAAAATACTGTCATTACTGCCTGTAGTACTGCTTCTTTTTAGGGTAGTGTAAGACAGATGGGACGAGAGCCTGAAGAATGTAATGGCTGCATGGCTAGTGCGGTCACAGCGAAGCTGGTTCAGGTTAGAAATTTTCCTTTATGTCCACAACAGAAAAAATTGATGAATTGAACACAGGTCTCCCACAGAAAAATAATCAGAAAAATTAAAGAGGCTTTTACTTCAATAGTAGACTTGATTTCTGGTGGGCCCCTGTTTCTAGAATGTCATTTTTTAATAGAGGGTAATGAAAGATAATATATTTAAAATGTTCTTATATTAAGCACTCATAACATCTAGAAAAATGAAATATTTCGGACACATTAAACAACATGAGTGCCTAGAGAAGATAATTTTGGAGGGAATGGTGCCTGGAAGAAGAATGAGAGGAAGACCTAGAAGACGATGGGTGCAAGATGCCATTGACGATCTGAGAATGACTTCTGCTGACGCCAGTCAACTTGCACAGAATAGAGAGGACTGCTGTCATGGGAGCAAAGTTCCGGAAGGGACAAGCTACTTGATGATGATTAAGTACTAGAGAACTATTTCAGATATCAGAACCTACAGAGTTAAAAGTTTATATTCTATAAATTCACCTGCTGTAATCTATCAAGAATTATCACAAACAGCTTCAAATGGATCTTGTGAATAACTTAATGTTTTGGTTCATGGGTAGGCTTGTCAGAAAATTGGCACTGTCAGAATACCAATTGGCACTGTCAGAATGCCTATTGGCACTGTCAGGTAGCCTATTGTATTGTGAGAGTTAATGTAATAACATTAACATCCTCAACTTAATCTTGCGTTTTCCAAGAAATATGAAACACATTTATTTATTATAATTAAATGCTACTAATTGTAAATGTAAAATTTTTGACTTTACTTAACACAAGTGACAGAAGAAACTAGCAAAAAAACCCAACTAAATATATATAAAGGCAAGAAACCAAAATTTGCTGCAGATAAAATGCAACCAAAGCAATCCTTCTTTACAACCTCTGAATCACAAACTTATTCAAATATTAAATCTACAACAATAAAACACTGATGTCATAAAGTTTATAACAACTTTGTCACATTCTTGCAACAAACTAAAAATCTGATTTTTTAAACTATGTTCTTCCTTAAATTATCAAAAATAAATTATAGTTGAGAAGGTTCAACATGCAGATTTGTTTATTTTTATGTCTATCATTATGGGTGTAGATTAGTTATACTGAGTAATAATGGTTTATTGTAGGATTATGTTTGAGAAGAAGGTAATGTAAAGTCTGTTATAAGATTATGTCTATGCAGTAGGTAATGTAAAGTCTGTTATAAGATTATGTCTGTGCAGTAGGTAATATAAAGTCTGTTATAAGATTATGTCTATGCAGTAGGTAATGTAAAGTCTGTTATAAGATTATGTCTATGCAGTAGGTAATGTAAAGTCTGTTATAAGATTATGTCTTGCGTAGGTAATGTAAAGTCTGTTATAGGATTATGTCTGTGCAGTAGGTAATGTAAAGTCTGTTATAGGATTATGTCTGTGCAGTAGGTAATGTATAGGTCGATATAGTATTATATGCGAGCTGTAGGCAATATTCTCACGCCCACACACATTGCTAAAATATCAATGAAATGTGAAATACTGTAGTGAAACAACAAAAGATGTAGACAAACATACAAAACACTCTTGGACATAGTGTCCGAGTTTAAATTAACAGAATTCTGAGGAACATGTTAACAACTGCAAGTCAAATTTAAGCACCTAACACTTGGCTCGGCTGAACATGAGTGGTGTAGATCATTGGCAGGGTTATGGACTTGCGTACCAGTAAATAGTGGTTAAAATCCTGGTTCAGTCAGTTTTCACTGAAATCACTACTGTAAAAGTGCTCTAACGTTGATGCTTTCAGCTAGTGTAGAGCTGGTTAAAACGGACAGAACACTAATAGCGCCTTGGATGCACTAATCTAGATTCTACCCAGTTAGCTTAGACAGGGCCATATGTATCCGTTTAGGGAGCTAGAACTGAATTAAGGTACAGCTACAACACTGTCTGGCCGAATGGATAAGAGTGCAGGCTCCCATTCGGGTTTAATCCCGGTTTTCTGGTAATTTTGAACTGATAACAATACAAAAATAATATCCAACATGCAATAATAAGTGAGCAACCCAACATGCAAAAATTGTACCTGCAATCACAGTGTTGATGCACTCATAAAGAAGAGACATTGCAGAAGTGCTGAAAAGGAAATATAAACACAGAGATCAAGAAACAGGTTAAGTGAAACTATAATTTTCAGTACAGATTAAACAAGGAACAGGTAGACAGATGGCAACACAAGACAGAGATGAAGTTGTTGAGTAGAGAGATGATAACTGGAAATACAAGGAGTATCCGAATATGTTCAAAAAGAGAGATGGCTGTTGAAGGAATTCATAAACATGTCAATGTACCCATATGTCTGCAGTGTGTTCAGTTTGCTTAAGGTGCAAGATCCAGAGCATATACACAGCAGTTTTGAGCCTAATAGCAATTTTCAGCTAGCGGACTGCAGTGTTAATCATTCCAGGATTTGATCTGCCCTATAACTTCAAATCTAGTGCACTAACTTCTGTGCTCTGAGTGAAGGTTGTCCTCAGACATTCCCTTGATCTCCTCCCCTTGATCCTGCCTCCAAAACTTTCTGTAGAAGACCTTTGTCTCCTATTGTGACCAAATCTGGCAGTCAATATTTTTTTGCCAACCTATTCAATAGTTGACTATCTATCCTGAAAACTTCTTCATTTATACTTTTATCTGCTCAACCCATTATTTCCAATCTTTAATAATCCAAAAAAGGTAGCGGGTGTAGTGGGTGCAGAGTCGGGACATCTGGCATATCAAAGAGATAACATTCCGAAGGACTATTAGTGTGGCAAAGTTCTATTTGATAATGATGATAACACAAGATCTTAAAAACGTGTTTTTTCAATCTTTGTTATACAGTCCATGATTCTGAGACAAACAGAGCAAATTATCAGAAATGTGTGACTATTATTATTCTCCAAAGGTCAAAATAGGTGTTATCTGAGGACACTAAATGGATGGTGACATGAAAGAATTCACTTGATGTAACACTAAATGAACACTAATGATGTTAAGGGCACGAGATTCAAGCATGACATGTCGTGGATGGCTCAGGCTGAGAGAACAATTGGCCAGGTGACTACAGTTGCGAACCTACCATAAGGGAAGAATGGATCCCAACAGATGGTAGCATGACCAACTATCTCAACGTTATCATTACTCTTGGAAGAGAATGTAGAGATTGGGGCAACATGAAGGCTGATCTCACAGTTAAGCAGCTGATAGAAGATAATGCAAGGGATGATGATGATGTTGTATATACCAATGGGTTGGTTCAACACGGTGAGAAGTCCGGCTGGGGTTTCTTGGCTAATGCGCATGGTAGGGTTGCTGCAGAGCGAAGTAGGGCATACAGGACAACTACTTCTAGTATGAGGATGGAGGTTGAGGCCGTTACTGCTGCCCTCCATTGGATCTCTGGAACTTCATTTACTGGGGCCGTTGTTGTATCTGACTCTCAGTCAATGCTTAACAAGATCCAGAAGGGCAGGTTTTGGTATGAGCGGATGTCGTCTATAGAAGTTTCTAACCTCCAGAGGCATACGTGAATATACTGTCCTGGGCATGCGGGTGTTTACGGTAATGAGAGAGTGGACAGGCTTGCATCAACAGCATCTATTGTTGGGGAGTTGAAGATGAATAAGGGGGATATTCTTCGGACTCTTCGCGACTGACTGTTGGATGAGGACACTAAAATTGATGTTGAATTGATCAAGTGATTTAAGAAGTTTGGAGTTACCCGTTGTACAAGTCGATCTGGATGCCTGAAAGGCAGAGTGAGAGGTGTGTTTAATCAGCGAGCCATGGAACCATCAGTATGCATACTCTTTGATATCTGTTGGGGAGACTGAGCACCTATGGGTTTGCCCGGAGTGCAATGACATCAATTTAGTAACCAATAACCAAAATAAGAATGCATCCAAACTCCACAGTATACAGAGTCTTCTACAACAGAACATCGGGAAAGAAGGCAAGAGGAAGACCACGGAAAAGATGGTTAGATGGCGTGGCAGCATCCTGTGAAAGAGCAAAGATAACAATCACACAAGCCACCAGAACAGCGCAAGACAAAACAGAAAACCCGACACTGGGCAACAACCGGTAGCAAGTGACGACAAATAGAAGAAGCAATAACCAAAATAACACTAAATGAAAGACTTCTTCTTTCTCTAACCTTGTTATGCCTCTCGGATCAGGATAAGAAGAGATTTCAAGAACAGACTCTTGTGTGCGCTTCATACAGAGTGTCTTTCACCAGCTGTTATTTATGTGGTCCAGCTTTCACATGAACGATATTTTACCTTGTATCTACTGCATATAAGTAGAATTGCATTTTGAGGCTGCTGGTAATCTGCTTATGTGGCCGAACCATTTAATTAGTTGCTTCTTGAAAAGAAAACTATTATGTGAAAAAGAGAAAACGTACCTGTGGATCAAATTAGTGAGAGGCTCAATCAACTTCTTGCCCAATCTTGGCTCTAAAGGTGTCAGTGCACTGAACTGGATAAATAGATTTAAAATGGATAGGTATTCACATAGCATATATCGTTATAAAGGTGCAAAGTGATGGAGACCTCACAGTACTAAGTTTTAGAACGGAAAATGAGGTAACAAGTTATATTCCTTTCTAACTTTCCTTTCATCACCATCATCATCAAATAGCTTGTCCTGAACAGAACTTTGCCACCACAACAGTCCTTTGGAATTTCTCTCTCTCATAGGCCAGATGTCCCGCCTCTGCAGTCGTCATGTTCAAACCATCAGTTACAAGATGAATCCATCTTCTTTGTGGTCTTCCTCTTCTATTTGCCGGTATGCCTTCTTCCATTATGGTTTTCTCCAGCCCTCCGTGTCTTTTTATATGTCCAAAATACCACAATTTCCTTCCACAACTCAGTAAACCAGCTGCTCTCTCATAGATGTGTTGACTGAACCCAGCAGTAATCCCTCTATTGAATGATAAGTCAACACCCGTACAACTTGAATATGCTAACATTCACTCAAATGATATCATTATCAAATTTATTATTTATGTACAATCCCAAACAATAAGATAGAAGAACAGGAAGTATGGTAGTTCAATAAAGTATAACAAATTCAATTCATATTTCACAAAAAGGTCTTAGTCTAGCAAGTTGCTGTTGTACTTTATAAATATACATAACTTTATATTTTGATATTTTATATAAATTTACAGAGCAACAGTCTGTTTTCAGAGCCACCAAACTGAGGTGGAGTAGGGTCTTGGTCAGTGCCAACTCACTGACCCTGCGCTAGCATTGTCACTATTTTATTTTGTCATTGGTAAAACTACAGTACTTTGTGACTACGTGTTTTGCCAATCAAATAGTTTTACTGCAGTCTCATCTATTTTGTCACTATTTTATTGCACCTTTGGCCCCCTTTATCAATGAACAAACAATGCTATTTCAACTCAGAAACTGCAGTGTTGGAATAACTTGATAGGATTCCACAAAAACTAATGTTCTAACAAAACAGAAATATAGACCATATGCTTCAGATCTGTCTATGGCAAAATATCCATTCTGACTAAAAATAAACTGTAGTTACCGTTTAACTGTAATACTGTTTATTATGGCAGTGTAGGACATGGGGGAAATATGAGTCTGTGGAATTTAATAGCAGCATGGTTACTGCAGTGGCCGCAAAACTGTTCAGGTTAGGATTTTTCTTTATTTTTCGGCAGAAAATAATCATTGGCCTTACAGTGGATTGAACACGGGTCTCCTGCATGGGAGCCACGGTCTAAACCATTCGGTCAGACGCTCCTCATCAATCTGACTATGGTGTGCAAAGTTGAGGTGCAAACTATGTGGCATCTATCTGGACAGAGAAAGAACTGCATTTTGGCCTTGTTACAGGGTCCAAGACACATATAGTGACAGGATCACCAATAGGTAGTGACCCTGGAAATAGTCTGCACTTCTTCAGTCTGATAAAGTGAATAGAGACTGAACAGGGAATATACACATGAGATGGGGTAGCAGTGTAAGTGAAGATGCACACAAAATGGGATTTTTTCCCCACATCAGATGAGCAACATTTCAGTGTCTCTGCTTGTACAATTTCCCTGGTCAACGCTTGGAGATTGAGTAGAAGCACAATTACTGGGTAGTCATGTCTGTAATAGCTACCCTAGTCGATGACATCATATGTTTACAAAAGCAATGTGGCAATTTCTGTCAGCAGCAGTTATTTTCACACTCACAAAAGTAAACAGTAAAGAATAAAAACTGTAATGAAACCTTCTTGGGAAATGCAAAGAAGTATGTCCAAATAGTTTTATGTCAAACAGGATACTTGCAATCGGTGTTATGATGTAACGAGGCGATGACAGTCAACTGGCTGGTCCCAGCAGTGTGGCTAATACCAGCATATTTGGTGGTGTTCATTGTTTCTGTACTCACATCAGGAAAACAATACAGTGAAAACTTCTACTTTCTTGGGAGATCCGTGTCATAAAAAAACTAAGGAGCATATCCCTCATCTAGAATGATCTCACTGCAAATCACAGCACATCATGCTCTTTGGTTAAAATCACACACAACACGCTCTTTGGTTCAAATCTCCAACTAAGAGTGGTGGAAAAGTGGTTACTACAAAATGAATGAAAACTGGTGTCTGGAGAGCAAGTGGCATCCTGTAGTCAATGTGGATAGTGTTCGGATTAGTAATGCGAACCGAATAATAAATGCATGTTGAAATCAGATGTGCGGAGTCTAAAGGTGCAAATTATCGCAGCTTAACCACCATACAGCACACATACAAGATTTGGTTCAAATTACACCAAGTGGTTTTTCTAGAGCAAACCCAGAAAAGTCCTGACAACATGCTTGAAGGTATAGAACAGCCAACAATAATATGCTGGAGACAAAAGAAAAAACAAACAAAGAATGAATAAAATATACTAACCAGTTTGATAATTTTAATAAGCACCCAGTTATTTGTAGAGGTGGTCATCAACTTAAAAAACAAAGGTGCCAAGGACAAGTAGTTCTTTGGGTTCTTCCGAGCAAGTTCACAGATAACATTCACAGCAGCCGACTGCACACCTAAAATAGAGGATATGTTCAAATGAGTGGTAGTAACTTACAACAATAAAATAGATGAATACTTTCAAATGAGCAGTAGGTAGCAACTTTTAACAATAAAATAGATGGTTAACTTTCAAATGAACAGTAGTAACCTTCATAACTGTTATCATCAAGTCTGTTCCTGTCGGAACTTGGCTTCCATGACAGCAGCTTTAAATGCCTCCCTATCCTGTGTAAGGTGTCCGGCATATGCCAGAGTAATACTCAACTTGTCTATGACATCTTGCTGCACCTTCTCCTTGGTCTTCCTCTTTCCCATCTGCCCGGTATCATGTTATCCATAAAACCCTGCTGTTTTATATATTCAAAGTATTTATTTTTTCTCTTCTTTATCAACCACTTCTCTTAGATTTTAAGCTGTTGCAAAATAGACATATTTATTCTTTCTCTGTCCATAGTATTCTGAGTTCTCTTCAATAGCACTTGTATTCATAAAGGATTAATCAATTGTTCAACTATTTTATCAATAACCCATTCATCACAGCCATATGTTGCAATAGGAAAATGACACGCTCTTGACAATTCAAATGTTATATTTATATCAGTTCCCTTTCATACTTTTGTAGTTCTTTTAATTTCTGTAGCACTATGTTCATTCTTAATTTTGTCTCCTCTATTAACATTTCCATCGCCTGTTGGCAATGAACATAAATAGTCAAAACTATCAACTCTTTCCAATTAATGTTCAAAGATCCTTGACGGTGCTACAGGGTTCGTGCACTGCCACTGAGATCTTCCTGTGTAACAAAGAGATCAGAGCACACAAGGTTACTCAATGATGATCCAATGATGATCCTACCAGTCAATCAACCAGTTTCCCAATTGCACACAACAATAACAATGAGAAAATATTTCTTAGAAATGAATCACAATAAACTGAAGTAAAACTATATTTTTTAAAATAACAAACTACAGAACAAATGAAGCATTCAACAACATGTATATACATTCATTAAATAAGTAATATAAAGCTATACTTTTTCACAAATAACTTTCCTACACTGGCATTTTTGTGTGTAATTGAACAGATGCTGTTATATTTTTCAATATACTAGATAGCCAAATTGGCATCATTGCTAAAGCAACCGAATATTAGTAGGCAATTTCAATGACGGGTGATACAAAAATAGTGGCTTATTTATATGAACCCTCTGCTATAAATGTGGAACACAGACATTGATGATCACAGTGTGAGATGAAGTACTTGAGAACTGGCATCAATGTTACCAGCAGAGACGGTTTGTTCTTCACACAAGTAGGACCAGGATACATACTGGTCACGATCTTGTTTTACTACCCTGTCGTACGCCAGGGATACAGATTTGAATGTTTAACAAAGCACAAATCTACATAAACTCTAATGACGACTGCTGGAGACATGCCTGTTCTACTAGAAGGGAACCAACAATCTATGCATGCATTTGAAGTTATAAGAGTCACAGCCCCTTTGGAGTAGAAGATTGTTCAACTCATGGCATTGTATCTTTCATTACATCGAATCAAACAGCCTTCTGAGATTTCAAAGTAAGCTATGTAAACTTATCCCATCAGAATGAGACCCCAGTAGATTCACCAGCATGGAGTTGAGAAAGTACAAACTCCACTACATAGCACAGAGAACAAGTGTAAACTAGTATTCTCTTGGAGATCAGAAGGGACAGAATGAGACACGCTGACGTCAGAAACATTGAAGTAAAGGAGTCTCTGTGGCAAAGTAGTTAAGACGGTTAGTTGCCTTGTGTTCTGAAGGTAGTAGGTTTGAATTCGGACAGCATCGTTCAGTTAACATTCAAATTTTTTTCCAGAGATCCCTAGAATTGTAGCTGGAGCTATGGAGTTCGTGCAGTAGCTGGCTTGCTATTTCTGCTGGGACAGTCATATGCAGAAACCTGGTATTTTTAGACATTGTAGTAATCATCAAGTATACAGAGAAACCAAAAGAAAATGGTTCTGCCATCTTATGAGAATTAAACCAAGTCAGATACAATAGTGCAGTGTGTTGCCAGGGCCCTGCAAAGAATAGTACCACTGCGACCTACAAGGTATGTCGTAAGAGGCGACTGAAGTAGAGCCCTAGAGAAGCTACCCTAGTAAATAAAAAGTGTCACAGAAATTGAATGTGCTGGCCCACCAGTGTGGTGCCGGGCGCGCAAGGAAGCAAAAATAGTACCACTGCAACCTACAAGGTATGTCGTCAAAGGGGACTGAGGTAGCCCTAGGAAAGCTACCCTAGTAAATAAAGTGTCACAGAAATCAAATGTGCTGGCCTATTTGTAGGCGCATAACTGACACAATGTACAATCGCTAAAAGCCTCAGATCACATACAGATCCCAAAGAGTGGTTAAACAGGTGGTCGATATGGAGCGTTTGAAGAAGAAGAAACAATAGCTGAAGAAGATTGGTATTAGGTATAAGACACCTCTGAAGTCGGAGAAGACCCGCCTGTATGGCAAGGAAGCCAATAAAATGGTAAGCAGGCTTTCACACAAAAATCAGTCAGAAGCGCCACACCAGGCGCATGGCTATCTTGAATTCATAGCGGCGAACACAAGAAGAAAGGTATAAGACTAAAAGATATATGGATAGATACAGAATCTAAGAAGTATTACAACAATGACTTACCCAACTTTCTGTCACACGCACATGATTCAACAATAGAAGATATAACATGACATTTCATGGCTAAAGATGGTGGATAAAACATGACAAAAATAGATTTCATGGACAATATATGCACAATAATAGACCTGGGTCAGGGTCCTCCAATTTTTCCTTTAGTCGAGGGAATGCTGGACGCAGGGCTTCAGGAAACTGCAAGAACACCTTGTACATGATAAGCACTGCTTTTTTTCTCAAGTATGGTCTAGATGAGGTCATCTGTGTGGTGGACAAGGGAGTCATATTACTGAATGAAATTCATAGCAACTAACATTGTTATAATGTCAAGAAAAAGAATACAAAAATAGTGTAAGGGAGTAGTGTAAGGGAGTATTTATGATTGATTGCACATATTTATCTACTAGGAGTAGTAAAGACAGCAAAAGTGGTATTTGTTGGTGTAATGGAGTATTTATGATTGATGGCAAATATTTATCTACTAGGAGTAGTAAAGACAGCAAAAGTGGTATTTGTTGGTGTAAGGGAGTATTTATGATTGATGGCAAATATTTAGCTACTAGTAGTAGTAAAGACAGCAAAAGTGGTATTTGTTGGTATAATGGAGTATTTATGATTGATGGCAAATATTTAGCTACTAGGAGTAGTAAAGACAGCAAAAGTGGTATTTGTTGGTGTAAGGGAGTATTTATGATTGATGGCAAATATTTAGCTACTAGGAGTAGTAAAGACAGCAAAAGTGGTATTTGTTGGTATAAGGGAGTATTTATGATTGATGGCAAATATTTAGCTACTAGTAGTAGTAAAGACAGCAAAAGTGGTATTTGTTGGTATAATGGAGTATTTATGATTGATGGCAAATATTTAGCTACTAGGAGTAGTAAAGACAGCAAAAGTGGTATTTGTTGGTGTAAGGGAGTATTTATGATTGATGGCAAATATTTAGCTACTAGTAGTAGTAAAGACAGCAAAAGTGGTATTTGTTGGTATAAGGGAGTATTTATGATTGATGGCAAATATTTAGCTACTAGGAGTAGTAAAGACAGCAAAAGTGGTATTTGTTGGTGTAATGGAGTATTTATGATTGATGGCAAATATTTAGCTACTAGGAGTAGTAAAGACAGCAAAAGTGGTATTTGTTGGTGTAAGGGAGTATTTATGATTGATGGCAAATATTTAGCTACTAGGAGTAGTAAAGACAGCAAAAGTGGTATTTGTTGGTATAATGGAGTATTTATGATTGATGGCAAATATTTATCTACTAGGAGTAGTAAAGACAGCAAAAGTGGTATTTGTTGGTGTAATGGAGTATTTATGATTGATGGCAAATATTTAGCTACTAGGAGTAGTAAAGACAGCAAAAGTGGTATTTGTTGGTATAATGGAGTATTTATGATTGATGGCAAATATTTAGCTACTAGGAGTAGTAAAGACAGCAAAAGTGGTATTTGTTGGTGTAAGGGAGTATTTATGATTGATGGCAAATATTTAGCTACTAGGAGTAGTAAAGACAGCAAAAGTGGTATTTGTTGGTGTAAGGGAGTATTTATGATTGATGGCAAATATTTAGCTACTAGTAGTAGTAAAGACAGCAAAAGTGGTATTTGTTGGTATAATGGAGTATTTATGATTGATGGCAAATATTTAGCTACTAGGAGTAGTAAAGACAGCAAAAGTGGTATTTGTTGGTGTAAGGGAGTATTTATGATTGATGGCAAATATTTAGCTACTAGGAGTAGTAAAGACAGCAAAAATGGTATTTGTTGGTTCTCTTCTCCTTCTCTTCCACCACTTACTTCTTCTAGAAGTATGGGGAGAAATGTAGTGATCTTGTGTGTACTTATTTTAAGGCACTTTGTAAGCTGAAAATCATTTTTGTAAGGCTGTTCTTGATGCCGTCGCACCATTTTTGCGTGGTCTTCCTCTTGCTTTGTACTCATACTTTTTTCTGTGTGGCTTTCTGTGTAGCGATACCAGGGCATTCTTGTCAGGTGTCCAAACTATTTAATCTGTTGTTCTTTTATGAATTTGTTGGTTACAAATATTCAATCATTAGGAGTAAAGACAGCAAAAGTGGTATTTCTTGCTTGGAAATAATTCTTTCTTTTCTCTAATCCTGTTTTGTCTGACAGCGTCAGGATAGAAGAGATTTCTAGAACAGGTTTTTGTGTGCGCTTCATTTACAGTGTCTTTCATGGTTTCTATTATTTCTGATGTCCACCTTTTGTGTGGCCAGCCTTTTGCTTTGTATCCACTATCAGAGTAGTATTGCTCTTTGAGGTGCACTGTCTGTTGGAAATCTGCTTATGTGGCCTAACCATTTAATTTGTTGTTTCTTGATGAAGTACAGTACTGATGTTGTACACTTTTTTCCTGGTCACTCTTGTTACTTCCAGCATTCTGCGTAGACACTTCATCTCTATCGTGACTAGTTTTCTTCTATCATTTGATGTCAGCGTCCAGGTTTTGCACTGATAGCATAATGTTGGAAGAAAGATTGTGTTGAACATTGTTCTTTTTGTGTTTATGGTGACATGTTTGCTTGTTAAAATTGGCGCCATTTGTCCTATTATTTGATTTGTTTTGTTGCATCTATTTTGAATTTTGTTAGTTATTCTTTCGTTCGCTAAAAAAAAATGCTCCCCAGGTATGTAAAGTCCTTGACTTGTTTTAATGGGTGTTTGTCGATGGAGATATTGGTAGTGTTTTCCTTTCTAGCGAATGTCATTACTTCCATTTTGTGGATGTCTATTTAATCATTAGGAGTGGTAAAAACAGCAAAAGTGGTATTTATTGGTTGGAAATAACTAGTTAACTACGCAATAGAAAATTAACAATTGTGGTGGTTCAAATCACCAATTTTGCTTGATATCCATTTCAGTAAATTTCATTAGATACATGCAAGAGGTGGTAATTTATGTAAGAGTGGGATACGTACTAAAGTCATGATGTCATTGGCCAAGTCACGAGCCAGGTCTGGGGTGATGAAACAGGACAAACCATTCAGTGCCACACCAGAGTCGTACATGTTTTGGCTGCTCATATCCTGTAAATTAACAAGGGTATCTTGTTAGAAAGTCATTCAATATAGGAGAGAGAGAGAGAGAGAGAGAGAGACTGAGATAAGAGATAGGTATGTGAGACATAATATCTATGGAAGGATGGGTACCACAGCCATACCTTCTTTGGTTGCTCATGTTCTGCAGGTTAACAATGGTATCTTCTTAGAGGGTCTCTCAACGTAGGGAGGGGGAGAAGGAGGGGGAGAAAGAGAGAGAGAAAGAGCAATAGGGAGCGAGATCAACAGAGATTGAGGTAAGGGAAAAGTGAGGAAATAAGATCTCAAAATATAAGTGAGAGAGAGAGATTTAGGCAAAAGAAAAGTATGTGAGATAAGACAGCAGCATTGAAGAATCAGTTATCAGTTCAGTTATATGAAGACCATCATCATAGTACTCCAGACATGTTCATAGGTGCTCTGGTTTCTACCTCAACAAATCCAGCAGCGTCCAGTGGCCCAATATGCCAGTGTGATGTTGATTCAAGAATAAATGAACAGAAATAAATAAAAGCAACAGAATTCTTCTTCTTTTCTCGAATCCTGTTTTGCCTCACAGCATCAGGTAAGAGATTTCTAGAACGGGCTTTTATGTGCGCTTCATAAATAATGTTTTTCACCATCTCTGTTATTTCTGAGGTCCACCTTTAGAGATGACTGAATGTAACAGAATGTAATAAAGAGGAGAAGGTGAAATTGATATGTGCTGTGTGCAATCATTTCTCTGTGTCACAAAATCATAGATACCAAACACATAACTAGAAGACAAACTTGCAACTTTTGAGATATAGATTTGTGGAAGAATTGGGTGTATTTCATACAGAAACAAACAAATGAACAAGTCCTCAATAAGAATGAAAAAAAGGAGTTGTTGGAGATCAACTAGAGATAAATTAAATATTTATAACAAATAAGGAGTAATGACACATTGTTCAAAACAATACTTCTGCATTCATCTGCTATAAATTCAAGTGTAGTCAGGGCGTCTAGTATGGTGCATCTAAATGAAAATCTTGAAGATCAGCTTTCCTTATTATCAGTATCCCCTGCCATACAGGCTAGCCTTCTCCGACTTCAGAGGTAAAAAAACAACAACACTGAAAGGAAAGGTTGAGTATGAGTGCAAGAGGAAGACAGTAGTATAATTGGGAGAGAAACATTAGGAGCTGGAGAAACAGTTTAGCTGAACTGAGATGGGCACCAGAGGGTAAACGAAAACATCAAAGACCCAAAATGATGGGAAGAAAAAAGTAGACCAGCAGCTGAAAGAAATGAATCACAGCTGGAACACAATAGAGAGGATAGTTAATAACAGAAGAGAATGGTAAGCAATTGTTACTGTCCTAAGCGACACTGGCTAGAGAGAGAGAGAGAGAGAGAGAGATAGAGAGGAAAGAACAGTTTGAATGAATGCATCTCTATGGCAACGAACATGAAGTCTTGGAGATAAAGTGTAGCTGACGTTTGATGAGGAGATGGCATCGGATCAATCAATCGTAGTGACAAAAAAATGACAATATACTATGATAGAGGTCAAACATCTACAGACCTGAGTTAAACAGTCTTAGTTTGCAATTTCTGATTGATTGATAAGACCATCATCATTGGATATCAATGAATCTGTTTCAGTATTTGAAGAATGAAATGTAGAATGACTACCCTTACAAACATGGGAAGCAATGATCTAATATGACTCAATATTTCATGGACGGATAATATTTAACATATCCATGAAGGACTAAAAGCTGAACTGAAGTGAAAATGAAAATCGTGGCAGATCCTTTACAGGATGTAGCCATCAACCACAGTAAATGAGTTGTTGATTTTCTGGACACCACTTATACGTTCAGTAGTTTGTCACTGCTTTCTGAACAGTAAGGTATATTTTTATAGTTCGCAGAAATCCAAGGAAACTAATTCGCTCCTAAATGCCCCCTGCCCCAGCAGAGTTTGAACCAGGTACGCTTGGGTTTGTGATCGAGCTCACTACCGCTTAAGCTACCGTCGCTGAACTGAAGTACAGCCAAAAAAAATCAGTTTACATAATTGTGCAGTATTTCCTCTGGTTAATCTTAATATTCAAGAGGAGAGACCAAACAACCAAGTGAAAAGAAAATGACCCGTAGCCATTACAGACTGTAACGTATGTAATGCCTGTCACTTCACATTATCACACCTAAGCATGCAAGATGTAGGTGGACCAATTCCTTTCATCCCTTGTGGAATATTGGTTGCATGAATTGAACCTACAACCATTTTTTGTTGGATCCAAAAAGCAGACATTCTATGCAGTGTACTAATTCGTTCAACAAGTAACCAAAAATGTATAGAAATGTTTGTGGGAATATACGTGATATAAAACACAAAGGTTTTTAAAACACTCATATAGTTAACTAAACAACAACAATAACAAAAGTACATGTACAATCATCCATCTCACTGTACCAACAATATTAACAACACTGCTTTTATTCTCCATCTATTTTCCCATCAAATAATACACAACACACATCTGTACCGCAACAGTGATTTTTGTTGTAATTCACACATTCATAGTTTAAAAAAAATTAAAATCTCACTCTTACAGCTACTGTCACAACCTCCCCCACCCCCAGAGCCCCATTAACTCTTTAAAATATTTATACAATATCCCCATCCATATGCACAAGTACAATAATTAATAGAGGCAAGCATTTAAATTCATCAGTATAGGATACTATGCTCCGCGTATGATAATGCCATCTGATATTCTTGATTATGCACACACATTCACACACACTGTATGCATGATGACTAATGCAGACAAGCTGTTATCTTTAGCACATATGTTCAGAATGTTTCTAACAGTTACTGCGTAGACAGGATAACAAAGATCAAACAACTAAATGCATCGGTATATCACTCCGGTTGGTAATCCTTTCAGTTCAAACTAACAAAGAGGTAATGATTCAATAGTTAGGTGAATGGTAAGATCATCAGTGATTGATGTGAGGGAGGAGCAAAAATCAATTGTCCAAGCTAACAAAGATGAAACAACTAGATCAAGTGTTAGATCACTCTGTAGATGTTCCTTTGTCCAAACTAACAAGGATTTCACAACTAGATCAAGTGTTAGATCACCCTGTAGATGTTCCTTTGTCCAAACTAACAAGGATTTCACAACTAGATCAAGTGTTAGATCACTCTGTAGATGTTCCTTTGTCCAAACTAACAAGGATTTCACAACTAGATCAAGTGTTAGATCACTCTGTAGATGTTCCTTTGTCCAAACTAACAAGGATTTCACAACTAGATCAAGTGTTAGATCACCCTGTAGATGTTCCTTTGTCCAAACTAACAAGGATTTCACAACTAGATCAAGTGTTAGATCACCCTGTAGATGTTCCTTTGTCCAAACTAACAAGGATTTCACAACTAGATCAAGTGTTAGATCACCCTGTAGATGTTCCTTTGTCCAAACTAACAAGGATTTCACAACTAGATCAAGTGTTAGATCACTCTGTAGATGTTCCTTTGTCCAAACTAACAAGGATTTCACAACTAGATCAAGTGTTAGATCACCATGTACTCGCCTGTGTGGTGTCGGGGCCACAAGGGAAGCAAAGAATAGTACCACTGCGACATACAATGCATGTTGCAAGAGGCGTCTGATGTAAGATAGGAAGCTACCCTAGTAAATAAAAAGCATTGCAGAAACCGGATGTGCTGGCCTACTTCTAGGTGCATAACTTGCACAGTGTACAATCGCTCTTAGACTCAGATCGCATACAAATCACAAAAAGTGATTAATAAGTGGTCGATATGAAGCGTTCGAGAAGAAGATCACCATGAAGATGTTCTTTGTCTAAACTAACAAACAAGGATTTCAAAACTCGATCAAGTGTTAGATCACAACTGATTGAGCACAAGTGATTAGAAAACAACTTCTTCCAACGCCCCCTCTCGACCACTTTTTAAACCACTCTTTGTAATTTGTATGTGATCTGAGCCTAAGAGCAATTGTATGTTGTGCCAGTTATGCGTGCACATGTAGGCCAGCACATCAGATTTCTGCGACGCTTTTATTTACTAGGTAGCTTCCTAGGCGCATTCCTGAGTCGCCTCTTACAACAAGCCTTTTAAGTCACAGTGTTACTATTTTTTGCTCCCTTTGCAAGCCCAGAATTGGGAAAAATCACTAACTACTGCTTAAAACTAGACTGTTGCCACGTCATATATCAACCCAGAATCTCTAAATTGGAATGTCACTTGATATCTGAGACATTTGTTATCATTCATAATTAACCTGTTATTGCTTTCATAACAAATATGTTCCTATTTCAACATGAAGATGTTACCACTTCGTAATCAAAAGATAATTTCTAAAAGTTAAAAGGTCATATATTCTTATCTGAAGTACTGTAATACAACACACTGATGTGAATACTTTAATTACTACTATATTATAATAATTAAAAATATAGAGAAAAGAACAAATGTTTCTGTTCTGCAACAGCTTAATATTAAAGACAGTTGGCTATTAAAGAGCATAAAAACAAGGAAAATTAAACATTTTGGACACATCAAACATGAGTGCTTAAAGAAGATAATTTTGGAGAGAATGAGAGGAAGACCTAGAAGAAGATGGGTGCAAGATGTTGTTGACAATCTGAGAATGACTGCTGCTGACGCCGGTCAACTTGCACTGAATAAAGAGTTTTTCAGGACTGCTGTCACGGGAGCCAAGTTCCGGAAGGGACAAGCTACTTGATGATAATGATGATATTATAATTCAGATGTTACAACTCTACAGTTTTAAGGTTGGATGTAAGAAAAGAACAATGACTACCCTACATTCAACCGGAAGTAACAGTTTGAAATTCTTCAACTCAATACAGAACATAACAGACTAAACATCCACAGAAATTTGCCTGCTATCTTTTTGTGCTGATTTGGGATGAGTGAACAAACTACAGAGCATGTTCTAAAGGAGTGCCCTATGTACGTCAGTATAGTAAAGAATACTTGCACAATAATCCAATACTATATGCAAAACTATATGGAAATGAAGAAGAGCTTCAAACAAGTCAAATTCATCAAGACAGCTCGTCTAGCTGTGTACAAATTTAAGTTCCAATCCGAATAGTCACTGTAAAGAAAATATTAGACAGTCTATGAATGACTATTTACAAGAATGACTCAATAGTCACTGTAAAGATAATATTACACAGTCTAGGAGTGACTATTTACTAAGATGGAACCAGACTAAAAGAAAAAAAGTAGACATATTTGTATGATGTTATCTCTAAGTCAAATGCAACAATCCAATTTATATAGGTAGCGACACTCCCACAAGACAAACCAGACTGAGAAATCACATACTACTAAGATTAAAATTTTGGAGACAGATTTGGACAACTGTGAACTGATTCTTGCTGTATACTACAAAAACAATGTAACAAGTGAGTACACTTTTCAGAGTGAACAAAGAAGAAGAAGATATCCTGCAGTGCTACATACAAATGTCTTTATTTATTTTCTGCTGTTCTATATCAACCATTACAAAAATAAAATGAGCGAACAGTATGTGATACTGACCTCTAAGGAAAACTAATCAGGAATGAAACTAATCAAATAATAAAGGAATTTGGTTTCAAAGGACAGCTAGGGAAATACAATATACATTGACAAAGGCACACATTTATGATTAACTTTAAAAAAAACATGTTTCAAAAATATTTATAATTATCTTGTTTGTTTGTTTCTTATGTAGAGAATTAAAGCCTTTTTAAACAGAGGCAAGCACTTTCAACCTAAGGATGAACCTTGTTTTGGTTATATCAGAGCATGTAGGTCAATATTCTAACCAATATTCCAGTTACACAAAGAGAGAGAAGACTGGGGAGGCTAAAGAACAGTCAGAGAGTCTCATTGGCTGAGTTTATAAGGATAATGAAAAAACTAATATTTATAATTATAACATTAAAATTATAACTATCTGTAAATTATCTAAGTATTATATAATAAACATGTATTTTCGTGTGTTCCATGCTTGGATCCTGAGGTTCTGATTTTGGGAAGAGGGTTAGTGCATGCGCATGGTCATTTTAGCATGCGCAATCCAATAACTGCAAAAGTCCTACATGCGAGAGGAAATACTTTAGTACAGACTTCATGAAAGAAGATCAACAGAAAATGTGACCCAATGGTATATGAAGTACAGAAGTGAGAGAGAAAAATAGTTATCACAAGATATTTACAAGATATAACATACCCAAATTTTATCTTCCACTGTTAATAATATAAGTCAAACAAAAGTGTTTCTTATCACAACAAACTTTTATCAGTGATAGCAATTAGCTTAGTTTAGTTGTTGGATCATCATCCATACACGTTAAACCAATTAGTTTCTAAGTGCTCCAATCTTCTCAGTATGTCACCGGTTCTTTGTTGGTTTATTATTATACTTTGGCTACCAGTGTAGTACTCTTGTCTAGCTACACCACATTAGATTTGGAATTCTTGTAGTCTGGTTAGGGTTGTAGATTCACCACTATTACTTGAATCATTTACACATCCTCTCTCTCTTAGGGAATTTAGAATATCAGCCTGGTCCATTGCTCGCCCGCTTTTTACAGCAGCCATACCTGCGAGGAAACTCAGCAAGTTCAATTTCCTTACACTTGCTTGCTCTGGCACAAAAAAACAACTGATTTTTGTCAACCTAAGGGGAGGGGGAAGGAGGATGAGCCTGTGGAATTTAATGGTCACAAGGTTAGCGTAGTTGCCGCAAAACTCCTCAGATTTTTTCTTTATACCAGAGACAGAAAACTCATTAGCCGTACCAGGATTGAAGCGTGCTCCCGAATGGGAATCCGCGCGCTAATCAATTCGGCAAGATGAATATTTAACAAACATTACAAGTGTTAACAAATACATTGCATAAACTTATCTCTGTTCAATATGACTCCCAAAAAAAAAACGATTAAAAAAGTGAAAGAAACAGGGAGAAAAAGTATACAAAAAGGGGTTTAAATGAAGTTTTACAAATGATCACAAGCTATCGTTGTTTCAACCAAAAGGTCTTTATCAAGTTAGAACAAAATAGTATACTGTATCATTTGAAAAGGGTATCCAAAAAGAGAATTGAGTAAACAATCAAATATAGTTCATTATCCGGGTTAGTTAATAATACTACAAGAAAATCATGAATTAGGACACACAAATCTATTATTGTAAGGACATATTTAATAGCTGTCAACAGCAACAAAATAAACTGGCGTCAGAAGGAACAATTGTAGTCCTATATTCCAAATGTAACAACAAAGGAAATGAAGTCAACATAAAGGGTTTCCATACCACTAGTATATTCAGTAAGCTCTCTCAAGTTGGTACAAGTTTAGCAAGAAGAGCTACACATGTCAAAAAATAAACACCCAATACATTTTATTTATATTTAAGTTGCACGACTAATAATATATTTTAAAAAATTCCTTAGCCTTTTCAGACCTTAGGGTATGGAGTGCCTGTCACTTCATATTTCTAGAACCTAGTGTGCAGGAGGTAGGAGGGCTAATCCCTTTCATCATGTGTGGAAAGTCAAGTGTGGGATTGAACCCACAACCCTCTTCAGTCAAAGTCGATAGGCGACCGCTTACACATTATGCTAATCCGTCCACAATCCCACTATTATAATACAATTATAATATAGCTTGACACTTGATTGCAACACACAAGCAGTTGATGACAAACAATGAATTACTGCCAAGACCTCCATGGTCAGACTTCATGTAGTCATGGCATAACCACCACTTTCTTCACAAAATTTCTTCTAATTTGGGCAGTGAAAGTCCATGAGCTCTGCATAACTACTGACCCATCTGTGCAAATGACCACATCAGCCTCAGATATCAATGTCTGAACTTCTGCTTCAACAATCACTGGGTTTTCTTGTCTGCAGTCTCTATTCAGTCTGATACGCACTGACAAGAATTTATTGCTTCCTGTAGGCAGTCATATACAGTTTCCCCCAGGTTTATTGCTCTCTAATAAATAAAGTCTTCAGGAAAAAATCCTTGGCTTGACACATCCTCATCTTCTAGCCTTCTATCCTTTCCTCTCCTGATTTCCCTGTAGAGTGAATGTTGTGTGTCAATATTGATTCAAAGGTAGGCATGTGTTCAGCAAATCTTTGCTTTGTCTTCCATTGTTGTAAAGTTAAGAAGATTGTTCTGCATGGTTATCTTTATCACTGTATCTTGTTTTCTCTCTTTGTAAAACTACATTACTTTGTTTTTACATTATTTGCCTTTGGAAAAATTAGGAATCAACAGTGGGAATACTGCAAAATGTTTAGATGCTTGAATTACAACAAAAACTGGATGCTAGTGTGCACATATGGTAATGGAAAAACTGGCATCTGGACTAGAAAATATATATAGACCTTCAGATATAGATAAAAATGACACAAAAAATTCATTCAACAATTGCTTGTTGAATGATAACATGGCAATCTGTAAAGAACCAAACATGAAACTGCTGGAGTTATAATCAAACATAGAATGGGTAAAAAAAGATAAATGGGGGGAAACACATAAAAAGAAGTGAGTATAACCAATGAGCCACAGTAAACATCAATATGGATATCCTTCACCACCTGCTGAAAGATAGTAAACTTATACAGGTCAGCTAGTAGAGTAAAATTCTTTCAACCACTTTTACTATTATTAAATTGTTATTGTTTTCACACATGAAGTTTGTCCACTGATATGCAATGCTTACTTTCATGTTCATTAATTTAGCATAATTAGTTTTTTACAAGAACAACAGACCTCATTACACTTTCAGCTTGTGTGACCATTTAATGTAGCGATGCTTACACAAAATGCCACTTTTAAACAAAAAGGAAACACTGATAAGTGGCATTCACTTTCCAGACGCAGACGACTTCTTCTTCGAACACTCCATTTCGACCACTTGTTAAAAAAACTCTGTGATTTGTATGTGAACTGAACCTAGGAGTGATTGTACGTTGTGCAAGTTATGTGCCTACAAGTATGTCAGCACATCCGATTTCTGCAACACTTTTTATTTACTAGGGTAGCTTACTTAGGCCCCTACCTCAGTTGCCTCTTACGACATGCCTTGTAGGTCGCAGAGTTACTATTCTTTGCTCCCTGTCGGGCTCCGCAACACATGGGCGAGTTTGTCCAATGATATGCAATGTTTACTTTCATGTTCATTCATTTAGCATAATTAGCTATTTACAAGAACAACAGACATCACTACACTTTCAGCATGTGATCATTTAACGTAGAGATGCATACACAAAGTGCCACCACATCACTACACTTTCAGCATGTGACCATTTAACGTAGAGATGCATACACAAAGTGCCACCACATCACTACACTTTCAGCATGTGACCATGTAACGTAGAGATGCATAAACAAAATGCCACCACATCACTACACTTTCAGCATGTGACCATGTAACGTAGAGATGCATACACAAAATGCCACCACATCACTACACTTTCAGCATGTGACCATTTAACGTAGAGATGCATACACAAAATGCCACACAAAAAAAAGGAAACACCGATAAGTAGCATTCACTTTCCAGAAGCCGTCTAATTAATATTCAGAAACAAATGTCTGCAACAAATATTTTCACCCTATTGAAAATCGTGGCATATTCTTTACAGGACTTAGCCATCAACCAGAGTAAACGAGTCGATTTTCTAGGCACCACTTATACGTTCAGTAGTTTGCCATTGCTTTCTGAATGATGAGGCCTATTTTTGTCGCTCGTAAAATCCAGGGGGACTAATTTGCTACCAAACATGTCCACCGCAGAAATTGAACCAGGTATGTTTAGGTTGTGATCGAGCTCACTACTGCCAAAGCTACAGACGCTCACCTTATCAACATTCTCAAAATTGTGATTCTATGTAAACAAATTATAACACGATGCCATCCAGCATTCAAACTCAAAAGTCCAAAAGAAACATCATACAAATATTGTACAAATGCATAAAGAGTGATTCTTTTAGTAGCTCATTCAAATTCAGCATCCAGTAGGCAGGTAATATAATAACGTGCCCAGAACATCTCTCTAATTCCTCATGTCATGCAGATTGCATACAATTACATTTTCAAGACATCTCAATTGTCAGCAATTGATTAGCAGAGATAAGGGTGAAATCCCAAATGCCAAACTTACCAATTCCTATCGTTTCATTTCGTTGTTTGTCAAGAAGAAAAGGAAAGATAAAAATGGATATGGATAAATAATCATGATAAATGAAAAGTTCAACATGGACAACTGTTTGAAACCAAAACATAAACATAGTCTATTATTTCTTCACTTCGTAATTAGATTTAATATCTTAATCTTTCTATCTAGCTAGCGTCTTGTACCTTCTATATGTTGGTAATGTAGCTAGTGTCTTGTACCTTCTATATGTTGGTAATGTAGCTAGTGTCTTGTACCTTCTATATGTTGGTAATGTAGCTAGTGTCTTGTACCTTCTATATGTTGATAATGTAGCTAGTGTCTTGTACCTTCTATATGTTGGTAATGTAGCTAGTGTCTTGTACCTTCTATATGTTGGTAATGTAGCTAGTGTCTTGTACCTTCTATATGTTGGTAATGTAGCTAGTGTCTTGTACCTTCTATATGTTGGTAATGTAGCTAGTGTCTTGTACCTTCTATATGTTGGTAATGTATAATCTTATCCTGATGCTATGAGAAACAACAGGATTAGAGAAATGAAGTAGTTAACTTTCTCAGGCAGTGAACTTTGTATGAAGACTACCAGCAGGATAGCTAAAGATGGCATGTCTTTTGAAAGGTTACGTAGTAATTAGCAGAATAATAACAGAATCTGAAAATGGAATCATCAAGAGGAAGGGTGGACCAAGAAAATATGGATTCATGGAGTTACAGACATCTTAAAACTCCACAATACCACAGCATATCAAGCGACCGAGCGTGCACTATCTCGGAAACCGATCATCAGTAAACCTGCCAGGCTAACGGCAAAAAAGCAGAGAAGGACAAAAGAAAGAAAGATAACAGAATCTGGGGGTCTCAATAGCGAAGTCCTTTGCCTGCTATATGGAAGGTTGTGGGTTCGAATATGGACTGAGACACAAGTACAATTTTGTCTGAGATCCCTAGGATTTTTGTTGGAGCTATGGAGTCCTTGCTTTGTGCAATGCTCTCTGCAGGTGACATGCCACCTCTGTCAACAGGGACAGAGACATATGGCGAAACCCGGTTCAATGAAGTCAATCCTCCGCCTTTGGACACTTTGGATTATAACAGAATCAGTCTTGTAACAAAATGTAAGATTTACCATTTTATAGTGCTCATAATCCATCTGTATGTACGTGAGACATGGACAGTATTGACATGTCAATGCCATTCTAGTTGTCTTTGAAATATTAAAGACAGTTATACAAAAATTCATGCATCTACTACACACACAAAACAAGTAGTAGAGAGATATAACTCAACAACAATTATGCTAGTGTATTCTTGGTATGTTAGTAGTCATAAAGCTGAGGCCAAATAAATTTGTTTTCACATTTTCAGACAAGTTTTTGTGATGAAAAAAAAAACACTTCAAGGTAAAAACTGGTAAATAATATATATGTGTATATTGATATGTGAATGAAATGAAAATCAAGGCATATCCTTTACAGGACGTTGTCATCAATCACAGTAAACGAGTCATCGATTTTCTAGCAACCGTTTCTACGTTCAGTAGTTTGCCATTGCTGTCTGAACGGCGAGGTCCATTTTTACAGTTCATAAAAATACGTGGGAACAAATTTGTTTCCAAACTTCCTGCGGCAGAGTTTGAACCAGGTACAATTGGGCTGTGATCAAGCTCACTACCGCTTAAAGTACAGACACCCACACTCATATGTGAATATGAGAAGTAAATAAGGTGACTCATCATATCCTTTCAACTGTGCCTCTTGAATACAACAAAATAATGACACAATTTCAAGGTTAATGAGCTTATGAGTGAAAATAAAAATAGCAGACACTAGCATTCCCACTGCACACTGACAATTTAGTGGTCAATAATGCATTTGATAAATTGTTCTGTGTAAGGTGAAAAATAAAAAAAATGCAAGGTTAAATTAAAACCTAATTTTAATATTTCATTTTCCACAAGTGTTGTTTTATGTTAGTTTAATGTCTATGTTATATACAATAAAGATAAATAAAAATACTTGAATGTTATTTTTATTTAGCCCATCTGTTATGTTATGCGATCGATGTCATGGCACAAAGGGCATTCCGATTCGCGCTCTGTCCTACGCTGCAGCAGCCATCCCCAAGTCCATTTGCTCACCGTACCCATGAGAAATTGATTAGTATATCTTCTCTCTCTACCACGAAGATGACACTGTCTGGCATGTACAAACTTAATGCCTAATTCTCGAACTTGTTCCAGTGTCTGAGACTCACTCTTGTCACATAAATGAGAGCGAACCACATTGATGATTTCAGCTCTGTTCATGCTTTAGCCCATATATGTCACCTGTGTGTTGCTGTGGCTTGCAAGGGAGCAAAGAATAGTAACACTGCGGCCTACAAGGCATGTCGTAAGAGGTGGCTGAGGTAGGGGCCTAGGGAAGCTACCCTAGTAAATAAAAAGTAGCAGAAATAGAATGTGCTGGCCTACTTGTAGGCGCATAACTAGCACAACATACAATCGTTCTTAGGCGCAGATCACATACAAATCACAAAGAGTGGTTTAACAAGTGGTCGATATGGAGCGTTCGAAGAAGGAGCACACATGTGCATGTCAGGTAATGAATTGTGAATGTTACTCTTGTGCTAATGTCCACATAAATGTACTGGCAACATTCATTCACTGAAATTTAATCTCTTATTTATTTGTGGTTAGTTTCCTATGCTCAGAGGTCTAAACAACGGGATGTATACTATTGAGCTGTAAAAATTAAACTATATTGACAGTACAACACCAATACATTTTACCAACATAGGAGGAGCCAGATATTAATCTGGTATAAATGGAATAATATTAATCAAGCATCACAGATCGACTTTATACTAGCAAAAAAAGAGTGAAAGATGGAGAATACAAAACGCTAGAGCCATCCCAAATGCAATATTAGACTCTGATCATAGACCAGTGGTACTATTTCTACAAAAACCAATTAGAAAACAAGACAGGAGTACAACTCAACAAATTGAAATAATAGATATTGAAAAGCTAAATAATAATGAAATTAGGAATCAAATTGAAGGAGCAGTTACATCAGTTTTTAACACCCTAGAGGGAGTAAGCAACATAAATAAAGAATGGCAAATCTTCAAAACAAATATCATGGATGTAGTGAAAGAAAATTGTGGACTTAAAAGTTAAATAAGCACAGAAAGCACACAGCATGGTGGAATGACGAAGTTAAAAGGTCTATACAAGAAAAGAAAAAGTGTTTTCACAGGTGTCAAAAGTCAAAATTAGATGAAGACTACACCAAATACAGAACAGCAAGAATGAATAGTAAAAATAAAGTAAAGTCATCAAAATCAGAATCTTGGGCAAAATATGGAGAACATTTAGCGGAACTATGCACTAATGCACCAAGAAAATTTTACAGAAGCATCAAGACAATGAGGCTAAGAGAAGAACAATTCAATCCAGTCACCATTATAAATAACAAGTCTAGGAAACCTCTTACCAAAGCAAAGATATTAAAGACAGATGGAAAGAATATTTTACGGAACTGTTAAACTGCGAAACACAAGGTACAGAAACATTTCAAATGAAACATGGAAAATATCAACAAATGAATATCTTAGAATCCGAAATTGAAATGGCACTAAATCAAAGCAAAAGAAGGAAGGCAGCAGGGATAGATGGTATAACAACAGAAATGTTACTTGCGTGTAAGACAACAGCAATAACATGGCTGACCAGAATTTTAACATAGCCTGGGAGGCACAAGAGGCTCCAGATGACTGGCAGAGAGCTATTATAGTCCCAATATGGAAGAACAAAGGAGACAAAAGAGAGTGTGAAACATACAAGGGTATCTCTTTTGAGCCATATAGGAAAAATGTTTGCAAAAATATTGGAGCGAAGAGCAAGACATATATTAGAGCCCCAGTTAAGCAATAGCCAGTTTGGGTTTAGGAGGGTAAGAGCTGCACAGACGCAATATTTACACTAAGACAGATCTGCGAACAAACAATTGAATACAATCAAAGTAAACAGCTTATATTTATAGACCAAGAAAAGGCATTTGATAGAGTAAACAGGTGCAAACTATGGAAGATCCTTGAAGAATATGGCATCCAGGGACAACTATTAGGTAATATCATGGCCTTATATCAAGATAGCCAGAGTACAGTAAGAACAACAGAAGGAATGACCGACTGGTTCTCCATTACATCAGGTGTTAGACAAGGTTGTGTCCTCTCACCACTACTCTTTATTGCATATATGGATCAAATAACTCAAGAGTCAAATTCAGATAATGATGAAATAAATGAACTGTTGTTTGCAGATGATCAGTGCCTGATACATCAAAATGAACAAGATCTACAACATCATATTGACACCTTGAACAAAAATTGTGTAAAACATGACATGAAAATCAACAACACTAAAACAGAAATAATGAATATGGGAAGAAAACATAATAATCTAGACATCTATGTCAATGGCACTAAAATAAACCAAGTGAAAGAATTCAAATACTTAGAAAGCATATTCACAGAAGACGGAAAACTGGATAGAGATAGGGTTAGAGTACAAAAGCAAATGCTGTAACCTACCAGCTAGCCCCATTGTTAAGGCAGCCAAAATTTCACAGGCAGCTAAGCAACAGATGATCAACAGCATTTTTATACCTACTTTGTGTTACCAGAGCCAAACATGGACATTGAGCAAAGCGCAGTCACAAAAATAACTACATGTGAAATGCGTTGCCTGCGAAAAGTTACCAACAACACAAGAAAAGACAGAATCACCAACATCAGCATAAGAAAGAAAGTTGGCACAAAACCGTGCTTGAATTACATAGATAAACAAAGAATGAAGTGGTTTGGCCACTTAATAAGAATGCATCCAAACTCCAAAGTATACAGTCTTCTACAACAGAACATCAGGAAAGAAGGCAAGAGGAAGACCACGGAAAAAATGGTTAGATGGCGTAACAGAATCCTGTGAAAGAGCAAAGATAACAATCACACAAGCCACCAGAACAGCTCAAGACAAAACAGAAAACCACGACACTGGGCAACAACCCGGTAGCAGTGTGACGACAAAAGAAGAAGAAGAACACCATTAGAAAAAATAATGACAGTACAACACCAATTTTTTTTAAAATGTAGTAGAGTAACAGGAAAGAAAATATTTTCATACCATGTGGCATATTTGGGAATAAGGAAAGTCTGCATAATTTTTTAACAAATGACATGATGCATCAACAATCATGACAACCACCTTTACTTTCTAGTGGTTTTCTTTTACCTACTTGAGGCTAAATCAACCTGAGTCACTAGGAAATATGAATGTTGAGCTTTCATTAAGCGGTTGATAGCAAGTTACACAAGTGATTATGACATTGTATATACCGATAGGTCTGTGCATCGTGGTGAGAAGTTATATCCACCTGGGGTTTCTTAGCTAGTGTGCATGGTAGCATTGCCGTAGAGCAAAACGGAGCCTATATGACAACTACTTTATAGGATGTTGCTCTCTTTGCAGCGCATCTGAAATTCACTCTGTCTCTAGCCAGTTCACCCACTTCGTCGATAGTCATATTCATGGTTTCTTTAATATCTTGTAGCCATCTTCCTCTTGGTCTGCCTCTGCGTCCTGGGACCCTGCAATCTAATATTGTTCTTTCCAGGTCATTGTGATGCTTAATGTGACCAAAGTAACTAATTTTTCTGTATAGTATGTTGTTTATCAGAGTAAATATCGCCTATTGACTTATTGGATCTACTTCCTGGACAATGTGGAAGTTTGCGACAATAAGACAGCAGACAGGTTTGCATCGACAACATTGATCATTAAGGAGTTAAAGATAGATAAAGAGTTTTTTTTTTACTCCCTGTGACCATCTACTGGATGAAGACACTAAAATTGATATTGAATCTATCCAGCGATTTAAGGAGTTTAGAATTGCATGTTGTACTAGCAGAAATAAATGTGTGATGGGTAGAGTGAGGAATGTGTTTAATCAGCGAGTCATGGGAACTTTCAGTAGGCATTCATTTCGATGATTGATGGGGGAGAATGAGCACCTAAGGGCATCACCAGGGTGCTATATCATTTCAGTAACCATTAACTAATGAACCAAATGAACTGTCTAAGAAGCAAATGCATCAATCACTGTCGTACCGCAGTTCTCTTTTTTTTAAAATATACATAAAAATTAAACGATCCAAGTATAGACTTGGTTATATGATATGACCCAGGTTAAGAGGAGAAAATGGTGATGGGTAGGGTATACCCTATGGAAGACACAGTCGAGTGTCACTAGACAAGCACTTGAGTGGAACCTGCAAGGAAAACGAAAGAGGACGCCCTAAACAGACGAAGTCTTTTTGATAAACTGAAGAGTGTTCGACTATCCTGGGAAATCATAAAGAAAAAAGTCAGAGATTGAGTAAAGTGGTGAACAACTGTTGAGGCCCTATGCTCCTTAAGGAGCGGAGAGGAATAAGTAAGTGAGTATAGACTTCAAACTGAAAAGTAAAGAGAAAACATTCTCAAAATGTGATTTTGGAACGATTGTTAGGAAAAAAAAGTCTGCAATTTGTTTTATCTTTATCGCAGATCATAAAACAGATCCAGTTTCTTTGACTGACTAAGCAGATCAAAATTGTATTTAGATGAAAGGAAGAAAAATATTCATTGTATAAAGACATGAAAATTAATATCTTGCAATATATGTGCCATGCTTTTACAACAAAAAAAGGAAATATTTTATGTGACAGGACAAAATCTGCCTAGACTAAGACTCTACGGTTGATTAATTAGTGGTAGTCTACTGTAGAAAATGAAACTACCAACTACTGCAAGAAGAATAATTAATAATTGAAAATCATTTCTGTCTTGATTGAACAATTATTATTGTAATTTGTTGAATAAATGTGTGCTTTGATCTCAATCTTGCACAGAAAGATTTCAGGGAAGTACACAAACTTTTGCAGCACTGACGAGGGTCAACCATGGTGTAATTTTGAGAACAATGAATTTGTAGAAATTTTATTACAATTGATATCAATGATTTTTGCCAAAGCAGCGGCTTTTCACGCCCAAGTGATTACCGGAGACCAAAATAGGGGTGTTCTGAAAAGTACCACTGTTACCAGTCACCCATGTAAGCGACCAAGAAGGTTGATCATGGAGCTAGCTACCCCACCCTGTAAAAACACTAGATAGCTACAGAAACCACAACCAAGGAAATTCATAGCTTCCCACCAGAGGAAGAAGGAGGAACCCGCAAGGAGGGGGACAGAATGCAAGAAAATGGGGAGAGAGGACAGATCTGAAAAATATGGCCTTGGATAGGCGGGCTTGGAAGGCTTTGGTTGCGAACCTATGCCTCCATGGAGTGAAGGGTGAAGAAGTAGTGACTTGTCAGCCTAATTTTTTTAATGTTCAACTGTCAAGGGTTCTTTTAGATGCTAAATTCTACAGAACCTACATTTGATCAACTGTTTCCAATGGAACTAGGAACTAAATTCTTACTGACATTGTTTATTTGAGGATCATCTTCATTGCACATGTTCATAATTGCTCAGCTCTCCACCCAAGCATGTATTTGAATGTGTTTAGACTAACAACTCCCATTCTGTGCTGGTTGATGTATCTACTGGGGTTTGTTTCATGTTTCTCCCATCCTGCCGCATGGTATCGGTAAGCATAATTTGCGCAACTAATATCGAGAATACCCTTTATCTTCGTCAACTTACACTGAGATCAGGGATGACTGGAAAATAGTCTGATTGCTTCACATAGGAAACAAACAAAGTATGTTTGGAGTGAGAGGCAAATACCATACATCCACATCACAGAGATCTCATACTCTCAGTCATAATAAGCAGTAACTACAAACACTCAGAATGTAAAATTTCTTGCAACTCAGAAAAGAAGTTTGTGACTTACCTTTCTGATCATATTAGTAGTTAACATTAATACATCTGTCTCTTCATGGAATGATTGCGATGCAGCTAAGTAGCCTATTCTCTGTGGTCAACATAATAACAACAAATAAGATCAGGGACATTTTTTTTATCAAACATGTTTATTTATTCTGCAAAATCAATATTAATGTTTCTACCCATAATGGTCTTAGGAAATAAATCTGTAGTGAACTTGAATTTTAGGCTAGTGGTCTGGGTTCAATCCACAGTGAGCGTGGATATAGGGAAGACTGCAGTAAAACTATGTAGCAATGGTGAAACATGTAAAAACAAAGTACTGTGTGTTTCACAAAATAAAAAAACAATACACAGCAACATTTTGACTAAAAGGCCTATATCAAGCAAAGGATACAACAGAAGTGAAGAATTTCACTTCTTTCACAGCAAACTACATTTAGAATACAACAATAAATTCAGATTTTCATTTTAGGGCCGTTAGGAATTTATTGTTGTATTCTAAATATAGTGTGCTGTGAAAGAAGTGAATTCTTCACTTCTGTTGTATCCTATGCTTGATAAAGGCCTTTTGGTTGAAATGTTGCTGTGTATTGTTATTGTTTTTGTAAAACTACAGTACTTTGTTTTTATGTGTTTCGCCAGTGAGCATGGAATATTTTTCAGACCATAACAGCTCTCAGGTCGACCCAGTCTCTGGGTCAACAACTGGGAAGTAAAGCGACCAGGTTGATGTTGACCATATCCCTCATCGTGTGCAGACCGACAGTCAATGAAAAACTACAGGCCTAATTGGGTATTATCCAATATACCTCAAGGTATGAACAAGGGTTCCTTTACTACTACTTACAACAGACTACAGATAGGATAGTCAGACATGTGCCGATGTGGAAAGGAAAGACAAACTGAAAAAAGAAAAGCTTTCCAGCCTGATCTTCTCTATATTTAACTGCCAAGGGTTCTTTTACGTGCTCAACTTGAACACAGGATCTATGTTTTATAGTCCATCTCTGACTCGATCTCACCTACACTGAGATCAGGGATCTCTGGGAAAATATCCTGATGGCTCCACAATGGAGCGAAATGATTACGTTTGAAACGAGAGGCGAGCATCTAACCTTTAAGTGAAACCGATGTTGTTATAGGAGAAGGAACACAAAAGGTTGACTTTGTCCTTATTTCTTACGAACATAGAGATGATGTTGCTGCTTTCTCATTAACATAGGATTGCAACTGTCACTTTCTTGGAAACAAAGAGCTGCAACTGTTCCTATATTGGGAAAATAGGGCTGCAACTATCACTTTATTAGGTAAATAGAACTTCAACTATTATTCTACATCTAGTTTTATTAGCACTCTTCTTGAATTATCCATGATGCACTGGTTTTTCTGACCTATTCTGATACTTACATGACTAAGTGTTCTTCAGCCATCATACTACTCCCACCCCCTTCTCCATGGTCTTCTCTTTGCAGAATACCTCCTTCCATAATGGTCTTCTCCAACCCTTAGTGTCTTTTTATATTCCAAAATACTTCAAATTTGTCATTCTTATTACAATACACGGAGGACTCTTCTGTAACACTTATATTCTGTAACACTGTAGCCAATCTAAATGAAATTACAAACCTTAAAAGTAAACTTGGTCGAGCTCATAACCTCAATGACATTAAAAGCTGCCCAGCTGACGTCATAGCCAAGCATTTGAAGCTGCAAATTAAAAAAAATAAAACATCAATTTAGTTATTTTGTCAATCTCTCCTCTGCTTATTTGTTTCTTTTTGTAAACTTTTACAACTAATAGTACATGGTGCCTGTGTAAATTCAAGAGTCATGAATTACTTTAATCGGGGACAACAAGTAGAACTCTGTATTCTAGCATCTTGTTAACTTGAAAGACAATGGGAAGATTTGATGGTGAAAAACAAGTGTGTTTTTTTGGGAGCATACTGATACTAAGGATCTCTGCCGCTCATGCAGAAGATTTCTTGCCACATTACACATGATGAACAAAAGGGACGCCAAAAATCAATACGGCTTGGCACTACCTGCTTCTCATTTGTCTCCAGACTGGTAATGAATACAATACAGTAAAAAATGGATATGGATGGCAATTTATGGAGCTACAAAACTACACATACATTTGATAAGCTTGCAGGTATGGTTGCTATGGAAAGGGCGCGAGCAATGAACCAGGCTGATATTATAAATTCCCTAAGGGAGAGAGGATGTGTGCATGATTCCAGTAATAGTGGTGAATCTACAACACTAACCAGACTGCAAGAATTCCAGGTCAAGTGTGGTGTAGCTAGACAAGAGCACTATGTTAGTAGCCAAAGAAGAATAGTAAACCAACAACGAACCATGGTCGTTAGCCGCCACACGCTGAGAGACATACTGAGGGGGGGATCAGAGCACTTATGGACTAATTTGTTCAACGAGCAGTGATGATGATCCGATGACTAAACTAAACACATATTTGAAAAACTGGTGCAATAACCACTACTGCAAGAGAAAACAAATACAATGACACATGCCTCCTAAAAGAAGATTCAATGCAATGGTGGCTTCATACTTCTATGAAAGATATAGGAAAAACGAATGCATGTGGAGATGTAGCTTTCATATCTGTATAAAGTGTGTGACTTGTGTAAGCATCGGGTCTTAGTCAATTTATTTCATAGACAAAAGCACTTTCATTTAAACCATAGATTCCCTAAACTTTTTGGCACACCGCCCACTTTGCACAACATAAACTTTGTAACGCCCCTCCACATTATAACACAATTTGCCAAGCGCCCTCCTATATATATATACACGTCTATTTTCTCTTTGACATAGAATATTGATATATATTTCTGTCGTACATGGTCAATTTTCAAATGATTACATGCATGAAATAGAAAATTAATGACAAAATGGATCGTGTAAGATGGGCATAAGATGAATTTAAATGAAGAATTCAAATTTTTAATGATTATTCAAACGCAAAATCACGAAAATAATTTATTTTAAAATATATATTATTAATTTCTTCTTTAAGGAGCCTCCGACCCCCTTTTTTTTTTTTTGTTTCTTTCGTCACTTTCAACTCAGACGAAGTTTCATCTCTGAAACTGATTTTGCGTGAAAATCCGTTTTCCAATTTCTTACAATGGCAGCAGCGTGCACATTGTAAATTACTTTACACTGGCAGCCGTGTGCTCAATGTACTCGTAATTAGTATTCCCTCGCCATACAGGCAGATTTTCTCCGACTTCAGAGGTACTCACGTTATCGTTCTGAGTAAGACGAGGGGACTCGAACAAATGCCGGACAGTAGGTTCAAACCCGAGCTATGAGGCGTCTCACAGCTAGCAGGCCGAGCTACATCAACTACTCTAGGCAGTCCCCCTCCGACCCCTAATTCTCCGCCCCTCCTGAACACCCCCAAATTCATCTGAACTCACTAACCCCCCCTAGAACGCTCAGCGCCCCCTGGGGGCGATACCGCCCACTTTGGGAAACGTTGATTTAAACCAATCCACATCAACAGCTAAAGAGCTTGGATTGAATTGGCCAGAAAAGAACAGCATGGCAAGTGTATGAGTGGGCTTATCAATCAACATTAAACTGGTCCAGTTGGTTGCTGGACACTGTTGGAGATATTGCGGAGGAGGTCGGAGCTCCTATGGACATGTCCGGAGTGCAATGAAGGTATTCTAAACTGAAACAATTTGTAGGTATTGGAATTAGATCAGCCATGTTCTAAAAAAGGACCTTTGTACAGTACCATCACCATAATAGTCACACTATGGACTCACCCTAGAAAGAAGACCTATAAGAGGCAGATAAAGACAACTTGACAGAGAATTGTAATAACTAAAATTTAGGAGAAACATAAAACAGTCATAGGGTACTCTACAAGGAGTGGCTGCAGGCAGAGTTGGAATGAGAGATTTGTTGCGACCGTGCAAAATGTTTAGAATCACAGTAGAGTAGTTGTTAGTGAACTCGCTTCTTCGGCTAGTGGTCCGAGTTCAATTCCACAGTGGCGGGAATTTTTCAGACTGAAACGGCTCTAAAGTCGACCCAGTCTCAATTGGGTACCAGAAAAAGCAATGGGAAGTGAAGTCGGCCGGTGTAATGTTGACCACATCACCCAAATGTGCTGGCGGTCAATGAAAAATATGGGCCTAACACTGTATTACCCTATATACTAGTTACCCTATACACTGTATTACCCTATATACTATGTGGTATAAAATGTGCTATAAATAAAATAATATAAAATGTACCCTATATACTATGTGGGCCCCTTTACCTACAAGATGACACCAGACATAATGATTGCTGATTGTGTCATCTGTCATTAGCCAAGGATGAAAGTATGTCTACTGCATAAAGAAAGCATTTAGACCCAAAGCCAATTTCTCCTCATTACATGGGATATCATGAGTTCCTGTTCTTACCCACAGATCTGTATTTGCTACTTTGTTGTATGTTTGCATCTCAGTTTGAGAATCCGCCAAAGACATTTAATATTATTTTAATAAATCCCCTGTTTGTTTCACATCTAAAGAAAAATAATAATTAGCTTCTTCAGGTCTACAGAAAATATGGATGACTAAAAATTATAACATATTTTTGAAAACAATTAATAAAAACAAAGTTTACGCATCTGTGAAAAGTTGACGATAACAATTCTGCAAAAATAGTTGCTAACAAATCAGTCTGATGACATGAACTATCAAGAGCACTTACATAAGTCAACTTATTGACTGCATTAGCTTTGATGGCAAGATTCTCCTGCTTCAATTCCTGTTTTATTTCATCAATGCATTCTGCGATGTACTTGCTCTGAGAAAATATAATCAACACATAGATAGATAAATAAAACTGTCACAGATTCTTAAGTTTAAAAAAATATATATTTTTATATATGTAGTCTTGCAAAGTGGCTAGAACTTTTGCTTTGCAATCAAAATATGATCACTTCAAGGTGCAGATGGAAGATTCATGCAGTTCAGTTATAGCTGGGTGTGTCCAACTTGTCGAGTTTATGGCAACAGAAATTATAGATGACAAAATATGGCTAGCTTACTAAGAATTAGTATTCCGCAGCTCCTAACACTCAGTGGCGGCTCACGATTATTTTTGTTGGTGAGGCCAGACAAAAATATTTATAAAAACCATGGTTTTGGGTTATTTTATATTTTAGTAGTTACTATTATTTATATATTCCGGGAAGTTAATCACCCTTTCCATCAATATACATCTCTATACAACAATGTACATTTAGAAAAGTTGAGGAGTTGGTACCTACATATTCTAGTAAAAGGTATAGCAACAAGGAATTATGAAAAAAAAATTTATACAATAATTAATACACGTTACATGTTATTTTTGGTAGGCCCGCCCCACTGGCCCTTAATGATGAGTCGCCACTGCTAACACTTCAAATTTCTACATCGTGGTATGCGATTGTATTACTTTTACTTTGCAATAGATGAATGCCAATGTTTGTTTATGACTAATTTCAAGGAGTACAAGTTTTCACTCATTTTGTTTATATAGTGCTGGCAAGATATTTCTATAGTTTATTCAGATCCAGGAGACTCCATAACTCTGTTTTTCATGAAATGCTGCTTGTGAGACGTAAAGGATTCTACTCAGATGGGGGCCCTTCAACATTTGCCTACCTTACCGCGATGATTGGAGGGTTTGTGTGTTGTGATGATCCTTCAGGTTATGTAAGCAGGAGTCTAACTACTGGCAGGTCTAACCAAGTTGAACAGACTGAAGGTGAAATGCCAGACCAAATATCGAGGAGCAGAATGGTGCTTCATGTGACAGCGCAAAACCAAAACCCACCGGCAGCAAGTGGTAAATGCTCTGGCTGCAACCAACCCACCCCCATCTATGGGACAAATAGCAGTCATCCTCTGAGGAAGGCATCCTTTATCTTGTCTTGTACTTCTATGATACTTTTCCCCAAATATATGAGGATTAATTATAGTGTCCAGGGAGCATATCCTGCACAAAAGCCTTGATTGGTGAGCCCAGGGAAAGAAGGCTGAAATCACCTAGAGTAGGAAGACCCCAGAGAAGCCAGGAAGACAGATCTCATCAGCAGGGGACTGCAACTGTCTAGAGAGCAAACTCAACAACGACAAAAGTTGTATCCCAGGTACTGTGCCATTATCTCTAAAAAAGTCTTCCAGATTAGAGGATCACCACCTTAGTTGATCAGGACAGACATTGCTGACAGCAACGAGCATATCTACTTTTGTTTAGAGGGACTTAATCTGGGAACTGTCTTTGTAAGTTTTCTGTAGTGGTCCCTGGGCACAGAGCTTCCTTTTTTTTCCCTGGCAATATGCTCTCTGAAATGGAACACCACCCCAGATGTTCAGACATGTATGTTTATTGCGTCTGGTTAGCAATGGTCAATTTTCGCAGATGTCTTGTGTCAGTTATTTAAAAGCATATCCACCTGCTGCCTTGTAGGTCGGCTGGGGACAGCCAAAGGCTGACGGAGAGCGAGCCAAGGTAAACGCTGGCTAAAACCGGACACATCGCCTAAGGATAAGCACCAGAGCTCCAAATGGCGCTAAAGATGTGACAAAACACACCCATGCTAAGGTGCATGAATCAAATTTCCACAGGAATAAGACCACAAAAAAATTTGAATTTATGGGGAAATCTGGTACATCAGTTTAAGCAGTGATCGTGAGAGAGAAAAGCATATCTGTTCTGAGCAATGAGCCACTATTTTTGGGGGGAAAGGGCTCCAAGAATACAGTCACAACCACAGTGGTTTGGGACAAATGTTGCTGTTAATAATGCAAATGAATACTAAATAATGATCCTGTGACTGAATGAACTTGGAATTATAGTGACACCTAACACAGTGGATAGAATTTGGGTATCAAATACTAGCTACACAAACCATCTGCAAGGGACTAAGATGGTGAATAAAATAACATAAGTCAACATCAGGGAACCAGAATAGACCAACACCCTACTCCATTTCCAAATGCTGGCTCTTGTAGCAGACTGCATCAATGCAATCTGACTAAGCAAGTAGGAATTGAAGTGGGAAGTTAAAAATGATTCCTCCAAAATACTGTGATGAAAACAGATGTGTTGGGCAGAAAAATTCCACAGATGTTGCAATCATGCTGCAAACTAGGACACAGCATAACAAACGGCATTTCCATTGTGAGCGAACAAGAAAGTATCACCATATATATATTTCACCACCTGTTGAAAAACTGCTCACATATGGGTCTGCCCTAAGTGCAGTCTTGCCAACTATTAATCATCATTAGAGTTGATTGTGGAAAACATAATTTCCCATTTAAACTGACAGAATCATTCTAATGTAATAAACTTCCGTTGCAATATGCCTTGTTCTGGAAATCTTTATTAGCCTTTATATCAGGTCACTGGGTTCTTAACAGACTTCCATAAGCCTACAACTCTGTAATCTTACTGATTCTTCTTCTTCCCGCCAGTGATTAGTTATGATTAGTAGACCTGATGATCTATGAAAGCTGAGGTTGGTGGATGTCCTGAGTCATTCTGTTTAGTTTCTTCTCATGTGCAGACTAGTGTCTCAAGGTTGCAAAGTAAGGGACGCGATTGTAATATATGTAAAATGTCTTGTGGTGCTTGACCACCGGTGCAGACCATCTTGCTGATCTTGAATTTCTTGTACATAGGACTCCCGAGCCAGTTGTGAGCAGTCCAAAGTCTGAATATTGAGATCTGTTGCTGCCAAGAATCTAAACCACAAATCAAGTCAGCTATTATAAGATAATGGAAGGAAAGTCATTTAGACCCAACTAATTTGATCTTACTGATACAGTGTCCACATTTTTCTTCTAAATTGCATAACTGACTATTTATAACACTGGGTTTGTTTTAATTAACAAAGGTATGTTGTATAAACTTTTCATTTCTGGAATGCTGTTCTGTTGAAAATTTCTTAACTGTGTATGCCTTTTTAAAAAAAATGCTGTCTTTATTCTTCTTTTCCAATCCCTCTTATGCATCAGCATGAATATGTTTAACGCAAAAAGTGATAAATCTCAGGTTATCATTTCAATTCTTCTTCGAACGCTCCATATCGACCACTTGTTAACCACTCTTTGTGATTTGTATGTAATCTAAGCCTAAGAGCGATTGTACATTGTGCTAGTTATGCCTCTACAAGTAGACCAGAACATCCGATTTACGCGAGGCTTTTTATTTACTAGGGTAGCTTCCTTAGACCCCTACCTCAGTCGCTTACAACATGCATTGTAGGTCACAATGTTACTATTCTCTTCTCCCTTGAGAGCCCGGCAACACACGGGTGATTGTTTTCAATGAGTTTGTTGCATAATGAATTCTGTTAACAGCCATTTTTATTCGCAGCTGTGAAGACAGGCATAGTCCTGGAGGCTCTTGACTGATTTTGCGTGAAGGATTGCTTTCCTATCACTAGTGTTTCTCAAAATTCAGGCAAGCCTTACTTCATATTCAGAGTTACTTGTAATTTAGATTCCCAAGTAGAGGATCAGGATTTACGGTAGTCCAACCGCATACTGTGCACACCAAGAATTTTTGGTACAAGCTGGTCTCGAACCCAGGAAATTCCATGACAAGTGGTCACTAGTGCAGCATGTTGTTAACTTCATTATCTGTCACCCCATACTGATACTACATCCATTAAAAAAAATATCTACCTCCGTGTGCTTTTCTGTTTTATTACATCCCTCTCAAGTTTTCAAAGCATCTACTTCAACTAAAGTTTAGAGATTTTTATAATTTGCTACAGACAACTATTAATCTTCTCCCTGCCAGTTACATTAGAATCAGGTTCAACTTCCCACTTCAATCCCTACTGTTAGTCAGACTGCACTGATGCAGTCTGTTATAAACACCATTTGAAGTATTGTGTTAGTCTATTCTGGTTCTGTGTATCATTACTTTGACTCTAAAAGATTCCCTCTCCACCATTTTCTACAACATTCTTTACTAATCCTTTTGTGTATAAAAGTGTCCAGGTGTATTTCAGGGCTATGCATTTTCTGTGCAGTTCAGTTGTTAGATCTGCGAACCAGGTTTAAACTATTTCATTCACTTATAATCATTGTTTATCTGCCCTTAATGTCTACCAAAGCTTCATTCCAAAATTATGCAGTTTAAAGCCTCCTGCTTCATTGATTGATGTAACATGTTTTAAGTATGTCACAGAAGGAAATTATGGTGAGCAAATGGAAAGCAGACTTGTGTATAACAAACTGCAAGAACACATGTGTTAAACTACTTTAAGAGCATCACGAGTATTCATTGTAGTGTTTATATTCTCTCTTAGAATGTCTGAATGCATTATCACAAAGTGATAAAAAGATTTCATGATAATTTGTTGCAACCTGCAGCAGCAGAGAACAGACATTTCCAATTTCAGTAAAATGATATTCTACTATTCTTTGTGATGTCTGCTATTTTCTACATGCTATACAATTATGTTATCTCAAATTTATTACTGGGCAAAAATTAGGTTTAACCTGCAAGAAAATGTACGTAACATATTGGTTATGGAATCATTGTCATAGCTTTCAAGGCAGATGCTCAATTTTTCCCATCACATTGTCTATGAATCCACACTGATGGTTCCCTGTTTAATACACTACGCATTCTGCTATGCTTGCAGAACGTGTGAATTGAAATTCCTTTAAAATAATACATCCATTATTAGATGACGTGCCCCCATCGTATTACTCATTACTGAGTGTAACGCTGTCGTCAATCACTCAATGTCACCATCACAGAGCAAATAATATATATGAAGAAATTTCAGGAAAATTGTTAATTATCATATTTGCATTAATCAGATTTTCAAAATCTGGGCCTCCAATTTTTTTAAGCAATTTATGATATTTTTCTCACAATCTGACTAATGAATTATAGTTTCATATGATCAATTATAACGTCGGGGGCGTTAACCTGCACACTACACTTATCGATAACAGGCAATTGTCAACAATGGTAACCTCATTCTCCTTATGATTCCGAATGCCTCTCACAAGATCCTGCAAATTTTTATCCAAAACTCGCTCAAGAGTTCCTTTAACTTTCTTTAACGCCATACTTTGTGTCTTGGGATCAAGTCTGCATCACAAAAATTGAATGTGAACAACTCCGATACGAAAAAACTCCGGACACAGGCAGGCTTTCACTCAAGCCTTCAAAATGTCTTCCTTCTACGCTGATCATGTGATCTGACGCGTAGACATTGGTCAGGGGAAGTAATCAGCCAAACAAACAAAAAGTTTATTGTCATCTTGGTGTTCTCTTCCTATAAATTTGTTGTGAGTCACGTGAAATAAACATTTTACAAGTGAACAAATTCACTTATCTCTATGGGTCGTTATAAATGAAAGCGGAAGAGACATAACTTCGAATGTATAAGGTGTCTTAAGAATATAATTACCGTTTGCAGACGAAAAAAAAGTATGATATGAGTGGATATAAACACAGGGACATCAAATTACAAAAACTTGGTAAACTCTACGTGAAAGATAAAATATGAAAATCTTTTCTTTACTTTTGTCCCTCTCTGCTTTTTTGCCGTTAGGCGTAGCAGGTTTAACTGATGATAGATTTCCGAGATAGTGCACGCTCGGTCGCTTGCTATGATGTGCTATTGTGGTGTTTTAAGATGTCTGTTATGTTATGTTGTTATGTTATGCGATCGACGTCATGGCACATTGGGCATTCCCATTCGTGCTCTGTCCTCCGTTGCAGCAGCCATCCCAAAGTCCATTTGCTCACAGTACCCATGAGAAGTTGATTACTATATCTTCTCTCTCACCACGAAGACGACACTGTCTGGCATGTCCAAACTTAACACCTAATTCTCGAACTCGTTCCAGTGTCTGAGACCCGCCCATGTCACACAATTGAGAGCGTACCGCATTGATGATATCGGCTCTGTCCATGCTTCTGCCCACTTGAGTCGGGGCACTGTTTGCAAGAGAGTCAGCACGCTCGCTACCCCGCACTCCAGCATGTCCAGGCGTGTACAGCCAAGTCATTTTCTTGAGATGTGATCTCCGAATGCTGTTCACCCATTCCACCGCATACTTCCAGATGCAATCAGTTGAAGCATATTCATCGAGTCTGATATGATGATCGTATGGGTAACCTGTTGCTCAGCCACCCATGACAGAGCCCTAAGATGTCTGTAACTCCATCATCCATGATTTTCTTGGTCTGCCCCTTCCTCTTGTGATTCCATTTCAGGTTGTAGGCTTTTGCAACTAGTGTATTCGGGTTCATTCTCATCACTCTCCAAACCATTTGAGTCTTCTATTTTTCATTGAATCTAATAGACGGTGTTATTCCGACTGTTCTTCTAATTTAATCTGAAGATTAATACCTTAAATAAATAGAGTATGAAGATTAGCAGGTCACAGAGCCCACTTATTAGTGTCAACTGTTACAAAACTAAACAGCTCACAGATTTCAAATACATTGGAGACATCACTACAAAGAATGGCCAACGCTGCAGTGACATACTGACTGGCACCCCGTTACTGAAGCATCCCGTTACTGAAGAATCGTTAGTGACCGATTCGCCAACACTTGCGCGACATACGCCAATGCTCTGTGACCCCTGTAGCCACCCATTTCAATGATACTGGCCATTTAGGAGCTCACGATGTCCAGGTCACAGCCATCCGATCGTGTTCCTCGGATGATCGCAGTCGATTTGCTCTGGAGAATCGGTTGATTTCTTTGTATTGTACCTTGCGACCACGTGGGCTCAACGTATTACATTCCTATGCTTCTTAGTACTTTCTCTTCCCATGCCTTGTAATCTATATGGGTATATGTTGCGTGTATTCAAGTTATATATTTTATATATTTACTAGATTTTTAATTGTTTCTCTTCCGTTCTATTTCTAGTTTTTATGTGTGTTTTTGTGTTACATTTATTTCATTATTCGTGTTTATTCCCAGTTTTTCGTTTTTATTTCCAGATTTTCATTAGAAACGTTTGTTTTTGGTCGTCTATTTGTTTTTTAAATTTGTCACTCCTGTTGTTCGTTTGCTTGATAAAGGCTTTGTTGGTCGAAACGTTGCTGTATTTTGTCATTGTTTTTGTAATTTGTAAAACTACAGTACTTTGTGATTACGTGTTTTGCCAATCAAATAGTTTTACTGCAGTCTCATCTATTTTGTGAGTATACTGAAGCATCCGAACATAGACATGCAAGTTAAAAGACACATTTCATATTTATACAAACACGCTGCTGCCAGTGTCAAAAATCGAAGTTATCTAATGAGTACGAGACGATCGCAATGGGAGCTATAATGGGATTGAGAGAAGCTATTAGAAGGGATAGGGTATAATGAGAAACAATGATATTATAAAATTGTAGGGACTATACATGTCAAAGAATACGTAAAGAATTAAAAAAATGGTTGAGCTATCTTGTGAAAATAAAGTGGACTACCACTTTGTATCTTCAAATGTAACCGATCTTGTCTGAGAACACTGGGAAGACCAAGTATCAAATGGATATGCAACATTAAAGACATACTACGACAGCATGGGCTCACAGAAACTTCTGCAAAACACTTGGTCCAACAACGAGAACTTAAACTGCACATGAAGCTTCACTGCATTAGTGGCAAAACCACCAATGAAACATGAAAAGGTCCAGTAACCTTTGCAGATAATTAAGTATGAAATGCAGGTCACTTTTCATTTCAAAACTAAGTATTCAGGAGGTAAGCGGACCAGTTTCTTTTTTAATTTGTGGAATGTCGGATTCATAAATTTAACCCATGATTCATTTTTTTCCGATTCGAAAAGTGAACGTTCGTGTTCTGCTCTATTCCGTTCCACAGGTACAAATATATGTATAAATAATAAATACAGTGGCAGCTCGTCATTAGGGGCAAGTGGGACCAGGCCCCACCAAAAATAATGTGTAACGTGTATTTGTTTTATAAATTAAAATATAACCTATCCCAAAATCATGATTTTTCCCCTCAAATCTTTGTTTGGCCCCACCAACAAAAATGATCACGAACCGTCACTTAATAAATAAGTACAGCATGGTATATACTATGGGTTTTTTTACAAACGGACACGCCTGTTTGATCCTTATTAAAACTGCATTTTGATCCCTTGTAATAATTATTCTAGATGTAGAAGAGAAATAAATAACAGGATATCACAGGTTAGAGCATTCTTTTATGAGTGATGAAGATCACACTTTAAATCAAATAGATAATAAGATTACCTCGGCCGAGACAGTCTATGCACGATCGACTCTATAGCGACCGACTTATTTAGGAAGGCCGCGGTCTATGAGTACGTAGGTGACAGATGCGGGCATATATACCATTAAGTCTTCTTTCCTTTAATCAATTGATTGATTGATTGATTGATTGATTGATTGATTGACCATCATCATTGCACTTCGGTGAGTAACCATGTGTGCTCTGATCTCTTTCTTACACAGGAAGATCTTAGCTGCAGTTCACGAACTCCGTAGCACCAGCGAGTGTCTCCGATGTAATTTTGAATGAATTTTATTTGTAATCTTTTCTAATGAATTTTGCTCGGGCAGTGGCTTTCCAGCCTGCTCTTTTCGATTTTGAGCTGCTAAGGGTTCTTTTACGTGCTCAAATTGAAAACGGGACCTACGTTTTATCGTCCGTCTCCGATAGGACTAGAAACTCGATCTCACCTACATTGAGATCAGAGATTTCTAGAAAAATATCTAGGTGGCTCCACGAGAGAGCAAACCTGGTACCTTTGGCAAGAGAGACGAGAAGATAACTTCTACGTCACAGAGATTCCTTTTATCAGTGATCAGAGACTTGATGAAATAATCGGTTGCCATCGTTGACGGGTATAGCTTGTAGGACAGCAACAAACTCTCTAATCTGCTTGATCTACAGTGATCAGAGACTTGATGAAATAATCGGTTGCCATCGTGACGGGTATAGTTTGTAGGACAGCAACAAACTCTCTAATCTGCTTGATCTACAGTGATCAGAGACTTGATGAAATAATCGGTTGCCATCGTGACGGGTATAGTTTGTAGGACAGCAACAAACTCTCTAATCTGCTTGAACTACAGTGATCGGAGACTTGATGAAATAATCGGTTGCCATCGTTGACGGGTATAGCTTGTAGGACAGCAACAAACTCTCTAATCTGCTTGAACTACAGTAATCAGAGACTTGATGAAATAATCGATTGCCATCGTGACGGGTATAGCTTGTAGAACAGCAACAAACTCTCTAATCTGCTTGAACTACAGTAATCAGAGACTTGATGAAATAATCGATTGCCATCGTGACGGGTATAGCTTGTAGAACAGCAACAAACTCTCTAATCTGCTTGAACTACAGTGGTCAAAGACTTGATGAAATAATCGGTTGCCATCGTGACGGGTATAGCTTGTAGGACAGCAACAAACTCTCTAATCTGCTTGAACTACAGTTAATGAGTAGTAATTGGTTATTGGTTACTAAACTGACGTAATTGCGCTCCGGACAGACCCATAGGTGCTCAGTCTTCCCAACAGATATCGAAGAGTATGCATACTGATGGTTCCCGTGGCTCGCTGATTAAACACACCTCTTACTCTGCCTCGCAGGCATCCAGTTCGGCTTGTACAACGGGTAACTCCAAACTGCCTAAATCGCTTGATCGATTCAACATCGATTTTAGTGTCCTCATCCAGCAGACAGTCGCGAAGATAGTGAAGAACATCCCCCCTTATCCATTTCCAACTACCCAACAATCGATGTTTTTGATGCAAGCCTGTCCGCTCTCTCATTACCGTAAACACCCGCATGCCCCGGACAGTATATCCACGTAAGTCTATGGAGGTTAGAAACTTCTATAGACAACATCCACTCATACCGGAACCTGCCCTTCCCGATCTTGTGAAGCATCGACTGTGATCATCATTACATCACTCTGGACAGTTCCGTGGGTGTAGATATCTCATCCTCAACATTTCCATCAGTGTATGGTGGTTGATCCCTCGTATGTTGATTAATCAAACGTCTTGCGCTACTACTAGCAAAGCGTTCATGTCTGGCACTTTCAGTCGTATCTCCTTCACTCTGGTTAGAAATACGGATTCTTACGTGTCTATAAGATAATCATCAATTCTTTCTGTTTCTCTTATGGCATTGATAATGTCTGATCTGTGCATTGTCCGTCCTGCATCGATTATTACAGTGTCAACCAGCCAATCTGCACGTTCATTGCTCTTCACGCCCGCATGAACGGTATGAAAATAAATGTTATATGGATCAATTGTGACGGGCCATTCATGCCGCATGTAACGGTAAAGTAACCCGTTTTATACCACGTGGTATATAGTTTAATAAGATGCTAGACCCGTATTTTTCATTGACCGTCGGCACGCAACGAGTGATGTGGTCAACATCACGCCGGCCGCCTTTACTTCCCAGTGCTTTTCCTGGTACCCAATTGAGGCTGGGTCGACCTGAGATCCGTTACGTTCAGAAAAATTCCATGCCCACTGTAGAATTGAACCCGGATCACTAGCATGAGAAGCGAGTTCACTAACAACTGTGGCTCTATGCCGTATGTTCACTGAGTCACTTAGAATAAATGCATGTCTGCAATCATGTATACCAAAATTACATAGCTCCCTGGTCATCGCTATTGTCTCCATAGTAAGATTACATGTTATAACAAAAGTACCACTTGACTCCTTAAAGTGTTGTCTATCGAGCTTGCTGTGAAGGCCCATGTGAAAATAAAGCGCTGAATATAGTAGATGACACACAATTAAATTGCGATAAGACACATGCCGACAGTTGCGGCGCTACCGACAGGAGAAGAATGGATTCTGATTGATGTAATACGACAAACTTCTAAAACGTTGGCATTACTTTTGGAAGTGAATGTAGAGACGACAAACTTCCACAACGTTGACATTACTTTTGGAAGTGAATGTAGAGACGACAAACTTCCACAACGTTGGCATTACTTTTGGAAGTGAATGTAGAGACGACAAACTTCCACAACGTTGGCATTACTTTTGGAGTGAATGAGGCGACAACTTCCAAGTTGGCATTACTTGAAGCGAATTAAATTTAGGACATTGAGACATCGAAATTAACAAACTGATCGCAGATACACGCCAGTTGGAGTTCCTTGTGGGTTTCTCTGTAAACGTCGTTCATGAGGCATTGTTTCATTTCGTATATTTAGCATAGGTATTATTCTGTGTCTAGCTAAAACGAAGCGTTTGTGAAAGAAACTCCTCAGTAAAGCTATTTTTTAATGGCTCGCTGGTTGTGCTCGTAAGAGCGCTCGTATTGCTAAGCTAGGCAATGGACGCCGTAAGAGTAATTTGTTTTCTCGGAAGCTCCTAATACTTGTGTACTATCTATTTATTAATCATTGATTGCTTGCCCTGGGGTTCTTACAAAAAAACTCACTTCGTGTTCTCTTCTCTCGTTAGCATAGGTATGAAAGGTAGGACTGCAGGATGTGTTCTGGAGTCTGTGTTTCGGTCTGACATACACACTGTGTAGTCTAGCATGCTTATTTCTGTGCATGTGGTGGTTGAGCTAGCACTGTCCAGTTCTGAGACGGAAGATTGTTGTGTGTTATTTTCTTGTGAATCTGTTGATGGGATTTTGTGGGTGTTTACTGCCCCTACAACGGTTTGTAATATTGTTTGATATGTGTCTTGATCTCTGGTAGTGGCACTGGGTATTTGATGTGTGCTAGCTTTGTTTCCTTCTTAGCCTACTCTTTTTATTTTCTGATATGCCACAATTGTTTTCAAAGAAGTTATTGTGGATACATAGGAAAAGACAAAAAAATGTCCACCCAGATGAGTAGTTTGGGTTTATTCTGTCTCTGCTTTTTGTACTTGTGGGGGTCACGGCCCCACATTCTTAATCAACTTTTATTACATGTGAGAGGAGACAATGATTTTTTCTTCGTTACCAAGGAAACCACACTGGGATTGTATGTATACTGTGAAGAATCTTTTTTTTTTATCTGCAGCATGTACACAATTTCTTTCTTTGTCAACCTCTCCTTTGTATCATTGGTTTGACATATTATTATTTTATGCAATGCTCCTATTAGTTATGCATTTCAGAACGTCGCTAGTATGAAGAAACTAGAGTATAACCAGAGGCGGCTCGTCATTAAGGGCCAGTGGGGTCTGGCCCCACCAACAATAATGTGTAACGTGTATTTATTATTTTATAAATAAAAAAAAATAACAACTCAAATCCATGAGTGTCCCAAAAATATGTGTCTGGCCCCATCAGCAAAAATGGTCATGAGCCGCCACTGGATATAACACAAGAAAAGAAAAAAGAAAACTTCGAGGAATGCATTTATTTTGTGGCAACATACTAACTCTTGCAACATTGACTAAACTCAAACATTACAAACTTCTTCTTATTCTTCTCCAAACTAATTAAACCACTCTTAATGATTTGTGTCTGTTCTGAGCCTAAGAGCTATTGCACATTGCGCCAGTTATGCACCTACAAGTAGGCCAGTACATCCGATTTCTGCGATGCTTTTATTTACTTGGGTAGCTTCCCTAGGCCCCTACCTCAGCCGTCTCATGTGACATGCCTTGTAGGTCACAGTGTTACTATTCTTTGATTTCCTTGATGGCCACAGAAACACATGGGTGAAATATTATGAATTAATCAAATGCTTTGAAATAAAGTGCTAGAGAATACTTATTAGAGCATCAAGGATAGAAGATATAGACCTCCTACAACACCTTGAAAATTGAGGAACGTTGACTCATAAACAACATTATATGCTGGGAACTGTAATACATTATTTAGTCTCACTAAATGACAGAGTGATTTGGCAAGAACACTAATTGAGGGGATTGCTCCTGGAAGATGAAGTAAAGGGTTTTAAAGCCGAAGGATTGACTTCATTGCACCGGTTTTACGCCATATGGCTTGGTCTCTCTCCGCAGAAATACACACCACCTGCTGAGAGTATTGCACAAAAGCACAAGCTTCGTAGCTCTGGCAAAAATTCTAGAGGTCTCTGGGAAAAAAATGCACTCGTGAACAAAATGGTGTGGTCTGGATTTGAACCCACAAAATTTGATTGGCAAGGCAGGGTTTAACCATTTAGCCACAGAGACCCCCAAATGAAGTAGCAGATGACCACAATGGCAAAAAGACATTAAAGAAACCTTGAACAAGATATTGACAATATAACATGATGTATCAACATTACAAACTATGTGACATATTACCACCACAAACAATATGAAATGATATCAAAATACAATTTGACATATCATAAATTTAAAAAAAATGGAACAAAAGGATGGATGACATTAACATTCTTGTTTGCCAATATATTGTTCAGTTTAGGATAATCTTCATCTCATATTACACATGTCCATAACTGTTCTGATCTCCTTCTAAGCATATCTTTAAGTGTTTAGACCAGCGGTTCCCAAACTTTGTGTTAAATTTTGGCGACCCCTTTTAAATACATTTTGCTGTCACAGTCCCCAAAAGTTTATATATATGAAAATCTTCTAGCAATGGAGTTATTATTATACCACACCAACAGTCAAGCTGGCTCAAATTTTTCAGACAGCGGAAAACTTCAAATGATCTTTCATTTTGTCATGTCAGACATGTTGAATCAGGTCTGGTCAGTGTCCTTTGATTTCGCAGTGGAACTAATTTACCACTGTTTTTTATACATGATTTAAAATTTATTTTTCTGTTTGAAGTATCAAAGATCATAATATTTCTTGAAGCGCTTGAGGACCTCCTGTGAGTACCTTGCGGACCCCCAGGGGAACCGCAAACCACAGTTTGGGAAACGCTGGTTTAGACTAGCAGCTCCCATTCTGTGTTGGTTGATATATCTACTGTAGTTCCTCACAAGATTTTCTCATCTTGTTGCACCAATTGATATGCCAAGCTTGCGCAGCGGAGATAGAGAATATTCGTTATCTTCTTCAATAAAATCTTCAGAGCACATTTTTTTCACTTAGAGCATTGATGAGGTCGCTTTTGTCCACAGAAGGCCCATTCTCAGCCGCAGCTTTACTCGCCAGTGCATCTGCTCTCTCATTGCCCTTCCCACCAGAATGACCTGGGACAAAGATGAAGGTGAATATGACAATATATAATATCAACAAATGTAATGTGGGACAGTTTATTTAAATTTTCAACTACTTCTGAATAATACAAAAATTGAAATACATGAAACCCCCTATTGTAAACTTGAAAAAACAATATCACTAGAGAATATATTCTGACTGATTATTCTCAGGTCATGGAATATTTTAAAGAGTACATACTCTGTCCTAGAACCTAAATTAAAATTAAAAAAGATAAAGAAAAACAGGTAGAAAAGATGCTTGATAGTTTAAGCTCATGGCATGGATTTACTCTGTTCTAGAACTTGGAATAAAAGATAGAGGAAACAAGGTAGAGAAACTTGATAGTTTAACCTCACGGCATGTAAGAACATCCCCTGAGATAGAAAGTTGTGGAGGTCAAAGATTATCTATGCCAGTCAGTTTACTAAAACAAAATGAAAATGTTCTATAGCCTTGGCAGACCTTAGGGTATTAAGGCGTCCAGTGGTTACCGGGTCCAAATTTGGGGTGTAAAAAACAGAACCACTGTTACCTGCCACGCATGTTGTAAGAGGCAACTAAGGAGGTTTGGCTGAAATCGGATGCACATGTCCTAAACATGTAGAAGTCTATGCATTTAGGGGCCTACCAAATCAATATGTAACGTATACACGTTCTTGGCAACGATCAAAAATATCACAAAGAGCGATTAAAATTGGTGGTAAAGAATGAACACAAAGAAAATAAGAAGAAGGGTATTAAGTGCCTGTCACTTCCCATTTCTATCACAAATGTGCAGGAGGTCATAGTATCACTTCCTTTCCTAATGTGTGGAATGGCAAGTGTGTGAATAAACCTACAACTCTCTTGTATCCAATTAAATAAGCAAATGCTCTATGCATTACTCTAATCCGATCCACCAGAGACCAGGTTATAATCCAGTCACTTGTCCAGTTAAATCATCAAGTTCATTCCAAGGACAAATTTCGCGGCATTCTCCAGGTTAATGTTCCATTTAGTTCATCAAGCTTGTCCCCATAACAAAGTGTGCTATAATCTCCAGGTCACTGGTCAAGTTAGATCACCAAGTTCATCCCTAGAACAAATTTCTCCTCACTCTCCAGGTCACTGGTCCAGTTAGTTCATTAAGCTTCTCACCGTAACAAAGTCTGCTATAATCTCCAGATCGCTGATCAAGTTAGATCACCAAGCTTCTCACCAGAATAAAATCTGCTGCATTCTCCAGGTCACTGGTCAAGTTAGATCATTAGGCTTCTCACCAGAATAAAGTCTGCTGCATTCTCCAGGTCATTGGTCAAGTTAGATCACCAAACTTCTCAACAGAACAAGGTCTGCTGCATTCTCCAGGTCGCTGGTCAAGTTATATCATCATAACAAATATCATAACATCACAGCTTGTTTCTATAACACAGTCTGTTGTATTCTTGTTGTTCATGTAGTAGTCTCGTAAAGGTGTATCTTTGCTAACCCTTGATTGCAGCTGATAAAAGCAATGACATGATGATAGTTCAGATTGTTGCATGGGGATTAAGACGCAGTGAATAATATAACAGATATCAAATTCAGCAAATCAGAGCTGATCAAGACCATATTCTAAACCACCAAGTGGAAGCCCTGATAACAGGCTGCATCACTGCAGTCTAGAAAAAAATAGAAATTGAAGAAAATGAAAGTAACATGGTTCAAAAATTAAAGTTATGAAAAAGTGTCATGCCAAATGACACCTATATAAATACCTGGCTGTAAATTGTGACATGTCGCAATAAACTCTCTTATGTTAGAGTCAACAAAGAAGATCATCGCATGTCATTATCTCTGCATTTGCATGTGTACAGTGAGTTATTAACTTTTTAAATATCAGTAATCATACAATAAAAGTCTGCCAACATAAGAGTATTGTCATCAGGGAGTATGGAAGTATTTATAAAGTAATCGTAACACTGGTGGTCCACTAAAATCAATACTTAACATATCATATCTAGCTACTATTAATTATGTTCAATTAAAACAAGTAAAGGAACCCTTTTTCAAACCTCAAGGTATATTGGGTAATACAGTGTTAGCCCATAATTTTCATTGATCGTCAGCACACAATGGGTGATACGGTCAACAACACACCGGTCGCCTTTATTTTCGAGAGCATTTTCTGGTACCCAGTTGAGGCTGGGTCGACCTGAGAGCCGTTATGTTTGGAAAAATACTCCACTCCCACTGTGGAATTGAACCCGGACCACTATTCTATGAAGCGAGTTCACTAACAACTATGCTACTGTTACTCTCAACATATCGTATCTAGCTACTATTAATTATATATGACTAAAATATCACCTGTCATATATAATATATTGGTAATTATAAGAACAAGGAGTTTTTTGTAAGGACTCCAGAGAAGCAGTGAATATGTTAAAAATAAGACACTGTACAAGTATTAGGAGCTTCAGAAAAAACAACTTACCAAACACAGGATTCGAACCATTTACCCTTATTTCTTACGGCACCCATTGCCTAGCCTAGCAATACGAGCGCTCTTACAAATACAACCAGCGAGCCATTCTGGAAAATGGCTTTACTAAAGAGTGTCTTTTACAAATGCTTTGTTTTAGCTAGACACAGAATAACCAGGTACGGTTTGGTCAAACAGTGTATACGCAAAAAATGCTGTAAATTATATAGTTTATTCTTAAAGACAACATGACATAAAGATGACTGAAAAAGGTTGCATATTGTCATGGCTACAATCTGAGACAAAAAGGTCTGCTAAAGAAAATATTGGATTGCAAAATTTAGTGGAATGGACATTCCTAAATAGGATGTGCTGTATTGAAAGGTGCAAACATCACAGATCACTATAAACAAGCAGTAATGTGTACTTTTGACGATTTCAATATCAAACTACATTCTCCTTCTTCTTCTGCATTCAACTTTTGCTATGCGACTACTCCGGTATGTGTCATAAACAGGGCGGTGCGCTTGAGGTCTTCACCGGTTTCCCATAGTTTGTCTTGTAGTGTTGTTTCTGTTGGCCAGATCTCCAATCTCTCACTACTCAGACTAGGGCAGTCTTGCAGGATGTGCTCTGGGGACTGCTTTGGTGCTCCACAGGTGCAGGCCGCCGAGTCCCTGAGACCCATTCTATGGAGGTGTGCTCTGAGACTGCAATGTCCCGTTCTAAGTCTGAAGATTGTGGTCTGTGCTTTTCTGTTTAGTGTATTTATACTGTCGTGCTCTGGCCTGTATCCTCCATTTGTTTTTCTCCAGATCATTTTCCTGGATTGTTTCAGGAGAGTCTTTGCTTCTGTAAAACTTTGTGTTGGGTGGTGTTGTGTTAGGCTCCCCAGCCTTTGCGAGTTTGTCAGCCTTTTCGTTTCCTGGTATGCCACAGTGAGCTGGTATCCACTGTAAGACCAGTTCGGATTTTTGACAACAAGCTGATATTTTGCCGTATGTATCAAACTACATACTTTTATCTATTTCGATATCGAACTACATACTTTTATCTATTTCGATATCGAACTATATACTTTTATCTATTTCAATATCAAACTATATACTTTTATCTATTTCGATATCGAACTACATACTTTTATCGATTTCGATTTCGAACTACATACTTTTATCTATTTCAATATCTACATAACAAACTAGAAAATATAATTTTGTTACCCCAAAATTTTGTATATTTCAACAAAAATGTATGAAGTGAGGCTGCAAAAGTTTAATGTCTGCTCTTAAGATGCTTATCGTGTTGAAGAAAGTTCTGACAAAAGAGTGTGATTTTTCTACTAAGTTTAACTCTTTCCACCCATTTATTTCCATCATTTTTAAGCAGTTAATTCAAGGGAAGTAAAAAAAAAAATTTTACAACAAAATTACGATCCCAACTACTTGTCAATAAATAAACATATATATCTTATTATATACTAAATTGAAGAAAACTGGGCAACCCAATAGAATAACAACGTTAAAAAGTAGTAGAAGTAAAATAATAGAAGTAAAACTAGAAAGACTTCTTATAAGGAAGTAACTCTATGGCAGTGTGCGGCTTAAAGCGTCAACAGACTTCGCCATGGCGCAGTGTGCGGCTTAAAGCGTGGAAAGAGTTAATTTAAAGTCTTAATTATCAAATTACAAAAACACAAATTATGCAACATGAATTGATAATCCAATAACTATTACCAACATTAGTTAATAAATACAATGTCAAACTAACAATATTACAGTGTTAATCTCTTAATATGATAATATTACAGGTTAAAGTTCATCAGTGAATATAAGAAAATCTGTATTAACTCCTTGTGGATCAGGAGCCACACTAAGTGGCATTTTTACTCTATAATGTCTTTTGCCCTGCTCCACTAAGAGTAAATCTGATTACCAGTGATGAAATAAAAATTTAAAATACGAATGATCAGGGTTTTTGTACATGTTTTTTGTATATAGAGAACAGCAGACAAAAGTCAATATTTTGTCATTTCCTTTCTTAATCTATTCCCCCTCCTATCTGTACTGCTGTCCTTTCAAGATATTATGTTACTTTTCATTTCATTTCTCCAGTCCAATTCTTGTATTCTTATTATCATATGTGCAATATGACTTTGATTTATGGATTGTTATTTTATGCGATCGACGTCATGGCACATTTGGCATTCCCATATGTGCTCTGTCCTCCGCTGCAACAGCCATCTCAAAGTCCACTTGCTCACCGTGCCCATGAGAAGTTGATTATTATATCTTCTCTCTTTATCACAAAGATGACACTGTCTGGTATGTCCAAACTTAATTCACAATTCTCGCACTCAGTCCAGTGTTTGAGACTCGCCAATATCACATAAATGAGAGTGTACCGTATTAATGACAAAGGCTCTATCCATACTTCTGCCAACTTGAGTCGAATGCCCCCGATTTATGGATTAATTTGATGTAAGCCATTTTCATGTGTTCAGTGTCAGAGAAAGGAATTATGACTGAAACAATGACTTTGTCTGCTGCTGTTATTTGCAAAATCGTGATACTTTTTTTTGATCATGGCTTCAAGTAAAAATGTCATTAAACAAAATAACGGTTAGAATATGTAAATTGTGCATGTTCGAACCCTGAGATGGACCAGTGCTGTGTTACAGAAAACAAGTAAGACTTTTCTTTGTTTTAAAATACAGTGGTCTCACAGGTAGAGTATGTGTCCCCTAATGTGTCAATTTGTTGACATTTGGAACGAACACATCAGGATTTTGATTACACATTATTATGGAGTGAAGAGTGCTGACATATGATGTTATTACTGAAATGAAAATCATGGCATATCCTTTACATGACATAGCCATCAACCATAGTAAACTAGACGTTGATTTTCTAGACCCCACTTACACGTTCAGTAGTTTACCATTGCTTTCTGAATGGTGGTGTCTATTTTAACCGTTCGTAAAAAATCCACGGGAACTAAACTGCTCGCTGCAGATTTTGAACCAGGTACTCTTGGGTTGTGATCGAGCTCACTACCGCTGGGCCACACAGACGCCCATTGAGTAAATAATGCTGACATAAGATATTAGTACTAGAAAACTGTAATATAAACATAATTTAATAAATAGTGGAAGCACATTCATTTCTGCAAATTCTAAATACTCATAGTACCTACTATCATGCAAAGTTCAGACCATTATCTTCATTCAATCCACAGGTCACAGCAGACTGACAGGTCACATGTACAGAATGTGTACAATTAGTGAGAAAAACTTGTGCTCTGAGCATATAAACTGTAAAAGACATCCTTCAAGAGCATCTCTCTCAAATATTATTATCTTATTATTTCCCACAATCTCTTCTGTTAAAATAGTTTTCAACAGAATATCATGCATCTTTATGACCACATTATTTTATTTTCTCATTTTTGGTTCAACCTTAGTTCTCCTAAAACTTTTATATTGTTTTTATTATTACAAGTAGTTTTTATTTCCATAAAATATGACCCATTCTTCTATAAATGTAAATATCAAAGGTTCAGTCTTGTCTTCGTGTTCATTGTCCAAGTTTTTGCACCATACAATAATGAAGAGTAATACTTTGAGAACTCTCATTTTAAAATTTATTATTTTATTTGTTCTGTTTTTATTCATTTATTCTTTATCACAGCTGGCTAGTTAGTTTCTTTTAGTTCAGCGAATTTATTCACAGCCTGGGCCTAGCCTTGAGCAATCATTCTTGCAGCCTGGGCCTAGCCTTAAACGTTCATTCTCACAGCCTAGACCTAGCCTTGAGCATTAGTTTCATAGCCAAAGACCTAGCCTTCACACCAGATGCAGCTTTCAAAATAACTTATTAAAAATCAACCACTAAATTACATTACACATTTTTTCTACATCAAAATCAATGCAGAATATTCCACAAAATACTCAACAACTAATACCAATTAAGAAAGTCTGGTTAAATCTAATCTTAGTCATGGAACAAAAATATTGATACAGAGTATTGCACATTATAAATACACATAAGAACCAACAAAGTAACAAGAAATATAAAATAACATTGGCCATAGTTTTCTCTCGAATTGGAAATTCGACTATGGAGATTTGAAGATATACAATAAATGAGCATCAACAACTTTGAATCATCAAGCATACAAGTAAGATTGAAGATTCTATTCCAATAAATAAATTAATACAGATGTACTAAATCAGAAAAACAAAGGAACTCTTTTTGTGACAATATACAATACACTCATTTGATTGATTCAAGCTAAAAATGTTATATTTGAATAATGAAATGTCATACTTGTACATCTTTTCCTTTTTCTGTCTGTTTTTAAATTATTGTTTTAGCGGTGCATGCCTGTAGGCTCCTTATGTAATTTTTATTTTTTGTGGCTTTTTCCATGTTTTTTTCTTTCGTTCAACAAATATGAATTTAGGCATAGTCATGGAGGCTAATATTGTGCCTCTGACTGGTTTGTATGTGAAAGCTTGCTTTCCTTATTATCAATGTCTTTCGCCATTCAGGCAAACCGTACTCTGATTTTAGAGGTACTTTTAATTTAGATCCCCAAGTAAAGATTCAGGGTCTCTTGTTGTCTAACACAAAGAATTTTTTCAATCAAACTGGTCTTGAACTTAATAAATTATCTCTAACCAATTTTTCTAACTTTGATAACATATAAGTTTATGTGCAGTATAAATACATGAACTTAAAGCATTGAACAAATATAAATAGCATTGAACCTGGAGGAAAAACAAGAAGAAATACTTAGAATACAAAAAAATTAATGTAATGTTAGGACTGTAACTAAATTCAAACCATATTCAATTTAAAATCAATAAGAAAGTTATACAGAAAAAATGATATTTGGGATTTACATGGTGGAATGAAGAAAATCAATGACAGGTATTGATATTTTAATTGTGACCTTAACTGTCATTACTGCCCATAATACCGCTGTTTAGGGCGGTGTAGAGCAGGTGGAACGAAAGTCTTAGGAATTTAATGGCCACATTGCTAGTGCAGTCTCCGCAAAGCTGTTCAGGTTAGTATTTTTCTTTTATGCCCACAACAGAAAAAATCCTTGGCCTTATCGTGGATTGAACACAGGTCTCCCACATGGGAACCGTGCTCCAATTCCTTCATCCAGACGCTCATCTTACCATAGACAGATACAGTAGGTGTAGGCGGTGTAGGACAGTGACCTTAGCATAGACAGATACCATCTTCACCTTCAAGAATCCAGTCCTTCAGTCCAATGCAAGCTCTTCAGAGATCTTAACAAAGCTGTCCAGCATATAAAGAACAGAGAAGGCTAAAATTGTCATTACCAGTGCAGTACCACAGCATGAGAAAGTTCATTGGAGATCTGAAGAACCTGAGGCTATCTACTGCATCTTGTGAACATATTCAAGTTGACCACTAAGAGTGAACAAAGAAACCCAATGCAACACAGTGATACCTGCACATGTTTGTAAAGTGTTGCTATGTTTCAGTTAGTAGATTAACAGGTAACTGATATCATGCCTTGATAACATAAATCACCGGCCGGCGAGCTCAGGTAAACATTCTAGGAAATCAGACCACAATTGTACAGACTCGCATTCCAGTATTGTTAGATAAAGACACATTCATTTTAAAAACAACACAACATGTTAAATCAAGGTTATATTATATTACAAGTTACATTTAAAACTAAGAAATTTCAGTATTATTCATATTTGTCATCAATAAATAACCATGGACTTGTAGAATTGTGCAAAATTGCAGAAAACCTTAGTGTTCTATCAAACACTTATAAAAACCAGCCCCATTAAACAGGAATTTTGATTTTCCCGCCTAAGTTAGTTGACCTTATGTTGTAGGGGGCCACAATGATATCAAGCAATAAGCACTCAGAGAGGTAGTAATTGAAATGTTAATAAGGGTTGTGCACATAGCTGGTACTCTTGTATGTGTTGTGGTTAGATTCTGTTCATGTGATTATTAAGTAGTCTATATTCAGGGCTATGAAATGGTGATCTACTGTCTCTCTGAATGGTTTTATGATTTGGTCCCAAACAGATATATAAAAAATAAATATTCAAGACAAATTAATGATATCTCTCTCTCGATCACCGCTTAGACTGATGTACCAGATTTCCCCATAAATTGTCTTATTCATGTGGAAATCTGAATCATGCAGCCATAGCATGGGTGTGTTGCGTCACATCTTTAGCGCCATTTGGAGCTCTGGTGCTTATCCTACGGCGATATATCCGGTTTTAGCCAGCGTTTACTGGGTTCGCTCTCCGTCAGCCTTGGGCTGTCCCTAGCCGACCTGCAAGGCAGCAGGTTAAATTAATGATATAAATTAATGACTACTCGTTTTGAAATGCAAACATGTCACAATGAACACTAAAAAGATCATTGTTCAACACAATATTTCTTTCAACATTATGTTATCAGTGCCAAACCTGGACGCTGACATCGAACAATAGAAGAAATCTAGTCACGATAGAAATGAAGTGTCTACACAAAATGTTAAAAGTATCAATAAGAGACCGGTTTAAAAATGAAGACATTAAGAAAAGAAAGTGGGTACAACATCAGTATTGAACTTCATCAAGAAACAAGAAATTAAATGTTTCAGTCCCATAATCAAATTACCAACAGACAGTGCACCTCAAAGAGCAATGCTACTCCGATACAGTGGACACAAAGCAAAAGGCCATCTCTGCAAAAGGTGGCCGCATAAATAACAGAGGCACTGAAAAACACTATTTATGAAACACACACAAAAGCCGGTTCTATAAATCTCTTCTTATTCTGAAATTGTGAGGCAAAACAGGATTACAGGATTAGAGGAAAGAAGACTACTTGTTTCATAATCATCAAACATTCATATGAATACTTGTGCAATAAAATATTATCATACACAATGAAAGTAACAGAATGTCTTCCTTGCAATATTTAGCATCCCATATCTCTCACTTTTTCCTTCTTCTTTTTTTAATGACACTGTATGGTTGTTGATGTGTGTTTTCTTTTTGTCTTTCCATGTTCTGTGGCTTGTGTGATTATTTTTTGCTTTCACAGGATCTCTGCATCCCAATCTAACCATCTCAATTAACTTTTTTCCTTATTGATTTAAATTGAATATGGTTTTGAAATGGGTGTTTTATTCATGAATCATCATCATACTATGTACTTCTCATATGAAAAACCATGTGTGTTCAATCTCCTCTCTTACACAGGAAGATCTCAATGGCATGGACCAAACCTTATATCACCGCAAGGGTCCCAATGTAATTTAGAAGATGGAAAATATATCCCCAGTAGGAATTAAATTTGAGATTATTTTTGCCAGAGGAGCTGCTTTCAGCTGCTCTCCTTAATTTGAACTGCCTAGGAGTTCTTTGCGTGCTCAACTTGAGCATGGAACCTATGTTTAATCATCCATCTCCGATAAGAGTAGGAAGTCAATCTCACCTACACTGAGATCAGTGATCTCTGGAAAAATATCCAGATGGCTTCACAAGGAGCGAGCCGAGTACCTTTGGCATGAGAGGTGAGCATCTAATCTCTATGCCACAGAGACTCCCAGAAGTATTTATTGATGATTAACTAACTGATGTCCATAGAAGAGTTGAGATGTTTATTGATAATTGATTCTTCTTCTTCTTTTGCTGGGTTGTTGCACAGTGTTATGGTTTTCTGTTTTTGACTTGCGCTGTTCTGGAGGCGTGGGTAATTGTTATTTTTGCTCTTTGACAGGATTCTGCTATGCCATCTAACCATCCTTTTTGTGGTCTTTTTCTCCTGATGTTCTGTTGTAGAGGACTCTGTATACTGTGGAGTTTGGATGCATTCTTATTAAGTGGCCAAACCACTTCATTCTTTATTTCTCAATTTAATTCAAACAAGGTTCTTAGCCAACTTTCTTTCTTATGCTGATGTTGGTGACTCTTGTCTTTTCTGGTTAATTTATTAATGGTCACAAAATAGAACAATTTGAAAAACTATTATGCATTTGAGATATGTATGACAAACATGAAGTATTACCAAACAAAATAATGACTGAATCAGTTTGCATACAAAAAGAAAATACCTAGACATTTCATATAATACATAATTCAACAAACATGGTGGACTTTAACAAGAAGTGTGTTGGCAACAACAAGTAAGGGTAAAAAAAGTGTTTTAAAATGTGGAAGACTATATTTGCAAAAATAGTAATTAAATTCTGAACTTATTAGAATATGGAAAGAGAATGGCATGGCCGAAAGACTGTTCTCACTCACTCACAAACTCATACATATATTTATCTTTGACCAACGACATACAATGGGTAAGGTGGTGAAAATTACACACCATACCGGCTGCCTTGACTTCACTGTGTTTCTCTAGTACCCAAATGAGACTGGGTTGATCTCACTTAAGATACTTTATTATTAACTAAAAAATTAAAAATTATCAAAGTAAAAAACATAACAAGGTAATAAAGACCTTCCTCTTCAGTGTTCTGATCAGCAGCATATTGCAGTTCGTTACTGAACTCTAAATTACATTTTTAAACACAATTTTTCAATTAACACTGTCAAATTTCTTTGACCGCAAAACTTCAGAGAAAACAAAGACAGCAAAAAACACTGTTTATGAAGCCCACACAAAAATCAGTCCAGAAATCTCTTCTTATCCTGATGCTGTGAAGTAAAACAGGATTAGAGGGTTTAAGAGAAAAGAAGAAAACATTGCTTTGAGTAAACTTCAAACGTGTTCATAGTTATGTTTGTGCTATCAATCTATTTTATTTTCTGTTAGATACCTTGGATACTTATGTTAATATTGTACTTGATTTTCTTAATTTTTGTTCAACATTGTTGAAGAGTTTAGTCCAGTATGTATTGAAATATATGAAATAAAATTCTAAAAAGGAGTCAATGAAAACATGATATATTTACAACACCACAAAGTCTTCTGATTGGCCTGAAAATGTCTTTCTTCCATATTGATCCATATGGTAGTGTGAGACCCTAACTCGTCTGTCTCCGGAAGTGTGATTGTGACTTGCAGTACTAGCAGTAGAATCATATTGATGTCCTTCTAAAAATGTGAACAATGGATATATGCCTTTTTGTTTGGGTGGAGAAATGAACTGCAAATAAAAAAACAGACAAGCTTATTGATGTAAATATTAAAAAATTCAATTATGATATAATATTTGAGTGGAGTGCAGCCACAATAAGGCTGTGTATTGTTATTATGTTACCAGCCTTTCAAGATGACTGAAGTATGAAGTATATGCTCGGCAATGCAATTTTCTGCCTCAGCAATTATGTCTTGTTGGAGCATTTTGCCCCTTTCGACCCAGAGCTGTCTTCCAACTTACATTTGGGCCAGGATTTGTTTCCCTAGTCCTCAGTCATGGATTGTCCACAAGGCAGTGGATGTTTGAGTTTGGAGTTTTCCTTCTCCAAGACGGCTTGTTTTTTGAGGTTAATGAGCATTATCTGCCTGGGGATTTTAAATCAGGGTTTACTCTCTCCTAAGATGAATGCCATTTGGCAATTCTGTCCATTTGAGCAGAGCTAAAGACTGGAGATGCCAACACTGTGAGAATATTCAGGATGCCAGACCCCTGCTGGACTGTGTCCTCACAGACATAGTTTCGAGCCTGTACCTCAAGGAAGTGGGATTTAATTGTAATGGCATGATTTATTAGCAGGCTACTAATTTTCACTTCTTACTTCCTGAAGAAAGCTGATACTGGCAAGTCCGACATATCCTTATCTTGCAAACCAATTCAAGTTAGTTAGGCATCAGATCATCCTCAAAGCACAAGGAACAAGTCCATAAGTGCTCCGATCTCATCTTCATTATATCTGTCAACATGTGGCGACTGATAGTTTTAGTTCTCTGTTGCTTAATGAAGCATCTCATACTCTCCATATAGAGTTCAAATTTAGCAACAACACATTTGACTTTAAGTTTATGCAGGACATGCAGCTATCTGGTTGATCCTGCCAGTAGTCATATGCTTGTCTCAAAGATTAAGCCATGCATGTCTAAGTTCACACTGTTTCACGGTGAAACCGCGAATGGCTCATTAAATCAGTTGAGGTTCCTTAGATGACACGATCCGGGTTAAAGGCTCATGGCGGCAGCATGGGCCGGGTTGCGAAGGCGCGCTAACCAAGACCCTGCCCCTACCTCCACGCGGTGACCCTGGAAACAGACTTTGGTTCCGGTCTGGCAAATGGGGGCAGGGATTGGGGAGAACTACTGGTAGTGGTAGCAGTGCAAGTACAAAGAAAATGCACGAATCTCCTGGCCGACATCCAATAAAATATTGCTGAAGATCTCGAACAAAAAGAAACAGCAGTGAAACGTTTCTGACATAAGCCCCACTCCCCCGGAGTAAGGACCGAACAGAAATCGCCATCTCCGAGCATGAGACTCCATACACAAACTCGACGTGTAAGCCAAATTACCAGTTTCTCTGCCGATAGGGAAACATGAAAAGATGAGAGGTGCATCCAGTGACGAAAGGTGCCCACGCAGGGCGAAGCCCTGAGGAGGGGGCAAACATTACCAGCTCATGGGCAAGAATAAATGTCAGAGCGTAACGAAAAGAAGTCTACCCTCGTGTCGGTATGAGGGAAGATTGCAGATGACCCCGCATCAGTGGCCTGGTGCAGATACATGTACTGGGCATAGTTTGCCGAGCGCAAAACAAAAAGTTGCGTTTTAGTGCATAACGAAACTACCCGCCCTGGGAAAACCGTGCCCAACAAAAGGTACTGTTGCGATAACAATATAACAATTAACATCCCGGAAGAACTGAGGTGGGTGATGCCTAACGGAACTGCCAGCCTTGGACAACCGGGCAAGGTACTATTGCAGTCACAACTAACATCCCGGAAGAACTGGGGCGAGTGATGGTGGCGAGCGCAAAATCCTCAGTTGTGTTGCTAGCGCCGACTGAAACAACACTCTACATTTTTTTTGCCTGGCCCCAGGCCGGTGTCTTCCGAGGTTAACTTCAAATTGCCACGCACCAACACGTGCTAGAAAATGTTTCTACTCCGGATCAAACTCAAAAGTGAAGGGGTAAAGAAAGGTCGACAATGTAAAGATCTGGCAGGCAGTCCGGGTCCGAACAATGGCGAAGGCCGATACTTTACACGGTGTTTATACGAGTAAGACGCTGTCCGAGGATAAGCTTATACGCCCCGAGAAATGTTTCTAATCCGGAATGACTTCACAGTCAGAAAGGGCATAACAGCGTAACTCACTGTCTTGGCGTAGATCACAAAGCCCAAATATACGACAAAGCTGATCGAAAAGGCGTAGATCCGGGCCGACATAGTCGGTAGAAAGGATCGTACCCTAGGAAAGTTCACCCTAGTAAATCAAAAGCTGGCTGAAACGGACGGGCGGGCCTAGTCACCATAGGCACACAATCGACCCGACGTAGATCACCCCGCTCTTGTCAGTGGACCAATTATACATAACAATAAGAATGATAAAATTGAGACGTGAAAGAAACGTGAGAGAGAGAGAGAGAGAGATCGAGATCAGCAAGTAAGGGATCAGGGAACCCATAGTTGAATCGCGTCTGTGTGCACACCAAGAAATTTTGCTCCAAGTGGCTTTAAATCCTGGAATTTTCACTGCATTTGGTCACCAGGCAGAGTCTTATCAACTTCACCATTCACACAAGACACCCCGGTAAAGTTAAGGGTACATATTTATAATTTTTCATATGTATTTTTCTATAGTCAATCATAGTTGAAGAAAGCTACATCTGTTGCTATATGTAAATATTGTTGTATGGCAATAACAATATGGACTGATGTTCAATATGTGCAAAGACAAGAATATACAAATATTTACTCAAAGATACAAGTCAAATTGGAAAAAATATCCAGGAATCACACAATGACAATGGATTATAGCCTAGATGAGGACTTCAATTTCATTTTTCTATCAATCTATTTCCTATTCATGTCCTTTTTGTGACTTTTAAAAGATATTTTAATTGTTGCAGTTTTTCAATCTTTCTATTAATTGTTTTCAATGCCAGGCCACATTTTTGATATTGTCTTTCTACTGTTCTTCTTCATCTTTCCTTTAGGTCTTCTTTTCCCATCCACTGTCCATCGTAGGGATGTTCTAGCCAATGCTTTTACTAAAATACAATATACATACTCAATTTTTCCCCCATCTTTGTCTTCTAATGATGATCTCTAATGACGTAGTTAAACCAATTAGTCCATAAGTGCTATGATCTCCTACTCAGTATGTTTCTCAGCATGTGGCAACTAACGACATTGGTTCTTTGTTGGTTTACTATTCTTCTTTGGCCACCAGTAAAGTGCTCCTGTCTAGCTACACCATATTTAATTTGGTATTCTTGCAGTCTGGTTAGGGTTGTAGGCTCACCACTATTACTTGAATCATTTACACATCCTCTCTTCCGAATTCAGAATATCAGCCTGGTCCATTGCTGCCCGCTTTTCACAGCAGCCACACCTGATGAATTAATTTTGTTCTAATATAGTCAAATGAACGATTTGATTTTCTTATATATCAAATACGATTTTCTTTTCTTATATAATCAAATGAACGATTTTCTTTACTTATATAATCAAATGAACGATTTTCTTTACTTATATAATCAAATGAACGATTTTCTTTACTTATATAATCAAATGAACGATTTTCTTTTCTTATATAATCAAATGAACGATTTTATTTTCTTATATAATCAAATGAACGATTTTCTTTACTTATTTAATCAAATGAACGATTTTCTTTTCTTATATAATCAAATGAACGATTTTCTTTTCTTATATAATCAAATGAACGATTTTCTTTACTTATATAATCAAATGAACGATTTTCTTTTCTTATATAATCAAATGAACGATTTTCTTTTCTTATATAATCAAATGAACGATTTTCTTTTCTTATATAATCAAATGAACGATTTTCTTTTCTTATATAATCAAATGAACGATTTTCTTTACTTATATAATCAAATGAACGATTTTCTTTTCTTATATAATCAAATGAACGATTTTATTTTCTTATATAATCAAATGAACGATTTTCTTTACTTATATAATCAAATGAACGATTTTCTTTACTTATATAATCAAATGAACGATTTTATTTTCTTATATAATCAAATGAACGATTTTCTTTTCTTATATAATCAAATGAACGATTTTCTTTTCTTATATAATCAAATGAACGATTTTCTTTTATAATCTTCTTCTTATTCGAACGCTCCATATCTACCACTTTTTGTGATTAGTATGTGATCTGAGCCTAAGAGAGATTGTATGATGTGCCAGTTATGAGCCCACAAAAAGACCAGCGCATCCGATTTCTGGGACACTTTTTATTTACTAGGGTAGACCCTACCTCAGTTGCCTCTTCCGACATGCCTTTAGGTTGCAGTTTTACTATTCTTTGCTCCCCTTGTGAGTTCCGGCAACATACAGGCGTATTTTATAATAATATTTAATAATTAACACTAATTTTATACTGTGTCAAACCATAAGAAGTGAAAAAAAGGAATGTACCTCTTGCACTTCACGCACAAACTTTTTGAATTCATCTGCATCTCGTATGTAGAATCCAACTGCACAGCTTGGGTCCATTTTACTGATAGCAAGCTTTCTTGGTGTCATACAGTGAAATGTCTGAGAAAGATCGAAGTAAACAAGTTTGTCCTCAAATTCAAATGTTTGCAGCCCTAGTAATGAATGTTTTGTCTCTATTGCTGTCGCGGTTCAAGTTATATATCACATTAATGGATCAATCCGGTTCAAGTCATATATCACATTAATGAATCCATCTTTGCATTGGCTGTTACTGGGAATATGCAGTAATATACGGGGTCTCTTTGGAGAAGAGGTTAACATGCTTGTATGTCGTTCTGAAGGTTATGGGTTCCAATCCGGACCGAGTTCCAAGTGAATATTTTAATGAGATTCCAAGGATTTTTGCTGGAGCTATGGAGTTCATGCTTTGAGTAACACTCTCAGCAGATGTGGTGTCATTTCTGCCAACAGGGAGGAAGTCATATGCAAAAACCCGGTGCAATGAAGTAAATCCTTCACCTCTACATCCTTTTAGATATGTATAGTCTTAGTACTGTGATTTCTGTTATCATGTCATACATCATCGTCAAGTCCTAGTCATGCCCAAGTTCACATAGAGGTACACAAGAAAATGTCCACTTACTCTGATACTACCACTATGGCATCCAGATCTTCATGAGCAGTTTGAGATTTCAGCTTCTGTGACAGTTTATTTTTCTTTTCTTGAACGCTCCATATCAAATACTTGTTAAACCACTCTTTGTGATTTGTATGTAATCTGAACCTTAGAGCGATTGTCAGTGATGCCAGTTATGAGCCGACAAGTAGGCCAGCACACCCGATTTTTATGACACTTTTTATTTACTAGTGGAGCTTATTTACCTCAGTCGCCTCTTTACACTGTACAAGAACATTTCAAGCCCGTATCGGGCTAACTAGTCATCTACGCACACACAGACAAACATAGCACAACTACATTCCTTTAGATGAAAATTTGTGTGGTCATCATCACCCGTGATGGACGAGCATCATCATCATTCTTTGCTCCCCTTGTGAGCCCGGCAACACACGGATGGAACATGCCTTCAAATTCTCATGTCTAATACTTCACAGTCCTATTTCATTTCATATTATGAGTTGGTTATTGGTTACTGAACAGTCATCATAGAACTTCAGGCAAGCCCATAGGTGCTCAGTCTCCCTCAACAGATGTCAAAAGGTATGCATACTGTTGGTTAGAGTTGACCATATTCTACTATAATAACATCAGCATCTTTAAAATGACATATGGGACCTTCGTAATGCTACAGAGCTAGTGCACTGCCGCTGAGATCTTTCATGTAAGAGAGAGATCAAAGTACACATGGTTATTCACCAAAATGCAATGGTGATGGTCCCATAAATCAATTAATCAATAAATCAATCAACATCAGACATTCTGCTAAGCCATGTAGACTTAGAGTAAATTGCTCCACTAGATTCTTCACCTTTCGTTTGCCTGCACGATTCTTCTGTCTCTTACAATTTAACACTGGATATTTTGATTTTGCAAGATTTATCTGATTAGTAGGCTAACAAGATTTTATGGACAGTATCAATCACCAACACAGCATTATTAAATCAATTCATACTTATTCAATCTGTTTTATATACATTCTGTGACAAGACTACGGAAACAGAAGGTTTAGAACATTGTGTACATACCTCTATTTTAAAATTTGGAATGGTTGTATCAACAGCCTCTCTGCAAAGATGTGGATCTAAGTAGATCAACTTACTATCTAAAAAAATAAGAGAATAATACTGGTAAAGGTTTTCTAGAACAAATTAGAAAAAAGTCACATTCCTTTAACAATAGGTCACCTAGATGTTATTCACTTTATAATTGCACATAAATATACAATCTCATCAGAATCCTGCAAATTTTCTGCCCAAACATAGTAGCAATAAAAGAACCCTCTCCTTTGTGGAACTATCGGAATATTTTTCCAGAGATCACTGATCTCAGTGTAGGTGAGATGGGGTTTCCAATCCTATTGAAAATGGGTGATAAAAAGTAGGTCCTGTGTTCAAGTTGAGCACATAAAAAACATTTGGCAGTTCAAAATCGAGAAGAGCAGACTAAAAAGCTGTTTTCCTGGTAAAATTCATTAAAATTTTTTTTAAAATTTGACACAATCTATATTGTCCCCGTTTTTAAATTACATCGGGACCTCACATGTGCTAGAGTTTGTGCACTGCAGCTAAGATCTTCCTGTGTAAGAAAGATATTGGAGCACACATGGTTAGTCATAGAAGTGCAAAGCTGATGGTCCAATCAATCAATATATAAAAAATGTTGAGCAGCACTGGCATAAGATGTTATCATTTAGGAGGTCTAAGGAGGCTAGTCTAATGACATACCTTGCCAGCCTAGGAAGTACAAGGAATGCTTGGGTCTCCCTCCAATGATGCCCATGCAGTTATCATGAGATAAGAGACTCTGCACACATGGGGTGTAAATCTCATTTGTCACTTCCCCTCCCAGTCGCATGGGTATAAGAATGATCAATGACCTCTGCCATTTTTCATGCTGAACCTGTAGAGAGAGTACAACAAGATGGATAATGTGACAAATATTATGAAGAATATGACGGGGGAGGTCTCTCTGTGGTGGTAAGTTGCTCGCTTCACGCTGCAAAAATGCTCATCCTATGCTTCAAAAGCACTCCCTACATGTCTTGTATGGAACGATCAGCCTTTTTTTCAATGATCTCAATGTAGGTGAGACTGGGCTTCTAGTCCTATCGAAGATAAGTGATAAAATGTAGGTTCTGTGAACAAGTTGAGACTGTAAAAGAAACCTTGTCAATTGAAAATCGATAAGACCAGGCATGAATGCCGTGCCTGGAAAAATTGATACAAACTTTATTTTAATTCCTAAAAACTGTAATCATCCTCAAAATTGCACCTGGGATCCTCACTGGTGGTAATCCTCTCCAAGGCATTATAATTATTTTTCTTGTTTTAATAATTTTCATAGCAAATCAATCTGATATTAAATCTGCAGTATGGAGTAGATTAGCAAAATGTGTAGTTTGCTTAACAAATCTGACATAAAAGGGCTGTTGTTGTTCATTTCCTACACCAGACATTCCCCAAGTAAGGAAAGGAATTGGCCTTCCCATCCCCTGCATACTTGGACCTAGAAATATGAAGTGGCAGCCACTTCATACCCTATGATCTGCAAGGGCTAGACAATATTTTTTAAATTAGATATGCATTTCATTGTTTTTGTTACAGACTGTATATTTAAAAAATAAACAATTCAGATTTACATTTTTTCCCTTGCTACGTTTATTATCTAATAATTTCAACACATATGAATCACAATATATCAGCTTGTTTTTTACTTTATTCTAACTATTTTATATGTAAAGTGCAATACCGTGTCGGTGACATTATTGCTATGGAGTACACTACCTTTTGATTTGATCGTGAGGCCTCAGCATCCGAGTCAGATGTGCTGACTGCATTTTCAGATTTCAGTCTCTTTGTGCACAGATTAATTGCATCTTCTATATAAACTGAAAAGTGTAGAAATAATTTGTAAGCATTTCATATACATCCAATACAACTAATTTGTTAATTTTCATTATAATTAATTTGTTCTTTTCTGTAATCATATTTTGTTACACAGCGCAGGATAAAAAGAGATTTCTAGAATTGTTTTTTGTATCTGCTTCATAAATAGTGTTTTTACTGCCTCTGTTATTTCGGAGGTCCACCTTTGTTGGGACGGCCTTTACTTTGTATCCACTGTATCGGAGTAGCATTGCTCTTTGAAGCACACTGTCTGTTGATAATCTGCTTATGTGACTGAACCATTTAATTTGTTGTTTTGATGAAGTGAGTACTGATTTTGTACCTACTATTTTCCTGTCTTCATTTCTAAACCAGTCTTTTTTTGATATTTTCAGTATTCTGCGAAGACACTTTATCTCTGTCGTGAATGGTTTTCTTCTATTGTGTGGCATCAGCGTCCAGGTTTGGCACATATAATAATGTTGGGAGAAAGATTGTGTTGTGTAGTGCTCTTTTAGAGTTCATGGTGACATGCTTGCATTACAAAAATTTGTTGATCTTCTTCTTTTGTCGTCACACTGTTACAGGGTTGTTGCCCAGTGTCGTGGTTTTCTATTTTTATTTTGCGCTCTTCTGGTGGTTGGGTGATTGTTATTTTGCTCTATGCCATCTAACCATTTTTTTATTAGTCTTCCTCTGCCTTTTATTAACATTCATTAATGGTGTAATTGTCGGGACAAGAAATAATATATTCTCTTACCCATGACAATCCTGAGCAACATAGATACATAGTTGACTTAAGATTGGAACAGAATGACTGGCTTTCAGAAAGGCATCTCTGAAATTATAGTAAATTAAACAAGTAACAGAATGAGTGTAAAGTAAGCTGGTGGAAATAGAGTTTCTGTGGCGATGAGGTAAAGCACTTGCTTCTAGTACCACAAGTACTCGGTTTGTTTACCATGTAGATTGATTGAGTTATTTTCTAGTGCTCCCACCATCGAAAATGACTTTTTGATAAAACATTGTGAATGACTGTCGCCAACTGGCTATGGTTTATATATATATAAGAAGTTAATATTTCTATACATGGAGCAGCACTCAAATCTGGTCTGAATCTTGTCTTCTTTATTTCCTAGTAGTAAACAACGAAATAATTTTTTTGTTTGTGGATGCCCATGTGTAGGATATCTATATTTTCCTCTTATTTGTCAAGTTCTTCTTCTTCTTCGAACGCTCCACATTGACCACTTGTTAACCACTATGTGTGATTTGTATAGGATCTGAGCATAAGAGCGATTGTACGTTGTGCTATTTATGCGCTACAAGTAGGTTAGCACATACGATTTCTGCGATGCTTTTTTATTTTCTAGTGTAGCTTCCTAGGTCCTACATCAGTCGTCTCTTACAACATACCTTGTAGGTCACAGTGGTACTATTCTTGCTTCCTTGCTGGCCTCGGCACCACACAGGCAATTTGTCAAGTAAGTTATAAGAAATTTTCCCTATCACTTTGATTCAAAAGATTTTATTTTCTTCTTCCATGCTTGTATTATGGTCAATAATTCACATCTAAAGGAAGATAACAAAGATATAATGATAGCCTTTTTAGGATATCTCTAACGTACCTGAAAATATAAGCAGCTGATGATGGTCCATACCATTCTCCTGGGTCTTTGTTGTGAGCCCGACCAAAGTTGACCAGATGGTGTAAAGAGAACGGAGTTTTGTCCGATGGGGTATCCAAAGGATCAGAAAAACCCTCTTATGATCTCTCTGTAGAATGCTAAGTCTATGTCTGTTTGTTTATTATACAACCGCCAGTCTAGTAGAGAAAATGGCAGACATTTCATAAGACAAATAGATTATTAGTAAATTATATAAGATAAACATGAAAAAGTGCAGAATGCTACGTGAGGTATACTGTCGTTACTGCTTGTAGTAATGCTTTTTAGGATGGTGTAGAACAGGGGGGATGAGAGTCTGAGGAATTTAATGGCCGCATGGCTAGTGCGAGTTACAGCAAAACAGTTCAGGTTAGGATTTTCTTATATGCCCTGACACAAAAAAAATTGGTCTTACCTTGGACTGAGCACAGGTCTCTACGTGATGTTATGTGAGGTATATTAATAATAATTCCTCTTGTACCGTTTTACGTTACATAGGGCCTGCAAGCAATTTCTCCATACCGCTCTATCCTGGGCAACCCGCTCAATCTCTTCCATGGAACTGGGACCGATATTTCTTGACTCTCTCAGCAAAGTTCGTTTCAGGGTCTCCTTAGGTCGTCCTCTCTTTCTTGAACCCTTAGCATCCCACTTTAATGCCTGCTTTGATATTCATTGATCATGTCCCCTCCAGGTGTGTAAAACATATCTCCATCTTTTCTTTCTTATAACAGTTGTCACTAGTGGTTGACCAGATATTTCTCTGATTTCTTCACTTCTGAATTGTTCCATTTTATATTCATTATTTTTGCAAACATCTCTTCTTCTTTTTCTCTTCTTCTGCGTTCAACTTTTGCTATGCGACACTCCGGTATGTGTCATAAACAGGCGGTGGCTTGAGGTCTTCACACCGGTTCCCCATAGTTTGTCTTGTAGTGTTGTTTCTGTGGCCAGATCTCCAATCTCTCACTACTCAGACTAGGGCAGTCTTGCAGGATGTGCTCTGGGGACTGCTTTGGTGCTCACAGGTGCAGGCCAGCGAGTCCCTGAGACCCATTCTGTGGAGGTGTGCTCTGAGACTGCAGTGTCCCGTTCTAAGTCTGAAGATTGTGGTCTGTGCTTTTCTGTTTAGTGTATTTATGCTGTCGTGCTCTGGCCTGTATCCTCTATTTGTTTTTCCAGATCATTTTCCTGGATTGTTTCAGGAGAGTCTTTGCTTCTGTAAAACTTTGTGTTGGGTGGTGTTGTGTTAGGCTCCCCAGCCTTTGCGAGTTTGTCAGCCTTTTCGTTTCCTGGTATGCCACAGTGAGCTGGTATCCACTGTAAGACCAGTTCGGATTTTTTGACAACAAGCTGATATTTTGCGTATGTCCTGAATGAGCTTGTCTTGTCTGGGACTTGAGATAGCCTGGAGAACGGATCTTGAATCGCTAAAGACTGCAATATTTTTGCTGACACTTGCTGGTCGTTGAGAATCTGTATGCTGCAAGAAGGGCTGTTGCCTCTGCTCTAAAGTTGGTGCATGTTTCTCCTGCTGTCAGAGAGTGTGTTTCTGTGTTTCCTTGAGGGTGAGTGATGTAGATTCCGCTGCCTTCCTTTCTGGTAGCATCTGTAGCTGAGCCATCTGTGAACACATGTGTCCATGTGCTGGTGGGATATTGCTCTCGTAGCATTCGGAGTGAAATGGCTCTTTGCTCTGTCTCTGTTTGTATATTTTTGGAGATTATTCCTGAGACTTCTAGGTGTATTTGGGCCGTGTTTGGTAGCATGTCCATGGCTCTGGTATTATGGGTTCCCACATTTCTGGGTCAGTTTCTAGGATGTCTGTATGTTGCATATGAAATTCTCTGGCCAGATGGTTGGGACTTTTCCTTGCAAGTCTGTTTGTTTTCTCTTGAATTTGTGTGTAGAGGGTGTTCTTTAGCCGTTTTAGTTTTTCAAACTGGGTGAGTGTTTTAAATTTTCTGTGGAGTTCTAGAGGCTCTATGTCTGCGGTTTTTTCCATTTCTACGATAGGACTGTTTTTCATTGCTCCCAGAGTTATTCTTAGGCCCATGTTTTGTACCTTGTCTAGTTTGTGTGTGTTTGTTTTGGCTGCTGTTGTCCAAGAGCTGGAGCCATATTCCATGATGGGTCTGACTGCTCCGTGTAGACCTGCTTTAATATTTTTGAATTTGCGCCCCAGGACGTGCCAGCTAGTTTCTTCATCACAGCAAGTCTTTGTATGCTTTTTTAAATTTTTGTCTATGTTTGGCTTTCAGGTAAGTCTGCTGTCTAGGGTGATTCCAAGGAAGGTGGGTATCTGTTTGGGGTATTGTTTCGTTTTCTAAATTGATGGATACTTTTTCCTTGTGTGGGGAGAGGAAAAAACAGTTGCTGTGGTTTTTGTGTAGTTAATTTTGAGGCCCCAGCTTTTTGTCCAGTTCTCCACTTTTTCCACTGTTTTTGTAGTAAATATGATGTTTTTGAGTGTGTTCTGCAGCTGTCCAGATTGCGAAGTCGTCTGCATGTAGGCTGTTTGAGACCTTCTGGGGGCAGCATTTGGTGATGTCATTTATGTATATTAGGAATAGCGTTGGTGCTATCACACTGCCCTGTGGAACTCCTTCCTTCATTTTTGCATCTTGCTGAGGTGGTTGTCTATTTTTACTCTGGCTGTATGTTGGGAGAGGAGGTTTCTGATCCAGGAGAACATGTTGTTGGAGACTCCTGTTTGTAGGACTTTCAGCATTAGGCCATCGTGCCATACCGTATCAAATGCCGGGAGAGGTCAAAAGTATGGCTGTTACTTTCTTTCTTTCCTGGAAGGCGTTTTCAATATCCTGGGTGATGTAAGCCAGTTGGTCCTCTGTGCTTCTGTTTTGTCTGTAACCGGTCTGGGCGGGGTGAGCAATGAGTTTGTTTCTAGGTACCATGTCAGTCTCCTGTTTACTAGCCTCTCCATCAATTTTCCTGCACAGCTGAGAAGGCTGATGGGTCTATAGCTCTTTGGGTCATTTTGTCCTTGCCTGGTTTCAAGATGGGGTAGATGTGTGCCTCCTTCCAGGTTGATGGAACTTGACCTGTTTTCCAGCTCTGGTTGAAAATGCTGAGGAGAAACCTTTGCCAAGAGGACCAAGGTGTTTAAGGAATTCATTGGTAATTCCATCCGCTCCAGGTGCCTTTTTCTCCTTTAGCCTTTTTATTTGGTCTTCTAGCTCCTGCAGGGTAAACATAGCTGTCATGCTGTCTGTTGGGATTGTAGAGTCAAGACTATTCAACAGTTGCTTTGACTGGTTTTTTAACTTCCTCTTTTCTTGCCTGTTGAATTTGGACCTGACTTTCCAATTGATAGGTTCTAGCTAATAGGTCTGCTGCTGCTCTGCCGGTGACAAATCCTGTGTCTGTGTGTAGCAAAGTTTTGGTCCGTTCTGTCCTGTCACCGTTTAGGGTTTTTGTGAGGTTCCATAGTTTTTTAGTGTCTTTTTCTAGATTTAAGGAGGCAGTTTTTTCATGCCAGCTGTCTCTCATGCTTTTCTTCTTTTCTTTGGTAAATATAGCCTTTGTCTTGTTGTGTAGGGTAACATTTTCGTCTGTGGGGTCTGCTTCCATGTTTTCTCTTTGTATGCTGAGTTCTTTGTGAAGCTCTTCCAGTTTAGGGGACCAATAGGGTCGGTAGTCTTCCCTTCTTCCTCTTGGTATACTTAGTTTTGCTGCATCTAGAACCCAGTTGTTGAATGTTTGGAGTTTGCGGTTTAGGGCTATTTTTTAATTTTCATGTTCTTAATGGCTTCTTCTAGGTGTGAGGTGAAGATTTTCCCAATTTGCTTTCTTATAGTTCCAGCTGGGGTGAGTGTTCCCTTTGGGGTGTTCCTCTGTCCCTTCATGGAGATTATTATGGGTTTATGGTCACTGCCCCTAGTTGATTGCACACACTCGACTTGTGAATTTTCAACATCTTCAGTCGCTATTGCTAGGTCTGGGTTGCTGGTTGTTCTCCAAGGTCGGGAGTAGTATGAGTGTGGGTCACCGGGTTTGTTTAGAGAACAAGACTGTTGTTGATGATAAGTCTTCTACTTCCTCTCCTTTATATATTAGGTCAGAGTACCCCAGCTTGGAGAATGGCTGTTGAAATCTCCAACTATTATCCAGTTTTCTGTGTTTGGTTGTATGTTGTTTAAGTGGATAAATTTGTTTGGTGGTGAATATATGTTGCAAATTGTGATTTCCTTGTCGTTGGTTTTAGGCAGATGGTTATAGCTTGTATCAGTTGATTGGGAGCGTGCGTTTCCCAGGCTGAGAACCTGTTTTGACGGCCGCCATGACTCCCCCTTGGGTCGGTCTTCCCTGTCTTGCCTGAAGATTTCGTAGCCTCTAATGGAGAATCTGTGCGTGCTGGTAAGATGCGTTTCTTGGATGCAGCACACATCAATGGCGAAGCTCCTTCAGAAAATTTTGCAGCTCTATTTTTTGTTTCAACGCCTTCGCGTTCCACTGCATTATTTTCAAATCTTGACCTGTGTGTTTACTCTCGTCTTCTCTGGCTGGTCTGAGAGTGTAAGGAATTGTGTTTGCTGTTGTGTTTGAAAAATAGGGTTCCGGTGTTGAGCCTGCCTGGTTTCGACCTGTAAATATGACACTGACGAGTAGTGTTGGTTGCATAGCTCGGTTGTACAGGATGGCGTTTTTATTTCCGTGCCGCTTGGGCATGCATCTTCAGACTTCGATGGTTGAGGTTTCATTTCTGGGATCCTCCTACCATAGGCAGATTGCCTTTCTCGGCTAAGGGCTCTACTACCGGACCGCCGTATTTAACACATAGCGAAAGCGGCGTGTCGGTAGCGATCGCAATTCTGATCGGTCACCATCGTACTTCCGAGTCGCTTAACTACACCACAAAACATATCCATGAATAACACAATATATCCTGCCAAATAAATGAAAAGTAGTAATCCAGGCCACGAAGCAAGATGAAGTGATCAAATTTATTGCTGACGCTAACTCACGAACTCGCGCCATTTGTAAACCGGAACTTTGCAAACATCTATTTTCAAATGCATTCACCTTGCTTTCTATATCTTTAGTCATTTTCCAACTCTCGCTGGCATATGTTAGGGTTGATACAATATTTGAATTGAAAATTTGTGATTTAGTTTTAATACTATATAACTTGCAGTTCCATATTTTATTTAGACTTTTAAAAGCTGATGTTGCTTTGCCAATTCATAACATAATTTCTTTTTTAACATATGTGAGGTATCATCATCATCATCAGGTACTGTGCCGGCAGGCGTTGGCGATCATGGATCTCCACAAATCTCTGTCGTTGGTGTTTGCTATTAAGTCAGATGTTGACGTTCTACCATGCCATGAAGACAGGCTATCCAAAATTTTCTCTCTCTGTCTACCCTCAATTTTACCGGTTGTCACAAGGTGTTCTAAACTTCCCCTCCTCATCACATGCCCGAAAATGATGACTGCCTCTTTCTTATATTGATGATAAGCTTTCTCTGTGTCTTGATCTTATTCAACACCTCAACATTAGTCATTTTAGCAGTCCATAGGATTCTCATCATTCTTCTGTAAAACCACATTTCTGTGGCCCTCAGAAATTTTTCAATCTGTGTGTTCATTGTCCATGACTCGCATCCGTATGCCAGTATTGGTTCTATGTGAGGTATACTCTTGCTACTATGAGCTAACACCTAATTTGTTCCACAATGAAAAACAGACCTGAAACGAATAATGCTTTTAACAAACCTCTGCCTAAAAAGTGAGTCACCAGGCACTGGGCAACGAGCATTTGCCCAAAGTGCTGCAGCATACATCCCCAACCACAGTCTGTGTTTAGTTTGGTACCAGGTATGGGATAAAAGTTGCTCCGATATGTCAACCAGATACGGCTGACAAAATCTCGAAGGAACAGATTCTCTGGTTCTGTACTTGGATCTAAAGTAAAGAGACACATACAATATGTGAGAAATCTCATAACAAAACACTGCTTCCTGCAAAGAAATTTTAATCAATTACTGCAGCTCTTCAGTTAGCCACTTATTAAGTACATCCATTATTCTCTCTGTTTTGACTTCATTGACGTTCTAGACACATTAAACTTTTATATAGTATAATAAAGACTCATTATCAGACATTATCCCACAGAATCTATGAGGGAAGGAACTATAGAAAAGCAATCTATGAAGAATCAATGTCTATGAAGAACCAGAGTCTATGAAGAACCAGAGTCTATGAAGGACCAGTCTATGAAGAACCAGTCTATAAAGAACCAGAGTCTATGAAGAACCAGAGTCTATGAAGGATCACAGTCTATGAAGGACCAGAGTCTATGAAGGATCACAGTCTATGAAGAATCACAGTCTATGAAGAACCACAGTCTGTGAAGAACAAGAGTCTGTGAAGGACCAGAGTCTATGAAGGACCAGATTCTAGTAAGCTATAAAGGATCAGAGTTTATGAAGAATCAATGTCTATGAAGGACCAGAGTCTATGAAGGACCAGAGTCTATGAAGGACCAGAGTCTATGAAGGACCAGAGTCTATGAAGGACCACAGTCTATGAAGGACCACAGTCTATGAAGGACCAGAGTCTATGAAGAATCAATGTCTATGAAGAACCACAGTCTATGAAGGATCACAGTCTATGAAGAACCACAGTCTATGAAGGATCACAGTCTATGAAGAATCAATGTCTATGAAGAACCACAGTCTATGAAGAACCACAGTCTGAAGACCACAGTCTGAAGGATCACAGTCTATGAAGGATCCACAGTCTATGAAGAACACAGTCTGAAACCACAGTCTATGAAGAACCACAGTCTATGAAGAACCACAGTCTATGAAGAACACAGTTGAAGGATCACAGTCTATAAGGATCACAGTTGAAGGATCACAGTCATGAAGGATCACAGTTTTGAAGAACCACAGCCTATGAAGGATCACAGTCTATGAAGAACCACAGTCTATGAAGGATCACAGTCTATGAAGAACCACAGTCTATGAAGAACCCAGCTGAAGGATCACAGTCTATGAAGGACCACAGTCTATGAAGAACCACATCTAGAAGACCACAGTCTATGAAGAACCCCAGTCTATGAAGGATCACAGTCTATGAAGAACCACAGTCTATGAAGGATCACAGTCTATGAAGAACCACAGTCTATGAAGGACCACAGTCTATGAAGAACCACAGTCTATGAAGAACCACAGTCTATGAAGAACCACAGTCTATGAAGAACCACAGTCTATGAAGGATCACAGTCTATGAAGGATCACAGTCTATGAAGAACCACAGTCTATGAAAAACCACAGTCTATGAAGAACCACAGTCTATGAAGAACCACAGTCTATGAAGAACCACAGTCTATGAAGGATCACAGTCTATAAAGGATCACAGTCTATGAAGGACCAGTGTCTATGAAGGATCACATGCAATGAAAGATCATAGTCTATGAAGGATCATAGTATTGAAGGATCACAGTCTAGGGAGGACCAGAATCTATGAAGGATCACAATCTTTGATGTACTGAAGATTAGATTTGAACCAGGCTTGATGAAAACCCGCAGAACAAATTGTGTGGTGTTCACTAGGGTTGATGGCTACACTTCAGGGTGGAAGCCCAGAAACTAAATAAGTAAAGTGCTACAACCTCATTGTCATCATCATCAGGTGCCGTCTCCACATCGAAGGTTGGCTGCAATGAATCTCCAGCATCCTCTGTCTTTCGTCTTGGTGTTGCAGACTGCCAGACTGTAACCTGTCCATTTCTTAAAGTTTCCCTCCCACTTATCTCTAGGTCTTCCTCGTGCTCTTCTCCCTCAACTTTCCCCTCTAGTAAATGTTTTATCATGGTGTCATGTCTTTTATGTGCCCAAAATACTTTACTTGTCTGAATTTTATTTCTCTTAATAATTGTTTCTTCATGCCTAGTTTTCCTAAAACTTGTTTATTTGTCTGTTTTCTGTCCATGAAACTCTGCCTATTCTTCTATATATCCACATCTCAAATGCATTAATTCTGTCTTCTAACTGCTTGTTCATTGTCCATGTTTCGAGCCATACATTAATATAGGATATATATAGTATTTGATCATTCTCATTTTTAGCCTGTTTGTGATTTGTTTGGATGTCAGTAACTTTTTCATACTATTGAAATTATCCTTGGCCATTCCTATTCTCTTTTTAATTTAACCTCATTGTATACTATTTCAAATTCAAAATCTAATAAAAACCCTTTCACGCTCTAAAAAGAGACGTAAAATAATCTTAGATCTACAAATAAAATTTCTTATATAAAACAATATACCATCTTTCCGTTTATGGTAGCATTTGCCTAACATGAAGAGAGGGCTGTCATACTTAATGTTGGATGTAGAATTGAATGTCCAACCTGAAAGAAAAAAAGTGGGCAGTATTGTTAACTAGAATGACAATTTCAGAAATCACAGTTTTACACTAATAAATCTATTACAATTTACAATATTGGTCACTGGACTGATCTTATAGCACTCTGGGTTGATCAAACATATAGGCGCTAAGTCTTTCCAGCCTGTGGATCTACTGTCATGGTCATGTTAATGTTTGTGGCAATGAGAGAGCGGACAGGCTTGCATCAACAGCATCGATTGTTGGGAAGTTGAAGAAAAAAGGGGATGTTCTTCTGTCTCTTCATGACTGTTGGATGAAGAAACTAAAATATATGTTGAATCGATAAAGAGATTTAAGCAGTTTGGAGTCACCCGTTGTGCAAGTAGAACTGGATGCCTGAGGGGTAGAGTGTGAGGAGGGTGTTTTTTAACCAGCGAGCCATGGGAACCATCAGTATAATATCCTTTGATATCTGTTGGGGGAGACTGAGCACCTATGGGTCTGTACATAGTGCAATGACATCAGTTCAGTAACCAATCACTCCAGCAGATGTAAAAGAATATGCATGCTGATGGTTACTAGGAGTCTGTGGTTTTATAGACACTATCTCAAGCTTGCCAGGGACAAGTCCCACTGGAAGATGGTCTTGAACAGTGGTGAAAAAATCCAGACTTGGCTCACCTATATAAAAAGTGCCAGGTGAAAGAAGAAACTTGTAACACCAAACCTTTCCCCCAACCCTGCACAACATTCAATATCTCTTGAAATTAAGAGGACATCATCATCATTATCTGGTACCAGAGGAGCCAAGTCCTGCTTTGGCAACAACTGATTCCAAACTTCTTCAGTTGCAGTATAACTGTGTCATCAACAGTTGTATTATCATTCAACAAACATGAAGTAGCTGCAGCATTTCCCCATCATCTGTGTCAGCAATAGTAAATTGTTGTGAAGTAACTGCAGTATTTCCCATCATCTGTGTCATTAATTGTAAGCAGTAGTGAAGAGTTGTTAGTACACTGACTTTCTAGATGGGTAGTCTTGGTTCGATCTCTTAGTGAAATTATATATTTTTTCTACTTAAAATGGCTCTTGGGTTAGCCAAGTCTCAATTGAATACCAGAACAACTGTGAAAAATGTATTTGGTTAATCTTTAGACTTCTTTGATGGCTGCTATGAATTCAGGCTTAGTTAGGGTGCCCAGTTTGGCATCTCTGATGGATTTTGCATGAAGCACCTTTTGACTGACAATTGAAGTGGATAGATGCTGCAGTAATTTCCAGCCTGGGTAATTACGCTTTGTTGGACTATTTTATCTTGTGGGCCAGTGCCTCCATCTTACTTTTGGGTCAAGATTTGCTTTCCTAGTCCTTACCCAGTCAAGGATGTAGGCATCTCCATGATACTAGAGCTCTGCTAGTCATCGTTCTCGCAGGCACACTTTTCAAACTGCATGAATTAGAATTAGAGGTGGGGCTGACTTGTAAGAGCATGCATGGTTCAACAGTAGGTTGTTAATTTTCACTTATCACCTTCCAAATAAAGATTTTGTGATCCTGGTAAGATTAGAATACCATGAACTTGCGGACCAGTATGGGAAGTAAATGTGGTGAATATTTTACTGTTGGTCAACAAATTTATGGAATTAACACCATAATCCCCAATATACTGCAAGGTATAAAAGCGGGATCTTTACTTTAATGTTTTACAACATGAGCTATCATCCTAGTCAAAAATATTTGTTTGAAGACACTAGTGTTTTGAGAAATTAAAAGTGACAACTAAAAATCGTAACCTACAGAAATATGATTGATAGATAGGACCATCTGCACTGCGGTGAGTAACAGCGTGTGCTTCGATTTCTTTCTTACAAGAAAGATCTCAACGGCAGTGCACAATCCCATAGTATCGGCGTAGGACGATATAATATTGAAGATAGTAAAAATTGTTGTCAGAATTTTAGAAAATATTTTTATGAATTTGCACGCTTCAACTTTCCAGCTGCCAAGGGTTATTTTATGTACATAACATATTGCCTTGTTAAGTAAAAACAATGAAGCTATTCAATGAAAAGCAGACAACCCATATCATAAAAAATTGGACTGCAGATAAGTTTCGACAAAACATATATAACTAAGGCACCTTTGAAAACGAATGCAGATATCACGCTGGAATAAAAATGATAAAATACAGAGCAGTTCGCCTATTTGATTGCAATTTAGACTGCGGGGAAGAAACCAAAAGCAAATTATGCTATGAATTGTCAAAGTAACATCAGCTTTTAAAAGCCTAAATAAAATATGGAACTCCACGTTATATACTTTAAAAATTAAATTACGAATTTTCAATTATATTGTTGTTTTAAATCCTGACATATGCCAGTGAGAGTTGTAAAATAAAGATATAGAAAGTAAGTTGAATGCATTTGAAAAGGGATGTCGCCCGAGTGGTTACCGGGCCCAAATTGGGGTGTAAAGAATAGAACCACTGTTACCTGCCACACATGTCGTAAGAGGCGAATAAGGAGGTTGTGGGTGGGGCTAGCTACACCACACCGTAAAAACACTAGATGGCTACAGAGCACGAAGAGCGAACCAGTAAACGCTGGCTGAAACCGGACACATTGCTGAAGGATAAGCACCAGAGCTCCAAATAGTGCTGAAGATGTGACGTAAAATACACCAATGCTAAGGCTGTATGAATCAGATTTCCCCATGAATAGAATTTATGGGAGATCTAGTACATGGTCTGGCGGTGATCGCAAGAGAGAGAGAGAAAGAGAGAGAGAAAAGGGATGTTAAAAAAAATAATAACATAAAATACAATGAATTCAGGAGAAGTGATAAAATCAGAGAAATCTATGGTCAACCACTATTAACAACCTGTTATAAGAAAGATGAAATGGAAATATGCTGGGCATCATCCTTAAATAGCTTGTCCAGAACATAAATTTTCCACCTAATAGTCCTTCTGAATTTCTCTCTCACAGGCCTCTGCAGTCGTCATGCTCAAATCATCAGTTACATGAAGAATTTATAAAGCAATAAAACTAAAATATTAATGAAACATAAACAAAAAAATTTAAGTACTCCAAGATTCTTACCGTAACGAATGCTATTCCATACTGACTTCACTTTTGTTTTCACATTTTCAGGCTCAAATCGGTGCTCAAATGACAGTCTTAATGCATCTAAGTCATTTGCAGACTTTGGTTTTCTCATATGAGGTTTGCTTGCGATTGTAGTATAAGACGTGTGTAATCGTACTGGCAATGATGATGTACATTGACCAGAAGTGTTATCAACTTTATTTCTACTAATATTGAATTTAGTAAAATGTTCATGAGAAATCTCTAATTCCTTGTGAGAGAGGTGGTCGTCAGCTGATGGATGAGGACCAAAACTGTCGAGGTCCCTTTGATTTCAAGTCAATACTTTGTGTTTCCTGTCTTTGGGAAGATTTAGATAATTTTTTAAGATCAACAGTGTTATGTTTCCGAGGCCGAATTAATTTTGAATCACCATCTACTGCGATGACAGTTGATGGAGATGAAGGTGATGATAGTGGTGATACTTCCAATTGTGAGTCAGGCCATTTGGTAGACTCATAGTCTCGGTCTATGCTTTGACTTTGTGCTCGGATTTTTGAGAGATCTTTCTCCTTTGTTTTAGCAGGTACAGCAGTAGTTTTCTTAGCAAAATCATCAGAAGAATGCTCAATGGCAGGTTTATGATATTGATATGAACCATTTAATATGTCACGGCGATCATACATGTTAAATAAATTGAAATAATCTGGGTCACTCATTGGTGCTTCATAATGTTGATATGCGTCACCACTGCTACTGAAAGACACTTGTGATTGATGTGGTTTTTCTACCTTTGATGGATATTTCGACTCATTCAAGCCGTGTTTAAGAGTCCTAGTTTTCTGCCTTTGCTCGACATTTTGTATTTGTTCTATGTTAGTTATTATTTTTTGGGCTCACGTCTTGCTCTTGGTCTCCATGGGGACTAAACAATGAAGAATTACGTGATGCCGACTTGGACAAGTTTTCAGATGTGATGGAGGTAATTTTGAATCACTTAAAGGTCTACCTTCACTGCTACCATCATCGTGATGAGCTCCGGTGTTAGAATGCTTTATGTGATCATGTTGGAGCCGATTTTGTGTACCCGGTAGATCCATATTGGATGTCAGAATCGTATATATACATGAGTTTCTAATAAGTAGACTGCCTTCACTTCACTTTCATATCTATTAAATTCGCCATTTTGGAAACAAATCATGTGATACACTTTATTATCATCACGTGATTGCGTCCCTTGCAATCTGTGTGCAAAATTTTCATCATATTTCCATAATTTGTTTTACCATCTGCATTATAATTGCTTCCTTCATGTCCCTACTTGTGAGTTACATTAATCATATTCTTTGTTGCTCACTTCCATACATCAACTTGAATATGATCAAAGAAAGCAGCAATACATCTTAGGTTGTCAAAACCTGCAAAAAGTGGTTACATATGAGCTAAGAACAATGAGTTTTTTTTTTCAAGAATCCCAGAGAAAGCAACAGAAGCAAAGAATGTGATCAACAAATAAACAGTGTACAGGTATTAAGAGCTTCCGAAAAACAAATAGACAAACACAGGATTCGAACCACTTACCCTCATTTCTTACGGCACCCATTGCCTAGCCTATCAATACGAGCGTCCTTGCGCTGGCTGTGTTCGTAAGGATGCTCGTATTACTAGACTTCAGCTTGATGATTCCATTTTTTATGTTGTACGCTCTTAACCTTGCAACTGGTGTATTCGGGTTCATTCTCAACAAGTAGCCAAACCATTTGAGTTTCTGTTTTTCAATGAATCTAATAGCAGGTATTGTTCCGACTGTTCTTCTAATTTCCTCATTTCTTGTATGGTCTCTTCTTGTTTTATTTACCGATTTCCTCAAATAAATCAAGAATATACCACTTCTTCCCCTTTCAACTCCCAACGGAGCACAGGTCTTCAAAAACTTCTTCCAGCTCTTCCTCTCTCTTGCCATCCCTTCCAATTCTTTCTATGTTTTACCTATCCTTTTAATATCAGCCTCCAGTTCTCTTCTCCATGTCTGTCTAGGCCTTCCCCTACTCCTCTTTCGCTGCGGGTTCAAAACAGTGCCTGTCTTGCAATGCTTCCAGGCGTCTTCTCAATGTATGTCCTATCCATCGCCAGCGTCTCTTCCTAGCTGAGCTCTTTCTCCACTGGTATCTGTTTAGTTCTTTCTCTGAGTTCTTCGTTTGTAATCTTATCATACCATCTCAGTCCCTCTATTCTACGTAAACTTCCATTTACGAAAGTCTGCAGTTTTTTTTATGGTTTCCTTTGTTGTCTTCCATGTTTCCGAGCCATAGAGCAGCACTGACTTCACATTTGATTTAAAGATTCTCAGCTTCGTGTTAGTTTTGATCTCCTTTGACTTCCATATCTTACTCAATGCAATGATCAGCGAAATCACGTTCATTTTTGTCCTTGTGCACGCAGGAGTTAGGGGTAATGAACGAGCTGATAGATTGGCTGGCTTCGCTACAATATCAGAAGGAGCTGCCATTGATCGAAATGACATTCTTCTCGCATTGAGAGAGTCTTTCCGAACAGAGGAGTTTCAGGGCTGTGAATCCCAATCGCTGATCAGATTGAGAGAGATGGGTGTCAATATATGGTGCAGCCGAAAAGAACGACATAATAAATATGCAAAAAGATTGATTAATCAACATCGAACTGGCGTGCTGGGCCGCTGGATGATGCTGGATTTACTGAGATCGGAGTACCTATGGACATGTCCGGAGTGCTATGAAGGTAGTCCCCATATAACTGATAACTCAATGCAATAAAGTTTCCCCTTGCTTTTTGTATTCTTATCTAGACATCTTTGTTTGTTCCTCCTGTGTCTATGTTGCTACCAAGGTATGTGTATGATTCTACATCTTGTAGATCTGTTTCCTCCAACATAATCTGGTTTACATTTTCTGCATTTATTCTCGTGACCTTGGTCTTTTTCCTGTGTATTTTCAAACCTAGTTGCTGAAACTTATTATTTAGGGTATTCATGTTATCTTTAATCTGTGCGTGATTGTAGGACAGCAATGCCAGATCGTCTGCAAAATCCAGGTCCCCTAATGTTTCATAAGTGTTTATTGAATTCCCCATCTGTTATCTGTTGTTGCTGATTTCATGATCCAATCTATGGCCATCGAGAACAGGAATAGTGATAACAGACATCCCTGCCTCGCTCCCGTTCTCATCTCAAAGGATTCCGTCAATTGGCCCTCATGTATGACTCTGCATTTCATTCCTTCATACGTTTCCTTTATTAGGGTGATCCTATGCCCGTCTGCTCCTCAACACACTTTAACGTCTTGTAATGATGTTCTACATTTCTTATCAATACATATGGCGTCTATCTGGTTAGCTATTTTGTGGTCTGGTGATATCCATGTGATCTTGTGTACTCTCTTATGCTGAAATATGCTGCCGCCTATGATTAGCTTGGTTTGAGGCACAACAATTTGAACATTTCCATTCTTATTCATTATACCCAACCCATGATTTCCCATGGTCTCTTCGAAAATGCTATTATCTTCTCCTATCTTTGCATTTAAGTCCCACATCAGAATTGTAATATCTTTTTTCTTCTTCCTGTCCATAATATTTTGTACTTTGGTATAAAACCTCTCTTTAGCTGCTTGCTCTCTATCATTGTTTGGTGCGTAGCATTGGATGCCCTTTAGCGCTTGTTTATTATTGTTTGTGCTCATGATGATCTTTAGGGTAATTTCTTTGTTACTTCTGAATGTTGCTGTTATTATTCTAGGCCCGATTGTTTCGAATTCTATTAGTGCTTTCTGTGCTTCTTTGGGCAACATGAGGGCAACTCCTTTACAATGATGTGTGCTCTTCTTTTGCCCTGAGGACAACAGCATTTTGCCTGTATGTAGTTTAATTTTGTCTATCCCTTTCCATCTTGTTTCAGAGATTCCCAGAACGTCTATCCTGTAGTTCTTCATCTCTGGTGCTAGTTGGCTTATTTCCCATGCTCAAGCAACGTTCTCACGTTCCAGCAACCAATTCTGGCCGTTTTCAGACAGTAAAGAAGGCTAGTCGGCATCACCGGATCCTTCAGCTTTCCGGCGATACGTCATTTGCCTTCTGTTGGGGAGCCTTCCCTGGTTTGGATGGCTGTAGGTTATTTCGTATTATTGTACCATCCATGTTTGTTGAAGATTTGTTGGCTTAATTTTTCTACGGGGTGAGGTAGCCAGCCCCACCACCCTCCTTATTCGCCACTTACGACATGCCTGGCAGGTAGACATTGCTGCATATTTTTTCCTCCCCTTACTGGCCCCGGCAACACACGGGTGGATCCCTACTATTGGTAGCCTCTTAGACATGCCTTGTAGGGCAAGTGCTTACATTTTTACTTCCTTGCGGACCCAAGCAACACACGGGCGATCCCTATATGGTAGCCTCTTAGACATGCCTTGTAGGGCGAAATGTTACAATTTTTACTTCTTGCGCCCGCAATACACGGACGAAGGATAGACCACTGTTTTAATATTAGCCCGAAATCAATGGTTTTCAATGTATCATTTTCCATAGACACCAGTGACACTGAATTTAAACATCGCTGTCCTAATGTGCTGCGAAGCTTATTTTTTCTTAGTTCGTCTTGGAAATGAACGTTCACCTACTACACTATTGGTCGCTTAATGGACCCCCGAGCAGTACCAGTTTGCCCATACAGTAACATCATCCTATGTGTACATGCTTGTACACTTGAACTCTAAGAAACCTGCACAATTTTATCTATCTTTTGGGGCACATTGTGATGTGACTTCGATTCTAATCATTTCTTTACCGGATATATTAACGAATGCACACGTATTTGTATTGTTTCAGTAAGTGGGAATCGTTGTTTCCTTTTGCGCAAATACCAAGACGTTAGGGATTGTTGAATAAAAACGTATTATTTAATTCAATCAGTAACATTCATCATGCAACTTCACATCCACGGCATCTCTCCTAAAAACAATTTTATCATGTGCAAGGTGCCCATTGTAAGATAAGATGCACACATTTGCAATTTGTTTATAATATTTAGAACTCATCTTCTCCTTATCCTTCGCAACTTTCTCGTTTCTCATTCATAGTTATATCATATGGATGGTACGTGTGTTTATTTTTATGATGATTGTCTTCGAGCATTTTTGACGTTTTAAATATTATTTTGATATCCAACCATCTTCAGTGCTAACTCTTGTATTCTAAATAGTGTATTATTTTCGGTGTTCATGTTATTTTAACTAATTCGTGTACACCATTTGAGACAATGTGCTCCTGGGCTAATTTGCTAATTTCCCAGGTCTTAAACTTGAACTTACAGTTGTTAATCACTATTTGGTGTTCTGTTTGTCCCGTCAAACAATATCTTCAGCTGCTCTAATTATGAGGAGTGATAAATGTTCTCCTTTTAATATATTTCATCACATCTCTATTGTTAGCTAGCAATTATCCCAAAATAATCAAAACTTTCTATCAGTAAACTGTTCCGCATTGATACATAGTCATACAAAACAGACTCGCCGAAGTTTTAACGTAGAAAAAAAGATGGCGCAATCGTCGTTGCCATTGGTGATGCCAAGCAGGGCAAAGTTCCTGTTTGGGTTTGTGAACACTGTTTAATGTTTGCACGGTGTGTAATGTCGGTGGTGATTGCATGAATGGTTGGACGAGGGCTGAACACGACTGCCAAAGTTTGCATGAGAAACACACACAGGTAGGCTGTTCACACTTTTCACGTAGTCATTCATTATACAGATTTGAATAAATGAAATAAATATGATATCGACATACTGATGACATAAGACTTTAAGTATATCGTTTTTTTTATAGCACACACACACACAGTGAGTTAGTTGCATGTGATGTTTCAGTAGTTCTCTAATCTTTGCTCTTGGGGAGAAACATCTCGTCATTCATTCAATTTAAATTCATGTATACATTTTAATCATCATCGTCAGCTTGACATCAGGATCAGGTCAGTTATTTTTGTTAATTTTAATTACTAGTTTACAGTTATAGGATTACTGAATTATTTAATCGAATAGATTTGTCATGTTTTTAAATTTCATTGTTTGGAGTTTATAAAATTATAATTTATATTTCTTGTAATTTGCGAATCTGATTATAGGACACTTCGTGCGATTCATATTATTTTGCATTTATATTGGAGTTTTAATTGCCGTGTTGTTTGAATGTTTAATAATTGATAGTAATGTGTATATTGTTCACATTATCGTGTGAATGGTCACCGGCATTCATAAATGATAATGGTGTGATGGAACTTTATCTTAGAACCAGTGGTGAGGGATATCATACTTGCCATAGTCACATAAAAGCCACACACAAAAGTAAAATAAAAAAAATAAACAGTACATGTCATTGCAAAACCTAATTTACATAACTAGATAGAAAACGCATATTCTACAGGACTGTGCTCTGTACAGGCGGTATAGAAAATAATATTGGATCTAACAAACCAACACTAAATGTAACATGAAAATAATAAAAGATACCATTAGAAAAACTGTTGTATAAGAGTTACACATTAAAAGAGCATAATCATAATGTGTAAGAGTTATAATTTAGATGATTTATATGCACCAGTAAAACTTTGTGGTTTTCAGGGTAGTGAAGAATAGAACAAGTTTTCTCTCACATTTCATAAAAGGCCACAAAGAAGTGCTCGTGGTGAGGACACCCCCCACCCATACCCCCTCACATCTTAATAAAAAGCAAACATCCATAGAAACAGAGATAAAAAAACTCAAAACTGTTCATAAAGATATTGCCATAGTGATTAGATTGAATTGAGTGAACATCATTTGTCTTATGTGCCCTTGGACTTTAGGGGGACAGATGATGATGGTGTCATGCACAAGTTACATTTTAAAAGACTTGTTTGCAAAAGTTACAATTTGAAAGATTTATTTGAAAAAGTTAAATTTAGAAGACTTGTGTGCAAAAGGTACATATTAACAAATTTATTTGCTAAATTTACAATTTAGAAGACTTGTGTGCAAAAGTTACAATTTAGAATTGTGTTCAAAACTTACAATTTGCAAGACCTCTTTGCAAAAGTTACATTTTAAAAGTTATTTGCAAAAGTTACAATTTAGAAGACTTGAGTGCAAAAGTTACAATTTAGAAAACTTGTGTGCAAAAGTTGTTTTGCATGGATAAGTAAGTGTACATCTTATTTCCTTGTATGTTTTCCTTATAAGTTTAATAAACGAGATTTCTAAACTGTTCAATTCTTTTTCATTGTCCACAATGTGAAGAGTTCCATTCTGCTAATGGTTGTTGGTTAACAAATAGCCATTTTTGTCTTTATAGACGGTCAATTGGCAAGTGTTTTACTGTGACAACTGCTGAGTTTTAACATGTCTGTCTTGTCTTTCAGCTCATCGCTAAGTCTCTTTTCAAAAGATTCTGCGCCTATGCGTAATGTTGTTTTCCACATAACTCTGTCATCAGCTAGTTTTTCCCATTTGCTGGGACCAATAGAAGAGTTTTTATTAAGACCTTGCAGACATCCTTATATATGAGCAGTGGTCTGCCTTTAGTGCCTCTTCACCTCTGAAAATTCACAGAACATTTGTTTTGGTTTCTGGCAATTGTCCATTCTTCTCACTTGCCCTAGCCATCTTAGTCTTCTACTGCTGAGCATGCCCACGATGGAAGGCAAGTTTGCATGTTGCAGTACTTCAGAGTTGGTTATCTTGTATCACTTGATGTTTATAATCTTGCGGAGGCATCAACAGTGAAAGATGTTACGTCTCCTCTCGTGTGCTGAGTAGGCTGTCCATGTTTCTGAGCCATATAGTAAAGAACTAATTACACAGGCTCTATATATTTGAATCTTTGCAGTGTTAATTATGTGTGGGTCAACAGTGACGTATAAACCGATAAGTATTTCATAAGATGGCGGATGTGTATGTATGCTAATAGTTTATTATGTTGGTTGTACACACATCTTATCCATCCTTATAGGTAATTATTTCTACTTTTTTCTACGTCTGATGTTAAAATAACCACAGTCACAGTATGGCTGCTTTGTTGATTGCGATTTCAACATCTTTCATTCTGTTGTTAAGTGACTTGAAATGCTCAACAAAATTATAAGAATTATTAGTGTATAATTCATAATGAAGGTAACAGAAGAAATTGACAAGTAACATTTGAAGAAAACATATATAGACATAGACTTGGAATTTATGGATGGATGTTACACATGGGTTCATCATGTAGCATGTCCTTTCTGGAACATTAGTTATCGCTGCTCGCCTGAAAAACTCCAGCATGTTCTCCTTCCTCCCCTTTCATGTTCAAGGTTGCCTTTAATATTCTGTTTCTGCCATCGTCTTCGTCATTCTCTGCGTTTCCAGAACCATGCACTCTTATTAGTGTTTTATCCAAACAGTTACATTTGAAGTCCCCAAATAGTTTCTTTAACATGATGTTGTTTGTGAGCAAATGTGGATAGAGATCAAATAAATAATAATTAGAAGGAAATGATTGAAGTTAACGGATTGCATAAGTGAACCAGACCTTGAACTGAGTAGTATAACCAGTAGTCAGCAAAGCTCAGTGAGATGAGTTTGTGTACTAATAGTCAGTGTAAGTTAAGTCTCCTAATATCAAATTTTCTGAGTTTGGACAAAATCCAGATTTACTGTTTCTGACATTTATAGCTAGTTTTCTGAAAGGCACCAAGCATTTTTAGGGCTCCCATGAGTGTATAGACATAGGTGATTAAGTTTTTCAGCATTTTGTGTTTAGTCAATGATAATCATTACACAAATGTCTGCTAATATTAAACATTCTTTTTCTCAGTTGAACATATGGTTGCAACTGTCGCTCTTCACCAAATTCTATTATGTACCGTCTACTTGCGCTCTGTCCATGAGACACCGATCACTCATCTCCTCTTTTGTTCATCACATATTCTTTGACCGTAAAATTATTCTTTCCCCCTGTGTGTTACAGACATGTGCATGTATGGTTATGGTATATATGTTTTCCTGAGGGTGTGTCCTATCTATCACCCCTTTCTATTAGTATTAATTATTTTCTTGTCTTCCTCAAGTTAGTTTTTTTGTCATCACTTCTTCTTCACCTTTCAATTCTCAACATAGAAGAGGTTCTCATCCAACTTCTTCTCTAGCCCCTCCTCTCTCTTGCCATCCCTTCCAATTCATTCCACATCTTGCCTGTCCTTTTAATATAATTTTCCAACTCTCTTCTCCAGGTATGCCAAGGCCTTACCCCTTACTCCTCCTTCCCTGCAGGTTCCAAAACAATGTATGTCTTGTAATGCTTCCGGTCAGTCTTCTCAATGTCATCGCTTCTGGCCATCTGATAATTTAAAAAATGTGACTTGGTGAATGTTAATATCTTTAATGTGATATTCTCGGTTCGCATACCATGTCTCAGATCAATAGAGCAGAACATCTTTTATATTTGTTTTGAACAGTATTAACTTATTTACCACAGAAATAACTGGTCAGCTCTGTATTGGATGGACAAAAATTAAAAGCAAACCTAAGTCTTGATAATCCTAGCATTAATATCTTTGTGCCTTTCTAAGCATTTTTGAACATTGTCTTCTTATATAAATGTAAAACTGCTTCTTTAACTTGTTTATCGTCAACCATAATGGGGTCATTTTGTTTAAATCTCATTTCCTGTCTTTCTATTTGTCTTTTCCTGCATATCTTACTGTGTATGTTTTTCTTCTCCCAACTCTCCTTGAAGCATAACTTACTTTCTTATTCCTATCCCCTCCTTGTGGAGCATAGGGTCCCAACTGGGTTTTAACCTCACTGACATTTATGAGTGAAGTCTGGAAAAATATCCTGATCGCTCCACACGGGGAACGAACCAGGTACTTTTGGAGCTAGTGGCGAGCACTTTACATCCAGTTCATCCACGCCGCAGACGATTCGGCGGTGATGAAAATTGAAGAAATTTGTGTTCAAACTTTGGACAAAAAGAGAAGGAAACGAGATATGACGGTTTAGGCACAGCCAACTCTAAACTTTAATTATACATGTAGATAAGTTTATAGTTGGCTCTGGTTTAGTATGTATAGGGTAATCACTGCTCAAAAACAACAAACATGAATAATCTTCACCACCCGCTGACGGAGATTTAGCACCGTTGTGTCAGCTCTTGAGTAGAGTACAGCCCCGATATGCTCAATGTCCACCTTGCCTATCATGCTAGCTAAATAACGGTATTCTAATTAATGAGCACACAGAACAAATCAATCGATTTCTACAGCAGCTTAACAATCCAGAGCAATATGGGTTATTTAATTTCAATGTCTGCCATTTTGTAATCGCATTGTAATTTTATGGTTTCAATTGTGATCACTTGCCTAATCGTCCGTTCTGTCTGTGTCATCTTTGAGATTAACCCGTTCCGTACAAGTAAATGTTACATAGTTGTGACCGCAACACCAGATGTCTTATCACAAACAGCTTTTGTATTTACGTTGTTTGCCCTACATTAAAATTATAATATAAATATATATGGCCTTTTTAGTATTTACAGACGGTCAATTGACAAGTATTTTACTGTGACAACTACTGAGTTTTCGCTTTTCTCTGTTGTTCAGCTCATACACGAGTCCCTTCTCAAAAGACTGCGCCCTTGTGCAATATCGCTTTCCATACAACTCTTGTCAGAAACTAATTTTTTCCATGTGCTGGAACCTATAGAAAAGTTCTTCATTGAGGCTTTGCAGACATCTTTATATCTGAGCTTTGGTCTGCCCTGGTGCCTCTTCTCCTCCGAAAGTTCACAGAACATTTGTTTTGGTATGCGACAAGCTTTCATTCTTCTCACATGCCCCAACAATCTTAGTCGTCCACTGCTGAGCATGCCCTTAATGGAAGGCAGGTTTGCACGTTGCAGTACTTCAGAGTTGGTTATCTTGTCGTACCACCTGATAGTCATAATCTTGCGGAAACATCGAAGGTGAAAGATGTTAAGTCTCCTTTCATGCCTTTAGGCTGTCCATGTTTCTGAGCCATATAGTAAAGAACTAATTACACAGGCTCGATATATTTGAATCTTCTTCTGCAATATTAGTTTTGTGTTGTCCCACGCTCGCTTTGATAGTTTGCCGATGTTATCAATATGCTATGTATATATTTATTTTACATTTTCATGTTTAATTACGGTATAGTACCAGCTGTGCTCACATCATGAAACCATTAACCACCATCTGTTCAGGTGCCAAGTTCTGGTTAATGTCATGCTCCTTCTTGCCTCCAATGCCAGACTAATGGTACACGCGAAACAAAGCAACAATTTACAAGCACATGCAGATATCACCACATAGCGTTCTGCTAAAGGATAAGATCACATGCGCTACTGGATTCTTGAAGAAAAAGAGGGTTACGATACAGTGGCGGCTTGTGATCATTTTTGTTGGTGGGGGCCAGAAACAAATTTTGCGGAAAAATCATGGTTTTGGGTTTAGGCTATATCTTAGTATTTACTATTATTTGTCTGTTCCGGGAAGTTATCCCTCCTTTACTAGAACGTACATTGTCGTACATAGATGTATATTGATGGAACGGGCGATTACCGTAAACTATTCTATGACATTTAGTTAATTATTTATGTTTTCTATTATTTTTATATATCATTCGGTATTTATTCGGAGGAGGGTGTATCAGCTAGGGGGATAGTTCAAATCTGAAAATTTAACGGCTCTTGTCCTAGAGGTCGTTTTGTACTCTAGGAACAAGAAGGAATGAAAACCACATATTGCAGCAGTTTTAACTGTGGGGTTGTGTCGATACTGGGGGCAGCGGTAGCAGTGCTGAGGGTAGCAGTAGTACTGAGGACAGAAGTCTCAGTATTTAGGGAAGCAGAAGTAGTACTGGGGGCAGCAGTAGCAGTACTGGTGGCAGCAGTAGTACTGGCAGAACCAATGCTATGTAGGGATTAAAGTCTCTTTAAGTCGATGCACGATTCTTTCAACGTAAGGACGAGCACTTTTTCGTTATTTCAGAACGTGTTGGCCAAAAATCATGAAAAATTAGAATTAATTCATTGCGGAGAATAAAACAAAAACAAAAAAACTAACAGGTGGTGGTAGTAGTGGTTTAAGTTCTTGTTGTAGTAGCCCGAGATAAATCACCCACTCCTATACCCGCCAATGTAAACTAGTTTCGACATTTGCATTTGATATATATATATTTCATACACTAATATATCGTCTATAACAAGGCCTTATTCTTTTATTTTGTGCATCGGATATTCCGAGAAGGGAAGTAACAACTCGATATTTTTTTCGCGCCTTCATTTCCGCCTGCCCTTGCCAATAACGCCCATCCAACAACAAATGCGATGTAGTAATCGATTGTTTGGTCAAACTTGCGTAATATATGAATGGGCAGATATGCGTCATTGTTGGGGTCTCTTTCAGGGGAAATAGCTAACAACATTCGATGGAAATGAATGAATTATAGGCAAGGTTGGATGCAGGGAGGGAGCATAGAACTAGCATTATGGCAATACAAATGCTACATTTGTACCAGTGCAGAGTTAGATGCATACTTGTGATGAATATTTTTAGCTTTCATTCATAGACTACATCGAGGTGATGTACATGAAGTGTTACAGTTCTCTTCTTGATAAACTTTTGACATTCAGCTGATACAACGATATCAACAATAAACTTTTTAGGGGCTCTCTGTGGCTGAGTGGTTAAGCCCTTTGCCTTGTGAGTTGAAGATCGTGGGTTCGAATCCGGACGTCGACGTTCTGTTCACGAGTGCATTTTTTCCAGAGACCCCTAGGATTGCTGCTGGGGCTACGGAGTTCGTGCTTTGTGCAATACTCTCGACATGTGGCGTGTCATTTCTGAGGAGAGGGACCGAGCAATATGAGGTAAAACCCGGTGCAATGAAAATCCTTCGGCTTTAAAACCCTTTAATAAGCTTTCATTTGAGATGAATTGTTGTGTATTTCTAGCAGTCACTTGTTTTATGATGTAATCTATATTATAACTTGGATTCTTTGGGCCTTTTGGCTAAGATCAAAATGCTTGTGCTCACTTGATCGCGGTCAAATGGTGGGAGCCTTCATAAAGCCAATAGACAACTAAACAAAATTTACAAATTTAAAACGTAACTTTGTACCACGCGCTTCAACACTAACGGGTAAGTGCCCAACACTGATAACAAAAGTTTTTTTGGTGCTAAAACCAAAGTGTAGTAACAATTTGATCTCGACCAAAGAGTGAGAGCCTTCATAAAACTCCAAATGACACAATAAACACGCCTTTAACAAACTTAGGGCAGCTCTCATACGTAAGAATTACGACGCTCGGGGTTTACACGTTCAATTGTACTGAGTAAACCCGTCGTGGCACTTCCTGGTCATTTCCTGGTAAGGTGTCTAATTTTTCATGTTTGTTGGCATACACGCACTGTTATAACCAAAACAAGGTTTGTCTTTTTTGTGTGTGGAAAGAGACGTGACTCGGTTTATATAGGTTTAATCCCCTACAGAACAAACAACAACAATGGCGTGATTTATAGAAGAAACGTATATCGAAGGATTCATCCACTGGCCAGCAATGGCGGAATGCGGAGGGCCATTCAGAATCAGGACTGTTTGATTCTGGACACTGCTTTGCTAGCGCATTTGCATCATGTTTGGTTGGGTATTTTCCGGTTTCGTTTGCCGAGCTACTGAGTTAGTGCTTGAGCAGCGCTGTGAGCTATGGATGTTACATCGAATGCTTTTTGCTGTGTTAATCGTGTGTTTGTTGTAGATATTCAGAAAATGGCAGACAGCGATTATGACGAACCGACTCAATTTGCTGGCAGACAGCGGTTATGACGAACCGACTCAATCTGCTGTTTGACAGCGGTTATGACGAACCGACTCATCTAGGACCTAGGAAACAAACGTAGTAAATAAAAAGCTTCGCAGAAATAGGATATGCTGGCCTACTTGTAGGCGCATAACTGACTGATATTTTGTAGGAATTCTATTTTAAATCTTTTTCTAACGAATTTTGCCCAGACACTGCTTTCCAGCTTGCTTTTATCGATTTTGAACTGCCAATGGCTTTTTCGATCAAACGGCAGCTGTAAGAACATGTGTGATACATCAGATTGTGTTTTTTTTTTTTTACATAAGGCAGAGAGTCGACAAGGCTGCGTTTTGTCGCCTTATCTAACATATCTGCAAAAACATCATGAAGAATGTTGTAGAAGATAGCGGAAAAGAACAATACGATCCTTTTATAATCGAGGAAGAAATAGCATGAACTACGATACGCTGATGATCAGTGTTACTGCAACATAACAAAAGGGATTGGAAATTATACGGAGAACTGAAAGATAAAAGTGAAAAACAAAATCTATATCTCAATGTGGCAAAAACAAAAATAATGACAACAGATAAAACCAACATGACAAATGATATTTTTATCAACGGAGAGAAAGTAGAAAATGTGAACAGTTTTGAATACCTCGGTTCACTGCTAACAACAGATGGAAATGGGATGAAGGAAATTAGAAGAAAAATCATGGTTTTTCAAAAATTTAAACAACTAAAAACTGTAATGGAACGGAACTGATAAGAAAACAAAGATCAAAATACTAAGACATGCATATTCCCAGTGGCAACGTATGGGTGTAAAGCAGTGGAAAAACATATGTGCTTTTGAATATAAGTGTTACAGATGAGTCCTTCTGTAGATCATGGACAGAGAAGAGAACAAATAGATCTATCCAGAAAGAACTCAAAAGAAGGCAATGCTACAAATGAAAGAGAAAATTGAGATATTTTGGACATATAAAAAGACATGAAGGGCTGGAGAGACCATCATGGAAGGGCACACCGGCGAAGAGGGAAGACCACGGAGAAGATGGATTCAGGATGTATCTGATGGTTTGAAATGACGGATGCAGAGGCAGGACATCTGGCCTATGAGAGAAAATTCGGAGAACTGTTGGGGCTGCAAAGTTCTGCTCAGAACAAGCTGTTTGATGATGAACTGCTTTTTACGTGCTCAAATTTAACATTTGTACCTACGTTTTATCGTCCGTCTCCGATAGGCTTGGAACTAGATCTTACCTACACAGATATAAGGTAACTAACAAAATATCCCCATAGCTCCACGGGGAGGCGAACAATTTACCTCTACGAGAGGCAAGCACATAATCTCGCCTCTACAGACCCCCTTCCCACCGCCACCTCCTGAAGACAAGTTCAGGCACACGGCTAGACATACAATACAGGAAAAAGTCGTAAGATAACCAGAGGTTTACCCGGTAGATAAAATAAGTACGGTAGATGAAGAGATGTCAAAACTAAGTACTTTTTGCAGACATCAAGTTTGATGTATAAAAATAAACTGTAATGGAGTAAGACTAAGTAAAATCATCACGAATATGCTGAAGATATGCATTATGAAATATGCATTATGAAGATATGCATTATGAAGATATGCATTATGAAGATATGCATTATGAAGATATGCGTTATGAAGATATGCTTATGAATATGCGTTATGAAGATATCGTTATGAAGATATGCGATTATGAAGTTATGCGTTATGAGTTATGCGTTATGAAGTTGCGTTATGAAGTTATCATGAGTTATGCGTGAAGTTGCGTTTGATTATCATTATGAGAAGTTATCGTTATGAAATGCTTAAGTTATGAAGTTATGCTTATGATTATCATTTTTAGATTATGCGATTATAGTTGCTTATGAATTATCTTGTAAATTATACTTATGAATTATGCATTATGAAATTATCATTATGAATTATACTTAAGTTATACTTAAGTTATACTTATGAATTATCGTTATGAGATTATAGCATTATGAATTATGCATTGATTATGCATTATGAAGTTAGTGCATTATGAATTATGATTATAAGCGTTATAAGTTATCATTATGAAGTTATGTGTAAATTATGTATGATTATGACATTATGAATTATGCATTATGAATTATCTTGAAGTTGCTTATAGAGATTATACATTATAAGTTATACGTTAAAGCATATATGCATTATTTACATTATGAAGTTCATTATGAAGTTGCGTTATAAATTTGCATTATGAAGTTAGCTTATATTTGCGATAATTATGCGTTATAGATTGTACGTTAAGTGTACTTATAGTTGTGCATTATGAAGTTGCTATAGTGCATTATGAAGTTGCGCTTAGAAGTTTGCATTATGTTGTCGTATAGTTGTCATGATTGTGCTTATAAGTTGTCATTATGAAATTGTGCATTATGAAGTTGTCTTATGAAGTTGTACGTTATAAATGGTTATTGCGTTATAAGTTTGCTTGAGTTTGCATTATAATTTGCTTATAATTATCTTATAATTATACTTATAATTACTCGTATGAATTATGCTTATAATTTGCGTATAATTATAAAAGCTTTGATTTCGTACTTGTATGAAGTTTGCAAGTCTTGAATTATGCGTATGAAGATGGTATGAGTTATCGAGTTATACATTATGAGTTATACATTATGAAGTAGCATTGATTATACATAAGGATTGGAAGGAGAGACATTCACCTCTGAATTCATACTCAGTACTCTCTACAGATTGTTCGTAAAGTCAGCAGTGTAGACGACTTGGGTCTGAGACGAGATAAGAATCTGAATTTCGTCACTGACCGAATCGTTGAGCATAGATTGGCTGGAATGGCCACGATATCGAATGGAGCTGCAACGGACCGAAGTGACAATTCTTAACGCATTGAGAGTCTTTCCGAATAGAGAAGTTTCAGGGTTATGAATCCCAGTCGCCGACCAGGTTCAGAGAGATGGGTGTCGATATTGATACAGTCCCCAAAAAACGACATACCAAATATGCAACAAGATTTATTAACATCGTACTGGCGTGTCTGCTGAAATTGTTGTCGAAGTGCTATTTTTTTTTCGATCCGAAGCTCTTTGAGTTTTCAGCTCTTCCGCTTAGTACCATGGACATCGTAACCCTTCGGTTCGGTGCCACGAACACCGATATCTGGGGGAACCTGTAGTTTTCTCCAGCCTGCGGAATTGAACCGCACTCACAAGGGGCTTGTCACCCGTCGTCCAACACGCTACGAACACGCTGGGCAGGGGAAGTGCTATAATGATAGTCCTCATATAACTGATAATTGATCTTCTCAACAGTTTCATTATCATATCAATAAAAATGTACCCATATCAATATAAATGAAAGGATAAAAAGGCATAATTGCTTTGACCAATCTAACATTTATTTGAAGATATTCCCAGTATAACACAAAAACCAAAATTAAAAATATATGAGAGTTGCTCACTTTCCGCACTTCGTTGTGGATCTGAATATTGACATCAATTTGAAAAGAAACTTCTAAGCTGCCAACATTCCATGCACCTTGCCTGAGAAAAATTCTTTGACAAAATCAACCAAGAACTGCTCAACGGGCTCATTATGATGAACTGTACACAGGGATAACAGAGATACATTGGAGTTGGATAGGGCACGTACTCGGAAGTGATTCAGAGACCATAAAGTGTAATACTGTGTATTAATTAGGGAAGGCTAGATCATAGACAATCAGAACAGTGAAGATATAGATGTTGAGCCTATCATAGTGATAACTGTAAAGGATGGCCACTGACCGAGCACTACTGAGAGATTTTGTTGATAAACAAGACGCCACAATGCATGCCGGCCACTTACTGTACTAAGACGACCAGGAACCACCACGTACTGCCCACTGGTGACCTCCATCAATCTTCCACTTCGTCTGACAGCAGGATTCTTCTTGCACTGCTCACTGGCGACCTCTATCAATCTTTCACCTACTTCCTGGACTACATCATGTACTGTAACTATGGGAACCATCGATCACCTACTTAAAAGTCAGCCTGGCGACGAGAAAGTCATTTAAGAAAAAAAAGCGCAACAGATATGTCATGCCAGATATATTTACCGTGAGACGTTTGGATCTTTCAACTCCTGCCATCAGAACTTTATGTTCTCTATCGAAGTTAAAATTAGATGAAAATATTGTATGGACACCTAAATGAAAAAAATGAAATCAAGCAAAGCAGGCCTGAAGTGGGATGCAGAGGGTTCAAGAAAGAGAGGACGACCTAAGGAGACCATGAAACGAACTTTGCTGAGGCAAGAAATGTCGGTCTCAGTTCCATGGAGGAGATTGAGCGAGTTTGCCTAGGATAGAGCGGTATAGAGAAATTGCTTGCATCAACTTATATCAAGAGCGGTCAGAAAATCCATTATGCATGGGATCGATGGGCGGAAGTTCAGAACATTGTAGTACTGACAAGAGTGACATAACCCCTGTCATTCTAGTCGTATCTAGTCAATTATTTTTTGAAACATCGTTGAAGCTGAAGTTTTCATTGTTGGGACAAGCATGTTGTTATAGTAGTTAGTTAATATTCTCCGTCCATATGCCTCTTGACTTTACTCGTGACTCTCCTATATCAGATCTTCTACTGATGTAGACGCACAGTGTTAGTTGTCTCAACTTCATTCACCTAGTATGCCAGAACCATTTGATGTTCTACATGTTGTATGATATATGTTATTGTTAGAATGTTTCTGATTTTTGTAATTTTTTTAATCAATATTATTAAATTAAGAGCCGCGATAGCGTAGTGATTAGTATACTTGCTTCGTATGAACCTGGTCCCGGGATCAGATTTCAGTTGGGAGTACGATTCTTTGTCGACCAAATGAGATTCAGAACGTTGTCAACAAATGTCTTTGGCTGTTCCTTCCAGAGTTTCAAACACAGACCTTGGATGAGAATAGGGCAGAACCCATCTTCTAGAACAGTACATCAGGAAAGAAGGCCAGAGGAAGACAACGGAGATTGATGTGATATCGTACAGGTGGCGCGGAGGAAGGACGTTGGATAGTTGTGTGTATGTTGATGTTTAATGTTGAGACTGTGTGTTGCTCTCTGAAGCAGAAGTGCAACACATAGTCTCAACTATTAAATATCTAATTATACTACACTAACTATCTGGCTAACTGTCCTTTCCGCCACCTGTGGGGACTATGACTGATGGCATAAGCAGAATCCTGCACAAGAGCACACTATCGCCTAAGCCAATAGAACAGCGCAAGACAAACAGAAAACCACGACACTGGGCAACAACCCGGTAGCAGTGTGACGACAAAAGAACTGGTATTTATATCATCATCATCATCATCAAGCTGCGTATTCTTTATAGGACGTTGCTCTCTTTGCAGCACATCTGAAATTCACTCTTGTCTCTAGCCAGTTCACCCACTCGTCGATGGTCATGTTCATGATTTCTTAATATCTTGTCATCTTCTTCTTGCTCGCCGCTGCCTCTGCCCCTGGGACCTGCCCTCTAATATTCTTTCCAGGCGATCGTGACGCTTAATGTGTCTATATTTATATATCTTTTACAAATCGACACCTACCGTTTTTCTTTAATTTTACGGTAATCACTTCCTTTCACCGTCTGTGTTTTAGTAAACACATTGCTTGAAGGGGTAATTATTCCCATATAGTGTTAGCACGAAAGATACACATTTGCTCAAGAAAACTCTTCAATAGAAAATCAAACAAGTCCGTATACAACTTGTTCGTATATATTCACATCAAAGGGAAAGTATGTTGTTGGCAATGAGATGGTAATGTTTCGTTATGTTTGATTTGAAAGGGGAGTGAGTACTTAACTCTTTCCGTACCAGGTGTGTACCAGATTTATGACTCCATAATGTTATCACGCAAAGATTGTGTATTTACGTTTTTGCTGTAGGTATTAGATTAATATATATATACAATTATTTTTGGAGGTCTTTATGACGAAGTGGTTAAGACGTTTGCTTGTCGTTCTAAATGATGTGGGTTGGAATCCGGACCGTGTCACGTGCACATTTTTCATGAGATCCTATAGTGCGTTTCAAAACGTTCGGTCAACGATTGACCTCAAATATCTCCATATTCATTGCATGGATGAACGTGATTTTTGCATGTGGTGTTGTATTTCCGATGTCCCAACGATTTTCTAAAATTCAATGTTGCAGGTAGTGTACTTTTCTTGCAACGCGAATTCCTTTGATCTTTTCAAACCTGTAATGTATTGGTGCTGAAGAAAATAATTTACCGTAAATTAATCCACATTTCCATCGGCACATGATATACAATTCAATTTGGAGAGGTGAGATAACTCATATTATATAAATCATATAAAGTGTTTACTCACTTATTCTGAGTCCGATGAGTCTAACATGTTGATGACTATTCTTGGCTGCACGAACGACAGTCCATCTTTGTCCCAGTAATCATTTTCCTCCTTTAAGACATGGTCTTCGCATTTACACCAATAATCTATGTCTATCTTCGACAGGGCGGCATATGTTAGTTCTTTCATATTGCTTAGCTTGGAAGTTTTATTTTCAGCTGCTACCAGTCCTTTAACTTTGGCCCAAATGAGTTCAATTTGGTTTAAGTGTGAATGATAAGGTGGTAGTCTCAAACACACATGACCATGCTGTTGAATCAACTTGTCTGTTTGGAATACCCTGGTCTTCTGTGATGTTTTAACAATATATAGTAATTCAGGCTTCAAAAACTCCTCGTTAAATGGAATGTTCTCCTTTCTGAGCAAGTTTTATAGCATCTTTTACCTCGAAGATGTCGGATTTTGTCTTCTTCTGACACAGTGTTGTGGTATGATGCGTTGTTCATTATCACACAGGATGGTCTGTCTAGGGACGGAAGAAGAGTGTTCAATCCAATCTCTAAATATGTTACCGTTCATCTCGGTATGATAGTCCCTGTTGTCCGTATAATTGGAAGTGAAAATAAGTTCAGCATCTTTAACCAGCCCATTTTGTCTGCTGCCTGCATGTGCCATTATCAGACGTTGTCCTTTTTCCACTAGGTACATATCGTTTAATTGTTCCATCGGATAACTGCCACTCCTTTTCATTTGTGTGGTGAGCATTGATCCAGGTTCATCCACATACCAATATCGTAACCTTGATCGCATTTTCCCGTACTTCACGAAATATTTCTCAGACGTACTAAATCCGGCTTCTCGCAGATGACATTTCTCCCATTAGCGTACTTCTAAAAGTAAAGCCGATGCTTCTAACAGTTCTCCATAACGTTGATTTCGATACATCGTCATTGTGTATTCTTAACCTAATCTTCAGCTTTCTTAGTGTCAGTTTCTTTGGAATCGAACATTCTGCAAATTTCTCTTCTCAATCACATCCCTTTCAAAATTGTCTACTACTTTTTTTTCTGCCTTGAGTCAATGTATTGACTGTACTGACAGCTCCATTAACATTGAGTAATTTATGTAGATATCTTTACTTAAGCCCAAAGCATGCATAGTTATCTGTTCAGGATTTGATATACTCCGATACAGTTTCCACGATTAGATTCTCTGATAAAATATTTATACATTTTTACAGCCACTGTATGCAGTGTAAGAAACCTGATTTTCATACCCATTGTATAACAAATCTAGAATACTAAACGTTTTGTAATACACCTATGCTCTGAAAACACAAACGGTAAATTGTAATAAACACACGGAAGGATCATTATACATTTTTTAAAGTCGATAAAGTGATTAAAATCGGAAAACCACAGTGAAAACGTGCAAGTCGTGGAACTTGCAACATCTCACAAATATGAAGGGGTAATACTTCTCATTATATGGTTGGCTAAGGAGATGGTCACTTTTATATACTTTACATAAAGAAAATTTTAAACCATGCGTTTGTTATTGAGTAAAAAATATCAACCTCGGACATTAGATCATTAGATCATATGCAAAGTTACAACAATTACGGTCAAGCGGTTGCAGAGATATTAAATTTTCCCACGGAAAATCATTTTGAAACCACTATAAGATTATTGCTGAAGCTTGCTGAAGATTCTTCCTTTGCGCAACACTTGGCAGATGGCGTGCGTTTTGCCGACATGGACAGAGGTATAATGAAACCCGGTGAAATTAACTCAATCCTCTGTCTTTAGACTTTTTATATCATCTATATATATATATAAATATAAAACTCAAAGTTTGTGCAGCTAAAGAGTAGGCGCACGATAAAATGTAGGTACCATGTTCAAGTTGATCGTAAAGATATTTTGGTAGTTAAAAATAGATAAAGAGTAGCAGGCTGCAAAGCGACTCAGAACTTAGTAAATAGATGAGTGCAGGCTGAAAGCGACTTCCAGAAAACTTAGTTAAATAGATAAGTGCTGGACATAAGCGACGAACTTGTTAATCCAATTAAATTTCTCATCTTTTCATATTCAAAATTGCATCAGTGTCCCTCGTCGGTGCTATGAGTTCAACCTGCATGAAAAATGTATATAGAGAACGATCAGAGCACATATAGCTGTTCTATGAAGTGCATTGGATGGTCTTATCAATCCATCAAACAATCATTCAGTCTGCACCAATACACTGACTAATCAAGAAAGTGATCGAAGATGAAAAGTAAACACATTGAAAATGGATGTACCGGGTTGTGTGGATTGGATTTGTATTCACCTGGATGTAATTGTGTGCACTTGTGTGTGTACATGTGTACTTGTGTGTGTTCGTGGGTGTGTATGCGTACTTATGTGTTCGCTGGTCTGGATGGAGTGTCTCATTGTCTTGTTCATTATTCTGACTTCATAATGAATTACTGTATAGTAATGAGTAATTGCTGTTGAATTGTCCAATCTAATCTGACTAATATGTTCTCAGTCGTTATTGTTGCATTAATTAAAGCGTTTGAAAAGACCTCGATTTCGCTAATGGATATTGGACGTACACATTAGTACGCTTCTCCAAGAGTATGATTCGTCAAGTAAACTTTGAGACCTCGCTGGTAGTACGCTTCTCCAAGAGTATGATTCGTCAAGTAAAAACTAGAGTGTTGAGACCTCGCTGGATGGAGTTACTGGTAGTGATTCGTAAAGTAAAAACTGGAGTGTTGAGACCACTTGGATGGATTAACTGGTAGTACCTTCTCAGAGTATGATTCGTCAAGTAAAAACTGGAGTGCTGATACCTCGCTGGATGGAGTTACTGGTAGTACGTTCTCCAAGGTATGATTCATCAAGTAAAAACTGGAGTGTTGAGACCACGCTGGATGGAGTTAACTGGTAGTACGCTCTCCAAGAGATGATTCGTCAAGTAAAACTGGAGTGTTGAGACCGCTGATGGAGTTACTGGTAAAGACAGGTTTAGAGAAAAACTTTCATTTTTGTCCTGGAAAACGACAAGCTGATAGATTAGTTGGCACAGCTACATTATCAGAGGGTACTGCAATGGAATGAAAGGACATTATTAACGCATTGAGTTTTTATTAACAGATGAGTATCAGGATTGTCATTCCCAGGAGCTGATCAGATTTAGAAGATAGATGTCGTATTGTATAGCCTGAAAAGAACGACATAACAAATAATAAACAAGATTTCGAACTGACGTGTTAGGCATTGCTGAATTTGTTGAAACCGGATTCGAGCATCTCGGTCATGTCCGAAGTGCTAGGATGATAGTCCTCATATAACTGATAACTGATATTATAAAATGACTACAGGTCATTGTAAGATAAATTTCTGAGAGTTGTGAAATTCGTAAAAAAAGCAGCAATTATATGGATAACTAGATGTAGACATGTTTATTTATAACAAACATTGTCTTAATGTACTATTCTTTTACAGAACGTTGCTCTCATCACAGTCGGCCGGATATCGGCAATTCTATAAATCTCTAGTAAGTTCTCCCGCTTTCATCATCGTCATGTTCAAGGTTTCTTTAAGAAATAAACACACACGAGTTGATTATTTAAATGATTTCAAATCACCATTGACACATTTTTAGATAGTGTGATCAATCTCCTTCAATAGATGTCAACGGATATGTATGCTTATGGTTCGGTGACTCGATGGTTAAACTCACTTTTAATTCTTTATTTCAGGTTCCTTGTTCTATTCGTGTAAAACTCGGGTTTAAAATTTCTTGTAAATTCATTATAGATGCGTCATCAATTGCCATTTCTCATCAACAAGCTGTCGCTAAGCAACCTCAGTATGTCCCTCTTATGCGTACACCTAAAAATACATTGCAGCATTTACATTGCCACTTAGCTAACGTTGGGACGCAAATGTACACGTTTTCTAAGATAGTTGAGTACAGAAACGACCTAATCGATACCAACCATAGACTACAGGTTAATGTCGAGTTCTAGTATGTCATTTGAAAGGCTGGGCGAAAAAAAATATCACTACAGCAAATACTGGACCTAATTCTCTTAGTATTTCCGGATAATTGTTGAGCTAGGTAGAAGTCATACATGTTAAATATCAGGACTTAACAAAAGATAGCATTACTTTTCAGTTTATCATGGATTTGCGTGTGAATTCTTTCCGACCTTAATGGCCCTCAGGCCGACACAACTTCAATTGAATACCAGAGAAATACTGGGAAATAAAGGGCCTTCCCGCCAAAGAAAAGCTGAGAAAGTGGAATAGGGGAAGGCCTAGACATACCTGGAGAAGAGAGCTTGAACAGGATAGGTAAACATGGTGAATTGAAGGGATGTCAGGAGAGAGAAGAGCTGGAAGATGTTTGTTGAAGACCTGTGCTTCGTTGGGAGTTGAAAGATAAAGAAGAGGAGACTTGTGTAATATGAACCCCATCATCTACCGTATGCGTAGTTCAAAGCAAAATACAGGTTACCATTGTATTGCCAAAATATTAAGATATGAAACCGGTTCCCTTACTTTTGTTGATGTTGAAAATTGCATATTCTATATATTATTTCGAAAAATCAAATGAAACTGATGCTTACATTATAAGAAAGCCGAAACTCAATTTCTCGCGTGTTTTAATAAGGAAATAATGTTTGATCCGATTTTTGATATCCCCCCCGTTCAGAAATGGTGAAACTACATTTCCCCTCGTTTACAACTGCGCATGCTAAATAACCTAGTGTAAGGGCTGACTGAACACGCTATGAAATAAATACATAAAAAAACCAACTAGGTAAAGAACGCGTGCAAAGAGTTGAAAATAGTCGCTTTGACCTACACACTTCTGTAAGAAATAACTATCCACTTTTTGTGATTCCAGAGTTTGACGTTATCAAGCTTTTTTTTGTGAATGAATGAATGAAAATAGTGGCATATCCTTTACAAGGACGTGACCATCAACCAAGTAAACGGGTCGTTGATTTTCAGGCACCACTTATACGTTCAGTAGTTTGTCATTGCTTTCTGAACGGTGAGTCCATTTACCTTCGTAAAATCCAACGAAAACGATTTGCTTCCAAATTCCTGCGCGGAGTTTGAACTAGGTACGCTTGGGTGGTGATTTTCATGTGAACACAGTTAATTTTATAATTTCGAATTTCTCACGATGTCATGTGGAATGACAAGCAGTTAGTTTGACTAGATTATATTCTAACATTCTCAAGGACAATCTTAATTATAACGAAGTTAATACAAGACAAAATTAAGTTTGCATATGTATATACAGAAAACACCATCTACTATATGCAGTAAAGGTGAATAATAATGCTTAATGGCAACCAAAAAAAACACCCAAAAAACCCCAACGAATCCAAGTAGTACATTTTTACTTTGGGGTCTCTGTGGCTTAAGCCCTTTGCCTTGCGAGTCGAAGGTCGGGGGTTCGAATCCGGACCGCGGCTTCTGTTCACGAGTGCAGTTTTTTCCAGAGACCCTAGGATTGTTGCCGCAGCTACGGAGTTCGTGCTTTGTGCAATACTCTCGGCAGGTGGCGTGCCATTTCTGCGGAGAGGACCGGCGCCATATGGGGTAAAACCCGGTGCGATGAAGTCAATCCTTCGGCTTTAAAACCCTTTAAAAATAAAAGTTACAACTAGTAGTGTCGACATTTACATCGAAAGGTCTTTCTCCAGTAACTGATAAATGTGGGTGTGTGTAGCTTAGCGGTAGTGTGCTCGATCACAACCCAAGAGTATTACTGAACGTATAAGTGGTACCTAAAAAATCACACGAAACTTGTTTACTGTATTGATGACGACGTCCTATAAAGATATGCCAGGATTGTCATTTCAAGTGATAAATAAAAATAAAAACGTTTTTATAGGAACTGAGAACAGGAAAACCTGTGCACAATGTGGCACACCCTATGAGCATATTTAAGTAGAAATGATTTTAAAATAGAATAAATAAGTTAATGAACATTAGTTTGATAAGGGAAGGAATAAGTTAATGAACTGATTAGTTTGGATAAAGGAAGAGAGAGAAGAAATATGAAGATTGTGAATAATTATTCGTCAGGTCAGAGTAAACAGTGTCAACTTAATGAGATTGTAAGTTGATTATGTGCATCTTCACTTCGAAAGTTTGTTAAAGTGGTTCTTCAACACTTTCTGTACAATATAATCAAGTAACACTTTCTGTACAATATAATCAGCAATTGTCATTCTGACCAAACTGATTATTGTCCATCTTTTAATGTTTCCTTTCTAAATATATGCTGTTTTCATCCTCTGTACGTAGACGCGTCTCCAGTGTTTACATTTCCTAGTTGAGTTTAACTTGGTTTTTTAAACGATCGTCATCATTATCAGGGCGTATCTTTATAGGACGTGCTCTACCGTGCAGCTCATCTGAGATTCAGCTCTGTCTCTGTCAGTTCACCGCCACTTCGATCGGTCACTTCTTCATGTATTCATTTACAAACGATCTAGCTGATCTTAATCGATCTTATCAGTGAGTACCAGAGAAACACCGACAAGTAAAGGACCAACCGGTGTAATGCTGACCACATCACCCATCGTGTGCCATTGGCTACAGAAAAATGCCGACCTGATGCTCTTCGGTATTCTCCTAATATATAACGGATCTAAACCGAAGAATTGACCTCATTGTATCGGGTTTTGCCCTTTATGGTTCGGCACCTCTCCGCAGAACTGGCACCACAACTGCTGATGTGTGCACAAATTACAAACTCCGTAGCTCCGGAAAGAACACTAGGGTCTCTGCAAAAAAATCCACGGGTGAACAGAATTCCGGTCCATATTCGAACCTAAGACATTCGTACTGCAAGGCAGCGGCTTACCATATATCCCTCTTCCCACATATACTACGTAGTTTCATATTTCTTTGGATTTTACGAACGATCAAAATAGACCTTACTGTTTAGAAAGCAATGACAAACCACTGAACGTAAGTGGTGCCTAGAATATCGATGACTAGTTTACTGTGTTGTTGATGGCTAAGTCTGTAAAGGAGATATGCCACGATTTTCAGTATGAAACCGTTTCTAGTCTTCACTTTTTCTCTTTTGTGCTGGTTTATCCTCAATCTTTCACTCCACAGAGATACATGAATGTATAATCATTTCTTTTTCTAAAGAGCTTATCGATCCATTAAAACATGATCAAATATCTGATGGTCTGGATGTCACTATCGTCTGGATCAGAAGTCGGTAAACATTCTGGAAACAGTGTCAAGTTAAAGATATATCCCTCGAGCAGGAAACCATTAGATTGAACCTTTATACTGATGGTTTATATAAAGAAAAATTATGTATGAAATGGTTTCTGCAATCATTTTTATATATAACTCTTACAATACGATACGCCACCTGACAAACCATTTGTTAGTTCCCATATTAAAATAAACAAGCCTCACCTCAATCAAACCATCCAACCACTCACAAGCCTTCACCCCAAACCTCTCACAAACCTTCACAAACTATCATTAACGATATTTTCTAATCAGTTGTTAATACAGTTTATAAGTTTTCATCTGCTGTTGAACATAAAAGTTATACAAATTTTGTAAGGACACCTTCGCATAAAGTTTGGTACTAAAATTAAATGCTGTTTTAGTATGCATATTGTAAGACATCAGACAATAATTATACTCTGAGTGTAGGTACGATGAGCCTAAGGCAAACACATCAGTGTGTTACCTCTCTAAACATCACAATGTGTTATTACTTTATTTGATTGAAATCATAAAGATATAACACAAAAGAATAGTTCAAGTGGTAATGCTAGAACCGAACAGACAGTAATGATTTGTAGTAATTTATAACATGGTTGGTTATGGATACTGAATGGCAAGTAGTTAGGTTGTCTAGATATATATTCTAACTTTCTGTATTGACTATCGTAACTGTCAAGAAAATACAGTCGAAAGAAAGAAGAAAATACTGCAAGTCGAAAGGAACGCTTTTCTTATAGGTCCTTGTCCTCATTATTCAGGCGAACGTTTCTCAAATTTCATAGGTACTTGTAATTCAGATCCCTAAGTAAAGGGTCAGAGTTTCATGTAGTTCAATCGTGTAAAGTGTTCACATCGAATTTTAGACCAAAGCTGATCTCGACCTCCAGAATTTATTCTTCACGTTGTCACTATTGCAGCGTGTTATCCGCTTTTGACGACCTCATATTTTATTTACTACCCAGCAGGTTCCAAAGCTCTCGCGTGGTGCACAATGCTGTGAGCTGTCATGGTTCGATCTGTTGGTGGTTACTGCAGTATTGCAGGCATTGCACCGTTATTTTTTAGAATTTACTCTGTATTAACAAATTATGTACGGATATGGATGCCAGTCATGGACAATAAACAAACAGATCGAAAAATCTCTGAGGGCCACAGAGATGTGGTTTTACAGAAGAATGATGAAAATCCATGGAAATTGCTATGGAAGATGACTAATGTGGAAGTGTTGAATTGACTAATGTGGAAGTGTTGAATGAGGTCAAGACACAGAGAAAGCTTATCAATGTAAGAAAGGTGCAGTTATCATTTTCCGGACATGTGATGAGGAGGTGAGGGGTTTAGAACAAACTATAACAACTGGTAAAATCGAGGAGACGAGGATAGAGGAAGAAGAATTTTGGATGCCTGACCTCATGGCATGAAAGCGTCAACATCTGAGATTATAGCAAACCAGAGCAAGATTTGTGGAGATCCATGATCGATACGCCAGCCGCACTGGTATTGATGCGTGATAACAAATCATCACAACTGTCGTTCAGGACAGGCATTCTTGCATCAACGATCCAATCTATTTTTGTTTGCTTGACTAAATAGGACAGTCTTCTTTTGAAGATTTAAGCAGTAGTCCTCGTGCACTGAATCTTCTGTTCTGAGAAGTGCTCTATTCTTGAATCCACCACAGTTGGTGAGACTAGGTTGCATCCACTGTGTACAATAATGAGAAATAGTAATTATATTAATTATAAGAATGTCAACTGGGGGAACACAAATACCAGTTTGCTAATGAGACATTATTCATATAAAAGTATTGTATTTAGAATTGTTTGAATACAATGGCAGATCTAATAGATTAGAAAGTATGTTATCGATCGCTGGTCTAAATTGATGATGGCATCCTGTTAGTCTCCAGAGACAATGAATGAGCTTCCATGATGGATTTATTTATGCTTCCTCCGCACGTTTTATGTCTCATTTATCTTATCATTCCCAGTTCTCTTACCTATTCTTAGAGCCTGTCTCCAGCTGCATCTGTCCTGGCGAGCTCCTCCTGGCACGTTTACATGTCAGTTTATCTTAGTCTGGCTTCACCAGTTCTCATACATGTTCTTAGAGCCTGTCTCCAGCTGTATCTGTTTCAAGAAGCTCCTCCCAGTCTTGTGTATTCCATCAAGCACTTAAATTACGATTGTATAAATTTTAACGAAGGTAAGGTCGTTCTCTGCTCTTTGCCAGAAGCCATGTCCATTTATCTTGGCAGATAAGTCACAGAATGACTCTCTCCTTCTTCGCGTTCGTTCTTTCGACCAATTTAATCTGCCTTTGATATGTTTGATCTTTGCCAAGAACGTGTATACGTCGCACATTGGTTTGATAGGCGCCTAATTACGCATAGACTTCTACACGTTTAGGACACATGCATCAGCCCACCTACCTAGTCGCCTCTCTTACGACATGCAATGGGGGAACAGTGGTTCTATTCTTTACACTCCAAATTTGGGTCCCGGTAACCACTCGGGCGTTATAGAATGACTAATTGGACAAATTAAAGAGAGGAACTAGCTGTGAAAATGAAAGTTTAGTTTGGAAACAAAAGTACTACCATGTGTTGCCAGTGCTCGCAAGGACAAGAATAATAACACTGCGACTTACAAAGCATGTCGTAAGAGGCGACTGAGGTAGGGGCTAGGAGATCTACCATAGTGAATAAACACATCACAGAAACTGGATGTGCTGACCTGCCTGTAGGCTCTTAGCTGGCACAACATACAATCGCTCTTAGGCTCAGATCACATACAAACCAGAAAGGTGGTTTAACAATAGTCATATGGAGCTTTCAAAGTAGAAAGAATAAAAATCAATAAATAAGTTGAATGAAATTTGGGATATGACTGATATTTCATCTTGAAACAGGATTGCTAATTAACAGCAGAATATCATGTGTCTAATGCGAGGTCATCTATAGGGTTGAAGATTTGCATTTTCACATAGCGCTTATTTTGTGGGCAAAAGAGAAGAATAATGTAGGCGTGAAACCTGGTAATTTGGACGTTAAGTGATTTGGTATGAAAGCCGCCCGTGTGGTGCCAGGGCCAGTGGAAGCAAAGAATAGTGCCACTGCGACCTACAAGACATGTAGAGGCGACTGATGTAGGACATAGGAACCCAGTAAATATAAAGCATCGTATAAATCGATGTGCTGGCCTATTTGTAGGCAGCAAACTGGCACAACATACAATCGTTCTTAGGCTCAGATCACATACAAATCACAGAGTGGTTTAACAAGTGTCCGACATGGAGCATTCGAAGTAGTAGTATACAGAATGGTGCCGAAGTAGTAGTATACAGAATGGTGCCATGAAAAGCTCAGAAACAACCAAGTAACAATAACATAACGAGAACAGTTAATGATGCATTATGAAAACAGATTTGATAGATAACTCTATTGTTAGGATACACATGGTACCATATGATAGTCACGCATACATCACTTCCCGATGAAGAATAGAAGTTAAACGACAGAATATTTGAACCGGCTTATAATGAATGGTATACTCATAAATATTTGAACGAACCAGAATTTATACGGTACAATAGTTAGATTATTTGAACAGATCAGTTCATGGGCACATATAGAATATTTGAATCGATGTAGAAGGTTGATACAGGTGCGATCATAGATTAATGTTAGTAGTGTATTTGAACAGGTCAGAGTTCATGTGAAGACTTTTCTCTAATCCTGTTTTGCCGTACATCGTCAGGATAAGATATTTATAGAACGGTCTTTTCTAGCACTCCATAAGCTGTGTTTTCGTCGCCTCTGTTATCTCTGAGATCCACCTATTGCATGGACGGCATTTTGCTTTGTATTCACTGTATGAGTAATATTGCTCTTGAGGCCAACTCGTTTGTGGTCTTTCTTTTCTACAATCCTGTTTTGCCTCAGTGTCAGGTCAAGAAGAGATTTCTAAAACGGGCATTTGTGTGCGCTTCGTAGATATGTCTTTCGTCGCCTCTGTTAACTCTGAATTCATCTTTTTGTGGCTAGGCCTTTTGCTTTGTACCCATTGTATCAGATCAGCATTGCTCTTTGAGGTGCACTGTCTGTTGGTAATCTGCTTATGTGCCGAACCATTTAATTTGTTGTTTCTTGATGAAGTTTAGTATTGATGTTGTACCCACTTTTCCTGATGTCTTCATTTCTCAACCAGTCTCTTCTTGTTACCCCAGCATTCTGCGTAGACACTTTATCTCTGTCGTGACTAGTTTTCTTCTATCATTTCATGTCAGAGTCCAGGTTTGGCACTGGTAACATAATGTGGGGATAAAAGATTTGTTGGAATATTCTTTCTTTTGTTCATGGTGACATGTTTGCATTTAAATTTCAGAACCATATCATTTTATTTTTGAAGTTCAGTGCTGATGATGTACCCAATTTTTCTATGATTTCTTTTATTTCGAAACCAGTTTCTTCTTCATACTTCCAGCAATCTACGAACACATTTCATCTCTGTCGTGGATAATTTTCTTCTATCATTTCATGTCAGCTTCCAGTACACTCCATACTATTTGAATCGGTTAGAATTCATACATTAAATATAGTCAGAATGTTTTAACCGGCTGGAGGTTGTTTCAAAGACGCGACATTTGTAAGTCGTCACCGTATTTATACTTGCCAGGCGCAATTCGGTACATGCAGTCGGGCAGATTATTCGAACCAGCCAGAAGTCCTCCGGTACACACAGTCAGTTAAAGGATTTGAGCTGGCAGGATGTCATGCGTACAGGCATCATCATCATGGTGCGTATCCTTTATATGACGTTGCTCTCTTTGCAGCACATCTGAAATTCACTCTTGTCTCTTGCCAGTTCACTCACTTCGTCGATCGTTCATGGTTTCTTTAATATCTTGTAGCCATCTTCTTAGTCTGCCTCTGCGTCCTGGGACCCTGCCCTCTAGTATTGTTCTTTCCAGGCCATCGTGACGCTATGATGCTGACCAAGTATTAATTTTCTGTATAGTATATTGTTTATCAGCCAATTCTTTTTAACATTTAGTTCTTTCAGGACATGTGTGTTCTTTCCTTTACAGACAGTCGGTCAAAATAGCCGAACCGACTCAAACAAAAGTCGTGCACGACAGTCCAGTTTTTGGGTTAATCACTTTTGCCGCTCCGAGCTGTTGAAAGCGTTAGCTTGCGCTCTTGATCCGGTATAATACAGAAGTAATGAACTTGTTGTACTGTAATATGATATGATATTCTTAATCGAGTCTACATTGATCTTTCTCACGCTCTAGATTAGACATTCTATTATTGTATCAAACAGAAGTCATAGTTACTGAGCTTTGTTTCCATACAATGGCCGACCCATTGTGTTTAGTCTCCTCTCTCTCTCTCTACATATATATATATATATATATGTATAATCGATATAGAGGAATATGCTATTTATATTTTAATTTTTATTTATTTTTTTCCCTTCAATTTTTTTGCATTTATTTCGTTATTCGTTTTTAGTCACATATTTTCATTTAGGGCCGTTAGGATGTATTGTCTGAATCTATATGTTGTGTACCGTTTAAAATGACCTCTTCACTTCGTGGTATCCTTTGCTTGATAAAGGCATTTTGTTCGAAACGTAGCTGTGTATTATTGTTTTTGTATGTTGTAAAACTACAATACTTTGTTTTTACGTGCTACAACATTGCTATATATATTTACAACAGTCTTCCCTTATATCGATGACGCTGACAGAACAGTAGAGCAAGAATTGAATAAAAATGAAGCACAAATTGAACACAATATAGAGGACAGTAAAGAATTAGAGTGAATGGTGTTCATTTGTTACTCCCCGAGCACCAAAGCCGTCACATGATAGAGAGAGAGGGAGAGATATATGACACTGTCGCTTTATCACTAAAACGAAAGAGAGACCTATGCACTTAATGTGTTTCAAGTCTAGTCGGTTGAGAGAGAGAGAGAGAGAGAGAGAGAGAGAGGTAGAGAGATATGACGCTGTCGCTTTATCGCTAAAGCGATAGAGAAACCTATGCGGACTTGTAATCTGGCCAGCATTGGCGGAATGCGGAGGGCCATTCAGAGTCAGGACTGTTTGATTCTGGACACGACTTTGCTAGCGCATTTCCGCCATGTTTGGTCGGGTATTTTCCGGTTTCGTTTGCCGAGCTACTGAGTTAGTGCTTGAGCAACGCTGTGAGCTATGACTGTTACATGGAGTGCTTTTTACTGTGTCAATTGTGCGTTTGTTGTTTGTATTCAGAAAATGGCGGACAGCGGTTATGACGAACAAGCTCAATCTGCCGTATGCAGTTATATTGCGGGTGCAGAAAGCTGGATTTTGTCGTGATTGATGTTCCTTCGACAAGAATTGCAATTCAAGTGATGAACAGTTTTGTGTTGCTACATTAGCGACGGCCATATGCATTTTATGCGGTGCAGGTTGCTTTTTAGGAAACATTTCACAGTTCTTAGCATTTCGTGTGATTTTCATTGACACAGGAACGGAGCAATTATGGGATGACCCGTTGCAGTGAAGTTGGAACCGTACTTATGAACTATGAAGAAACCTATGCACTGAATGTGTTTCAAGTCTAGTCGGTTGAGAGAGAGAGAAATAGAGAGAAATAACGAGATAGAGGTGGGAAGCGATCTTTTTTGAAGAGAAGTGAAAAACTCTTATTTCCGTTGAGATCAACACAGCAACAGTAACTCTATGACGTTTTTGCCATTGATTTCTGAGATTGAACTCATATAATGATGTCATCAATAATTAATACCAACACGAAGCCTGTCTACTTATATACCACCCAACTGATGTAAACCGCCCAACTGTTGTAAACCGCCCAACTCATGTAAGCGTATTACATTCCGAATGAACACAGCAACAACAACCGTATCAAATCACTACAATTTAACTCATTCTCTCCTCTGTGCAGATATACTGGCTGGGAGTGTTTTTTAAAGATGACACAAAGCCAGTGTACTGGCTAATGCTGTATATATTGCAATATAAACCACCTGTGTGTTGTCGGTACTCTCAAAGCGGAGCAAAGAATAGTAACACTGCGACATACAAGGCATGTCCGTAAGAGGCGACTGAGGTAGGGCGTGGGAAGCTACCCTAGTAAATAAAAAACGACGCAGAAATCAGATGTACTGGCCTACTTGGTAGGCGCACAGCTGGCACAACGGACAGTCGCTTTTAGGCTCGGATCGCATAAAAATCACAGAGTGGTTAACAAGGGATCGATATGGAGCATTCGAAGAAGGAAGCAATATAAATGCTTCTAGCGGTAAAAAAATTACAGAATGAAAGGTTTAAGGAAGGGGAATGCGGCTCTGTGATGTTGAGGCTGTGCAAGCCCAACATCCACAAGTTTTCAGGATATGTCCTGTGTAGAGCGGCCACGTCTTTTTTTTTTATTTTCAACGATCCCCAGAATACTCCACCTGCGATGGTATGACATGGAACTCTGGGATAGAACAGGGCAACGACAGGTGGAACAAGAGGAGCAGAAGGTGGCGATAGATAGGACACACACTGAGGAATCCCCTAATCACAAGATATGCTCTCCGATGAAACCCCCAGGGCAATAAAGGTAGGGGAAGACACATGGAGACGGGAGTTGGGGACGGAATGCAAGAAAATGGGGAGAGAGTGGAAAAGATGACCTTGGATAGGCGGGCTTGGAAGACCATAGTGCCGAACCTACGCTTCCTAGGGGTAAGGATGAAGGGTGAACTAAAATTAAGAATGGCATTTATATTTTTGTATTTATTATAATATATATTTTGGACACACGAAGAGATATATAGGTTTGAAAAAGACAATTGCGAAGTAGACATTCCGGGAAAGCGTAGTCAAGGCAGACCAAATCGAAGATTGACACAGGATGTGATAGATGACTTGAACAGGACAGCAACATAGACAGGACATGTGGTCTATGATGAAGAGACATTCTGAATGACTTATGGCGATACATTTCTGTACACAACAAGCTACTAGATGATGATGATGGCTTATGTATTTTCTGTACACTAAGAGATCATTAATTACAACCACTCGCAATTCTCTTGTATTACCGCTTTTTATCACATTCTTTGTTCAGCACAACGACTATTATTCCTTTCTGCTAACAACGTATATCAGAATTCATTATTATCTTAATCATTCGAAATTGTAATATTGCCATTGTTAATATCTTATATTTTTATATCTTATAGAAACTGTTACGGTTAGAATCTACAAATCTGTGCTCTGTGGGTCAGTAGGTACGGTACACATGTCTATTTTAGAAGGCTGAAAACATCAGCGTCAAATCTTTTACACAGTAGCTCCGAAATAGATTCCTACTGTTTCTTTATCTTAGAAAGCGTAGGATACTCATTTTGATCTCTCGCCCGTGTGTTGCCAGGGTTGTCAATGAGAGCAAAAGTAACACTGTACATTCACTGCGACATACAAGGCATTTCGTAAGAGGCGATGGGAAGGGCCTAGGAAGCTAGGAAGCTACCTAGTAAAATAAAAGTTGGCCTAATTGTAGACGACTAACTGTAACAATATACAATAGCTCTTAGGCTCGGATAGCATAGAAATCACATAGAATGTATAACAAGTGGTAGATATGGAGCGTTCGAAGAAGAATTTTGATCTAACCAATGCCGGTTGATTGATTGACTGATTGATTGATTGACTGATTGATTGATTGATATAACCATCATCATTGCACTTTGGTGAATAAAAATGTGTATTCCGATCACTTCTTTACACAAGAAGATCTGAGCAGCTCTGCATGTACTCCTTAGCATGGTGAGGTCGTCGATGAAATTTTGGAGGTGGTGAACGTGTGTATGAAGTTTGTGTTTGTTTGACTATTTTTGCCCTGGTAGCGGATTTCCAATCTACTGATTCCTTTGTCTCCCAGTGGTTGTTTTACATGCTCAATCTGAGCACGGAACCAACGTTTTATCGTCCCCGTCTCTCATAGGACTAGGAACTCGATCTCACCTACATTAAGATCAGAGATCACTATAAAAATGCTTTGATCACTCGACGCAAGAAATAAACTAATCAGCATCGTGCGTCTTGAAGATTGAACCCACATGCTTTGGGGATATACATTTCTGCTGATAGTTCAGAATCGTATGCCTTTTAAAGAAAAAAGCAATGTGGGTTTACCTGCAATACTTTATAAATAAGATGGAAAAATAGTACCTCCATGAGATTTAAAGCCACAACAATAACAGCAATCCATGATCTTTTTTTCAATAGACCCGCTATCTGGGGTCCCAAGGGGTCTAAGACACAGTGGATGAGATGAAATAGGTTAGAATGAGGGTCAGTAAACCAGCGATGACCAAGATCCCACTTCACCTCCAAGTTTTGAACCTTGTAAGAGTCCACGTCTCTGCAATTAGATAATATGTAAGGGATCGAATAGGAAAGACAAACCCGGTCCCCAAAATGCCGTACTGATGATACATGTCAATATCGATCTCCATCTCGCTATAATATGGACATGATGTAAACATGCCGTCCTCAATCATCAGTATTGGACTTTATCAAGAAACAGCAAATTAAATAGTTCAATCACATAACATATTACCAACAGACAGTGCTTCAATGCTACTCTGATACAGTGTATACAAAGCACAAGGTTTTCCACGCAAAAGGTAGACCTCAGAAATAACAGAGGCGGGGGAAAAAAACCACTATTTAGGAAGCGCACACAATAACCCATCCAAGAAATTATTTATCCTGAAGCTGTTATTCAAAACATGAATAAGAAGTTTTTCTCAATGGGAACGAAGAAGAAGTAGAAGACGCAGAGGCCCATTAGTTGTATTAAAGAAGACTGAATACAGTATTAGATAGGCCTTCTACAATAAACAAACAATTTCTCCCTGACGGTTAAGTACATTTAATAGTTGCTGAAAAGTTCAGAATCTGTCTACTGTCTATTCAGTTTAAATAGCTAATACCCCTGGACCTAGCTAGCACAGATTTCAGTCTGAGACCGAGAGTCTTAGCTAGTCACAAGGGGATTTACTGCTTATTCCAACAACATAAATGAACGTTCAATGTATTACTACAGGAAGAAAGACAATCTTCAGAGTTAAGTACCATCCATCACATATTGAACAGTGGTAGACCTCTGGTGGTCTCATATTTTTTTTTAACCGAGCTACATGCACTAGAGCTTTCGGCTTGGTGCCATGGACATCGTAACCCTTCGGTTCGGTGCCACGAAACACTGTAACCCTTGGGTTCGGTGCCACAAACACCGTAAATCTGGAGAACCTGTGGATTTTCTGCCAGCGCGCGGGATTGAATCGCACTCACAGGGGGCTTGTCACCCATCGTCCAACGCGCTACGAAAACGTGGTTAAGAGGTTTGTCTTTTGTTCTGTTGGTTGAAGTCTAGACCGAGTCACATGTGCAATATTTTCATGAGATTCCTAGGATTGTTGCTGGAGCTACGGAGTTCCTTTGTGCAACACTCTCGGTAAACGACATGCCATTTGTGCCGATAGGGACGGAGCCAATGTAGCCAAGCCTTCTCGTTTAGACCCGTTAGACGGGGGACTGCCTAGAGTAGTTGATAGTAGCTTGGCCTGCTAGCTGTGAGACGCCTCATAGCTCGGGTTCGAACCTACTGTCCGGCATTTGTTCGAGTCCCCTGGTCTTACTCAGGACGATAACGTGAGTACCTCTGAAGTCGGAGAAAATCTGCCTGTATGGCGAGGGAATACTAATTACGAGTACATTGAGCACACGGCTGCCAGTGTAAAGTAATTTACAATGTGCACGCTACTGCCATTGTAAGAAATTGGAAAAACGGATTTTCACGCAAAAATCAGTTTCAGAGATGGAACTTCGTCTGAGTTGAAAGCGGACGAAGAAAAAAAAAAAAAGACCCGTTAGACCACTTTCAGTCCCGAGAATGCTGTTGTGCTTCTGTATAGGTGCTTCGCAGTTACACTAGTTACTGTAAATTCCGATTCTGGAGTGACCTAATTCTCACACCCAAACGTGGAAGCTGGTCTCTCGAGATGGGATTGCATCATGAATGAAATAAAGCCACTTTTCTTCTGCTTGTTTGATCAAACAGCTCAAAATGCAATAAACTCTGCAATTTCTTTCTCTAGTTACATCTATCATTATATCGACTGTTTCCTATGCGTAGGTGACGTCTGTGGCATAGGGGATAGTTACTCGGTCTATTAACCCCCGACGTTCTGAGTTCGAATCACGCTTGGTTGCAAATTGTTTCGCGTGGATTTTTACTAAAGGACGTGGCACCACCCGTTCAGAAAGCAATGGCAAACTACTGAACGTAATAATGCCTATAAAATCACAAACAGCGTTAAAAGCTGGGAGTTGATTCGCAAAGTCCTGTAAAGGATATACAATTAACTTTTTTTTTACTTCCTATGCGTATGTGATTATGCTAATACCATTTATATCCTTCTGACATAACCCTTATATCACATATAGAACAACTTATACGCCAATCACGACATAATATAACTGAAATTTGGGTGTCTGAGGCCTAGAGGTTAGATATTCGCCTCTCGTTCCCAAGGTAATCAGTTCGCTTCCTCGTGGAGTCATCTGGATATTTTCCCAGAGACCCCTGATCTCAATATAAATGAGATCGAGTTCTTAGTCCTGTCGGAGACGGACGATAAAACGTAGGTCCCGTGTTCAAGTTGAGCAGGTAAAAGTTGACCACATCACATAACGTTTTCTGACGGTCAACGAAAACCATGACCTACAAATTTCGCAATATATTCGAGGTATACAAAAATGGTTCCTTTACTACACTATTCGACTATAACTTAACTACTTTTACTATTTGCGACTATAACAACTACTACTTTACTATTTGGACTAACTTAACTACTACTTTACTATTTGCGACTATAACTAACTACTACTTTACTATTTGCGACATAACTAACTACTACTTTTACTATTTGGACTATACAACTACTACTTTACTATTTGCGACTATAACACTACTACATTTTACTATTTCGACGTAACTTAACTACTACTTTTACATTTGCGACTATAACTTAACTACTACTTTACATTTGCGACTATAACTAACTACTACTTTACTATTTGACTATACAACTACTACTTTACTATTGCGACTATAACAACTACTACTTTTACTATGGACTATAACTAACTACTACTTTTACTATTGCGACTATAACTTACTACTTTTACTATTTGCGACTATAACTTAACTACTACTTTTTACTATTTGCGACTATAACTTAAATACTTTTTACTATTTGCGACTATAACTTAACTTTACTTTGACTATAACTTAACTACTCTACTATTTGCGACTATAACTTAACTACTACTTTTTACTATTTGCGACTATAACTTAACTTACTACTTTTACTATTTGCGACTATAACTTAACTACTACTTTTTACTATTTGCGACTATAACTAAGTTATATGTTTATTTAAAATTACAAAATACGGAGAGCAGGCATGGTTACTTTTATTAATGCAGGTAATAACGATCTTGCTTGCAAATCCTACAAATTATATGATAAAAGCCTGCAATTAAAATACATTTTTTCTCTCAGTTTATTGAAAACAAAATCATGAATAATGTCCTCAAATGATATGCTAAGCAGCTTATCGGTTTTTATGCATATGCCTCAGCTAAGTGTGGTTGGTGGTGGGCCGCGACCCGCACTGTAGAAAAAGTAAGTTACACAAAAACGCACCAACTCCCCCCAAAAAAACAGCTCAAGATTTCATTGGCAATTTTTTGTCTTTGTCTGATGTGCACTTATTCTCTTAGGTTCCACGAGAACGGGTGTTAATGAAATCCAGTCCTGTATATATGTGTGTATATAATATATATAATATATATACGTGCGTGAGTTGTGTGTGGCAGCAAAATTGTACGGATGCAGGAACATATATGAATATTACAATTAGAATGCCTAAGACGAGAGGTACATATAGTCAACTAGGAAATCTAGATAAATCAAAAGAAATGAACTGTGCTACAAAGCTACAGATCAATAAATCAAATGTCGGTCAGTTCTTCATGTACTGATCACCTTTTATCTGTGCGTAAAGCACTAGAACAGCGTTCCCCAAAGTGTGCGGTACCGTCCCCAGTGGGCGCTGAAGTGTTTGGAGGGGGATGGAAGGGGAAGGCGAAGGTGGGTTCCGAAGAATTTGGGGAGGGTGGGGGTGGGTGTGTTCAGGCGATTAGGGGTCGGTGGCTTCTTAAAGAAAAAATTAAAAATAAGTATTTTAAAATAAATTATTTGTGATTTTGCGATTAAATAAACATTTAAATTTGAATTCTGCATTTAAATTCATCTTATGCCCGTTGTACACGATCCATTAATTCATCAATTTTCTATTTCATGCAATAATCATGTGAAAATTGATCATGTAAGACATAAATATATATCAATTTTCTATGTCAAAGAAAAATAGAGCATGTATATATAATGTGTGTGTGTGTGGGGCGTTGGCGAACTGTTATAATGTGAAAGGGCGTTACAAAGTTGCTACAAGTTACAATGTTGCAAAGTTGGAGGTTGGCTGAAAGTTGAATCTATGCACTAGGATAACCTTTCTGAATCATTTGTGAGTGTGATTGGAAGCAAATATCAAGTACTTTGTGTTTGGTGTGTGACGAGACGATTACGCTGTGATATTTTGTCCTTTTATAAGAGCACTGATTTCAGCATGCGTTTTTGGGTTCGTTCTTCTAGCCTGAGTCCACGCTGACTCAGGCAATCTTCAACCCATTCGACTAACCAATATAGATACTTCTTTGTAATTTACGATTGAGAAACAACGAGCGTAAATCCTTAATGCATTGTTTATAGGTTAGGCTGTGATATTTTGCATCTTTGATTCAGACATTTGATTTCATCATTTATTTGGGTTCGCTCTTCCTATCACGGACATTTCTTACTAATGCAATACGAGCGTTTTTTTTCTATGTTGAAGTTGTCTATAGTGTCGTCCATAGCACTGAGTCATTATCTTTGGAAAAGTGTTCTTGATAAGGATCACTACCACATGTCATTTAAGACAGATGTCTTTTGCATCTGATGAGTTCTTAAGGGACCCATGTTTATTAGAAACGTCTTGCCACAGTTTCTTGTGAATAGTTTCGACAAATTACATACTTCTGAGTTGTGTAACGCAGTTTGTACCTCCATTAGAAAATCGGGAGTTTAGACATTTCTTTCTCGTCTATGCAAGCGGTGGCCGCTGATAGAAATACTGAGACCAAGCTTTCTGGTTAGTCCAATCATGTTATTTGTTAGGGCCACCTTACTTCGATCAATCGACGATGATAGCATGTATTATTTCAAAGACAGCGGATTTCTATACTGACCATGATAAAAATCTCTTCTACCAAGCATACTGTCACAACCTACCAGGTATTCATTAATGACTTTTTTTTACGTCGACCAGCGATCAGCACGCTGGTAGACACAGCAAAGAATTGGTCTCTACGCGTTGATATATTCTTCTTTCTTGTTCATTTTCATGCTTCCTAGTTATAACAGGTTTAGTCCGAGAATGGAATGCTCTATCGTAATTTTCAGCTTGAGTTCAGCCTGATATCTGCACCTGTCGGTCACTTCCAACTTCAACATAGTTTTAATGGGGTGTCGTGTTAGCTGCTCCGTCCTCGATCTCCACAAACGTAGTCAGATTTCTTGATAGTCGTCTGTTTCCTGGTCCGCCACGGGACGGCGGAGTGGAATCGTGGTGAGCTTTGTTCTTCCACTGACCCTGACGCCAGCATTGACTGTCGTTGACTGCTACATGCCGATGCATCTTGTGTATAGTTCCAGAGGAAGGACGCGTTGATATACGATGTCATGTGAACTGTTGCACTCTTTGAGATTTTGTTTGTTGATTGTGCGAGTAAATCTTATACTAAACGTTGTTGCTATTGCAGTTCTGCCACAGCTCACGTGTAACCTACTCTCAATCCGTGTCGTGCCGTGCTATGATACAGAGGGCGGCGCATCAGGCGTCACCTAAGGGCGGCATTAACAGCAAAATCAAAATTGCAGTTGAAGGCTATTTTAAGGAGAAAAAAAATTGTAAGGAGAAAAAAAACATTTTTAAGAGGCGGCATTTCCAAGACTTGCATCATACTGAGAAAATATACACACGGCCTGCTTCAATCCTATGTAGTTTTCAAACTACATCGTTGCATATGTTTCAGTGTTACGACGTGGATATCAAGTAGGATCTTAGTAAGCGTCAGATCGCTGTTTGCTTTGATCACATGTTATGATCTGAGACATAGAGAACGACAACTGCTATATCTAATAAAAATTGTCATCTGCTTTTTCAGGCCTTAGGTAGAAGACACTTCACTTCAGTCTCTACTGTGCAGAAGGTAGGGGTACCAATTCCTTTCTTCACATGTGAAAAGTCGAGTGGATTAAACCCACAACCCTCTTGCGCCCGAATCGATAAACAAACGCTTGCACATTACTCTAATCCGCCCCATGTACTACTACATCTACACCATTTTTTTTAAAAGGTGGAATTAATCCTTTCTTCATTCTTTTCGTTCGCTTGAAAAAATTGTTTATATATTCAATGTTGTCTCTTGTATCCTGCCTTCCTTTCGTTCGCTTTAAAAAAATTGTTTATATATTCAATGTCTCTTGTATACTTCCTTCCTTTCGTTCGCTTGAAAAAATTGTTTATATATTCAATATTGTCTTTTCTATAAACTGCACTGTCTTGTGTAGCTCACACAGAGGTCCATATAGTTTTCTGTCCAGTGTTGTTTCGTTAGGTGGTAGGATTAATGAATGCTCGCTCAGAACACAAATTCTGAAATTGTCTGACAATATTACTAATAGAAACGGCTAGAAAGAACCAAGCATGAATTAATGGAGCGAGAGCTTAAGGAAAGACGATGAAGTTGGATAAAATATTCATGAATAATTTCTGCTAATAGTATAGCTTATCCGTGTTCTGAAATCTGTAGGGAAAAACAGAAGACCTAAAAATAACTATAATAGAAATAATAATATCTGGAAACGGCTATAATGATGACTGGAACGGCAATGGAAAGGATAGAATAAGATAGAAAATGTCATAAATGATTAAGATATGTGCTCTAGATGATGATGAAATGGTTATTTTGTGAATTACTTTTCCTCTGCATTACATTTATATATTTTTGATACTTTTAATTAAGTAGCTCACGGTATGTTTGTTGTGTGTGAGCGCGTTTGCGTGCGCCTCGTCAGTCAGCCAGCTGCTGTCTCTGCCTGTCCCTCTGCCTGTCTGTCGATCTGCCTGTCTGTCGATCTGCCTGTCTCTCTGCCTGTCCTCTGCCTGCCTGTCGTCATGCCTGCCTGTCGTCTGCCTGCTCTGTCGATCTGCCTGTCTGTCGATCTGCCTGTCTGCTGTCGATCTGCCTGTCTGCTGTCGATCTGCCTGTCTGCTGTCGATCTGCCTGTCTGCTGTCGATCTGCCTGTCTGCTGTCGATCTGCCTGTCTGCTGTCGATCTGCCTGTCTGCTGTCGATCTGCCTGTCTGCTGTCGATCTGCCTGTCTCTCTGCCCATCCGACTGTCTATCACTCTTCCTGTCTGCCTACCTGGCTGTCTATCTCTCTGCCTGTCTGCCTACCTGACTGTCTATGTCTCTCCCTGTCTGCCTACTTGACTCAATGTCTCTGCCTGTCTGCCTACTTGACTCTATGTCTCTGCCTGTCTGCCTACTTGACTCTGTCTCTGCCTGTCTGACTTTCTGACTTTCTGGCTGTCTATCCCTCTGTCTGTCTAACTATCTGTTCCTCTGTCTGTCTCTGTTTTTTCTATCTGTCTTGTCTGTCTATCTTTTTGTATGTATGCGTGCGTACGCACACTATATCAGTTTTCAATGACATTTTCTGTAACAAAATCATTGTTACTAATTTGTACAGCTACCCAAACCCAACGCATAATATCCTGTTGGAATATCATCAAATAAATCACAATTTTAAACGGATGGGTTACTTATCAAATTTGATAAAATATAAATTCCACATAGCTTTACCACTTCTCAATATCAGTCAATCATGTACCTACCACTTCTCAATATCAGTCAATCATGTACCTACCACTCTTCTCAATATCAGTCAATCATGTACCTACCACTTCTCAATATCAGTCAATCATGTACCTACCACTTCTCAATATCAGTCAATCATGTACCTACCACTTCTCAATATCAGTCAATCATGTACCTACCACTCCTCAATATCAGTTAATCATGTACCTACCACTTCCTCAATATCAGTCAATCATGTACCTACCACTTCCTCAATATCAGTTAATCATGTACCGTCTTCGTAATAAAGGTAAGCTGTAATGTATCTCCAACAAATTCTGTTTCTTTCCTTAACGGTCAACTACGCCAGATTATTGCTTCTTGTCCACTTATTGATGTTCTATTCTCAATTGTTGATCAACAGCATTTTTATACCTACTTTGTGTTACCAGAGCCAAACATGGACATTGAGCAAAGCGCAGTCACAAAAATAACTACATGTGAAATGCGTTGCCTGCGAAAAGTTACCAACAACACAAGAAAAGACAGAATCCACTAATATCAGCATAAGAAAGAAAGTTGGCACAAAACCGTGCTTGAATTACATAGAGAAACAAAGAATGAAGTGGTTTGGCCACTTAATAAGAATGCATTCAAACTCCAAAGTATACAGAGTCTTCTACAACAGAACATCGGGAAAGAAGGCAAGAGGAAGACCACGGAAAAGATGGTTAGATGGCGTAGCAGAATCCTGTGAAAGAGCAAAGATAACAATCACACAAGCCACCAGAACAGCGCAAAACAAAAACAGAAAACCACGACACTGGGCAACAACCCGGTAACAGTGTGACGACAGAAGAAGGAAGATTTTCAATTGTATGTCCACTTATTATTGATCTATTCTTAATTGTATGTCCACTTATTATTGATGTTCTATTCTCAATTGTATTTATGTCTTCACATTGCTCTTGTGCCTTCCACCTTCCGTTCCAAGATGGTTTCTACTGAGTTATATTGTAACCTGGTATCAGTTCTGACTGGAGCAGAAATCTGACACGTCGCCGAAGGACAAGCACTAGAGCTCCAAATGGTACTGAAGATTGTGACGTAAAACAAACGTTCTTGGCAAAGGTTGTTTATATATCACAATAAGAATGATTAAAATGGCCGAAAAAGAACGACCGAGGAGAGAGAGAGAGAGAGAGAGGAAGAGAGAGATTGTCTGTCGTATTCTTTTGATGGGGTTTCGTATTGACAATGTTTGCTGAAAACTTCACCCAATGGGTTAGAACTATGCTGAACAAGTTTATTATTATTAGTTGGTGTGAAAAAAAGTTCTGTGCTGTTACTGATAATTTTCTTTCCTGTAATTTGACCCTCTATCTTTTAATTAAAATTATTTGCAATGAAAAATAATTTGAGTTATGTGTCATGGAGGAGTCGTACAGTATTCTCAATAAATTTCTCGCCATTTTGTATAACCCAGCGAGTCAGTTTTTCATGTGGTGCTTGATCGACTGGAGAGTGCGGGCACAACATGGACTGCATGCCATGTCTCTATCGATTGCTGAGCTAGCGTTCTAACTAGTTGACATTTCCAGCGTGCTAATCACTTGACTACGCCAGCACCCAAACCATTTTGCTGCGACAGCGTTTAAACTTTTTATCAATTCGCCTGAACTTTAGTACGCCACAGCGCTAATTACGTGATTGTATCAACTCTTTAACCTGACTACCCAAACGCGCTAACCACATGGCTACACCATAGCTCTAACCACATGATTACACTATAGCTCTAACCATATGGCTACACCATAGCACTAACCACATGATTACACTATAGCTCTAACCACATAACTAAACCACAATTCTAATCACTTAACTGCACCAGCTAAGCAGTTGCCTTCACCAGTGCTCAAACCATATGACTGTTAACGCTATATCCACTTGACTACTCCAGCGCTCTCACCAATTGACTGGGCCAGCATTCTAACCACTTGACTGGGCCAGCACTCTTAATCACTTGACTGCTTCAGCATCTAACCACTTGACTGGGCCAGCATTTTAACCACTTGACTGGCCAGCATTTTAACCACTTGACTGGGCCAGCATTCTAACCACTCGACTAAGTTTAATCTCCAGCAATATACAAACAAAATAATAAAGATAACTGTAGCACTTGCAGAATAGACTGTAGCACTTGCAGAATAGACTGTAGCACTTGCAGAATAGACTAGCACTTGCAGAATAGACTGTAGCCATTGCAGAATAGACTGTAGCACTTGCAGAATAGAGGTGAGATAACTGTAGCACTTGCAGAATAGAGGTGAAATAACTGTAGCAATTGCAGAATAGAGGTGAGATAACTGTAGCAATTGCAGAATAGAGGTGAGATAACTGTAGCACTGGCAGAATAGAGGTGAGATAACTGTAGCACTGGCAGAATAGAGGTGAGATAACTGTAGCACTGGCGGAATAGAGGTGAGATAACTGTAGCACTGGCGGAATAGAGGTGAGATAACTGTAGCACTGGCGGAATAGAGGTGAGATAACTGTAGCACTGGCGGAATAGAGGTGAGATAACTGTAGCACTGGCGGAATAGAGGTGAGATAACTGTAGCACTGGCGGAATAGAGGTGAGATAACTGTAGCACTGGCGGAATAGAGGTGAGATAACTGTAGCACTGGCGGAATAGAGGTGAGATAACTGTAGCACTGGCGGAATAGAGGTGAGATAACTGTGGCACTGGCGGAATAGAAGTGAGATAACTGTGGCACTGGCGGAATAGAAGTGAGATAACTGTGGCACTGGCGGAATAGAAGTGAGATAACTGTGGCACTGGCGGAATAGAAGTGAGATAACTGTGGCACTGTTGGAATAGATGTGAGATAACTGTGGCACTGTTGGAATAGAAGTGCGATAACTGTGGCACTGGCGGAATAGAAGTGCGATAACTGTGGCACTGGCGGAATAGAAGTGCGATAACTGTGGCACTGGCGGAATAGAAGTGCGATAACTGTGGCACTGGCGGAATAGAAGTGCGATAACTGTGGCACTGGCGGAATAGAAGTGCGATAACTGTGGCACTGGCGGAATAGAAGTGCGATAACTGTGGCACTGGCGGAATAGAAGTGCGATAACTGTGGCACTGGCGGAATAGAAGTGCGATAACTGTGGCACTGGCGGAATAGAAGTGCGATAACTGTGGCACTGGCGGAATAGAAGTGCGATAACTGTGGCACTGGCGGAATAGAAGTGCGATAACTGTGGCACTGGCTGAATAGAAGTGCGATAACTGTGGCACTGGCGGAATAGAAGTGCGATAACTGTGGCACTGGCGGAATAGAAGTGCGATAACTGTGGCACTGGCGGAATAGAAGTGCAATACAGCTAAAAATGATGAGGTTGTAAAATTTGATTGTTAGGACCATCATCATTGCACTTTGGTGAGTAACATGTGTGCTCCGATCTCTTCCTTACACTGGAAGATCTCAGTGGCGGTGTACGACTCCGTAGACCCGGCGAGGGTCCCTGATGTAATATTTTAGACAGTGGTGACAATAGTTTGTTGGAATTTTATTTTTTTAAAGTTTTCTCTAACTTTGAATAGATTTTTGTGCCTATTATTCTCGATTTTTTTTTTACTGCCAGGCGTTATTTTTCATGCTCAACTTGAACACAAGACCTACGTTTTATAGTCCGTCTCCGATAGGACTAAGAACTCTATCTCACCTACACTGAGATCAGGAATCTCTGGGGAAAATATCCCGATAGTTCCAAGAGGGAGCGAACCTAGTACCTTCGAGATGCGAGACAAGCACCTACACTCTACACCACAGATACCTCATAAAGTACTAAATAACATCCTCAGAATGATGAAAGTCAGAATACGAAGAACGGAAAGAAAGAAAACGAACTAGAAATAAGAGATGAATAGAAGCAACAATGGCAATGATTATCTGATGCTGGCGTGTAATCGATCGTAGTCAGAAATTGTTATCACGTTTGATTGAAATAGAAAATATACATTAAGATTCAATGCAATAAGGGTAGGTAATTAAATAACATGTCATTTTAATTGTAAAAGGGATATAATCAACGAATACATTAGCTATCACAGCGCAGTTTTATGAATTAACTGTTTCTGATTTTATCTAGATTTATTGATGGTCTGTGGATTTTGTTACTGACCCAGTTAAAATGACATACGAAAACCAGTTGGAAAGATTAAGTTAAGGAAGTGCAGCTATGAAGGAACTTAATGCTGTAACAGTTTAAGTCTTGGCTATCACGTAGCAAGGAAGTAATCAGACCATGTTAGGTACACTGCAGATTTAGACAACGATCTGCGTAGAGAGATGGGGAGAGAGAGAGAGAGAATATATAATAATATATTACTAGTACAGTTCAAAGGTGAAAGACCAAATCTCGAATTAATGCAGTTTTACAAAGTCTAAATGGGTCTAGAATACAATTGATTGCCTTATGCCTATATGGCTCGATCCCTCACTCACTGTAGAAACTGCGTGTCATCTGCTAACAATATTTCACAAAGCACGAACTTCGTTGCTTCAGCAACTAGGTGATCTACGAAAAAAGTGCACGCTAGAATCGAACGAGAGTCGCTATAGTGTAGTGATTAGTGCACTCGCTTCTTAGCCGCGCGTCCGGGTTCAATTCTACAGTGGAAATTTGTTTTTTTTCCGATCTTAATGGCACGAAGATCGTCCAGCCTCCATTGGATGCCAGAGTTGCTTCCTCTAGGTTAAAAGAAACATCTTATTCTCAAACCAAGAAAGCAGAGGTAAATCAAATCGGCCATAGTAATGTTGACCCCTCATCCATCTTGTGCCGATAATCATGTTGACCCCTCATTCCCATCTTGTGCCGATAATCATGTTGAGCCCTCATCCATCTTGTGCCGATAATCATGTTGACCCCTCATTCCCATCTTGTGCCGATAATCATGCTGACCCCTCATCCATCTTGTGCCGATAATCATGTTGAGCCCTCATCCATCTTGTTCCGATAATCATGTTGACCCCTCATCCATCTTGTGCCGATAATCATGCTGACCCCCCATCCATCTTGTGCCGATAATCATGTTTACCCCTCATCCATCTTGTGCCGATAATCATGTTGACCCCTCATCCCCATCTTGTGCCGATAATCATGTTGACCCCTCATTCCCATCTTGTGCCGATAATCATGTTAACCCCTCATCCATCTTGTGCCGATAATCATGTTGATCCCTCATCCATCCTGTGCCGATAATCATGTTGAGCCCTCATCCATCTTGTGCCGATAATCATGTTGACCCCTCATCCATCCTGTGCCGATAATCAATACAAAAATACGGACCTTACACCGTATTCCCTAATTTACCTCATGTTATGAAAAAGTGTTCATTTTGCTTTTTCCTAGAACTTAACGACGCGGTTTGAATTGGAACCTAACACATTCAGAACGCAAGGCAAATTGCTTAACTTCTTCACCACATATATTGTTAAACATGTACAACGCACTGAATCGATATCTCGATCAAAAGATCTTTATCAAGTAACAAACACAAGATAACGTTGATGTAAAATGTTTGCATAATTTAAAACGGAATCTAATTTTGTTAAACAAACAGATCGACTATTTAATAGAAAAAGAGCTAAAATAACATAAATAGCAAGAAAGAAGGAAAGGAAAAGATAAATGTTAATGAACTATCGTGCAGGTCAACAAAAGATTTGTTTGCGAAAACAATAACTTGCCTACCTCTCATCCTCTACATGTTTGATCGTTAGATTAGTCTGGGAATATAAATTCTATTACACGTAATATTAGTTTGTGTGAAAAAAGTTATGAACTGTTACTGATAATTTTATTTCTTGTGATTTGGCCTTTCTTATCTTTTAATTAAAATTATTTGCAATGAAAAACAGGTTGACTTGTGTCATTAAGGGCTGACAGTTTCTTCTCAGTGCAGTTCTAACTTTTGTGGTATTTTCCTATCATTGGTAATGTCATCTTCTCCTATCTTCTGCGTATTTTCCTATCAATTGTAGCTTTCACTTCTGTGGTTATTTTCCCTATCAATTGTAGCTTTCACTTCTGTGGTTATTTTCCCTATCAATTGTAGCTTTCACTTCTGTGATATTTTCCCTATCAATTGTAATATCCAATACTGAGGTATTTATCTTCCCACTGTAGTCCTAAATTTTGTGGTATATTTCCCAATTTATTGTGATCTTCAGTTCTGTGTTATTTTTCTCTTTGTAATCTTAATTTTTGTGGTATATTCCTTTCTAGTTGTAAACTCCCTTTTTTTCTATGAATACTTTTTTCAATTGTTATCGTCACTCTTGAATTAGTTCCAAATCCGCCACTATGGTGCTCTTATATCTCCCACGTTGACTTGACATGTTCTCAACGAAGTTGTAATCTATCCCCTACCCTCAGTGGTAGTCCTCCCCTTGTTGCGTCATAATTTCCTCACCATAGTATTCTTCCAAATAGTATTATCCGGCACTGTAGTATTCTTCCAAATTGTATTATCCGGCACTGCAGTATTCTTCCAAATAGTATTATCCGGCACTGTAGTATTCTTCCAAATTGTATTATCCGGCACTGTAGTATTCTTCCAAATTGTATTATCCGGCACTGTAGTATTCTTACAAATTGTATTATCCGGCACTGTAGTATTCTTACAAATTGTATTATCCGGCACTGTAGTATTCTTCCAAATTATATTATCCGGCACTGTAGTATTCTTCCAAATTGTATTATCCGGCACTGTAGTATTCTTCCAAATTGTATTATCCGGCACTGTAGTATTCTTACCTTGATGAAGAAATCAACGCTTGTGTAGGGAGTGCGGCTACTACATTCGGCATACTATCAAAGCGATCGTGGGACAACACAAAACTGACATTTCAGACGAAGATCCAAATATCGAGCCTGTGTAATTAGTTCTTTACTATATGGCTCAGAAACATGGACAGCCTACTCAAGACACGAGAGGAGACTTAACATCTTTCACCTTCGATGTCTCCGCAAGATAATGAACATCAGGTGGTACGACAAGATAACCAACTCTGAAGTACTGCAACGTGCAAAACTGCCTTCCATCATGGGCATGATCAGCAGTAGACGACTAAGATGGTTGGGACATGTGAGAAGAATGGAAACTTGCCGCATACCAAAGCAAATGTTGTTCTGTGAACTTTCGGAGGAAGAGGCACCAGGGCAGACCACTGCTCAGATATAAAGATGTCTGCAAAGCCTCAATGAAAACTTTTCTATAGGTCCCATCACATGGGAGGAACTAGCTGATGACAAGAGTTGTGTGGAAAGCCAAATTACGAAAGAGCGCAGAGTCTTTTGAGAAGAGACTTATGTACGAGCTGAACGACAAGAGAGAAAAGCGAAAACTCAGAAGTTGTCACAGTAAAACACTTGCCAATTGACCGTCTGTAAAGATGAAAAAGGCCACATAGTATTCTTACCTATTGTAATATCCTACTCTGTAGTATTTTCAGCTGTAGTATCCCCTGTTTAGTATTCTAAATTTCAATATGCCCTCTGTAGTATTCCCCTCAGTTGTTATATCCCTCTCTGTAGTGTACCCAATTGTAATATCACCATCTGTAGTATTCTCCTTAATTGTAATATCTCTGTAGTATTCTCCTCAATTGTAATATCTCTGTAGTATTCTCCTTAATTGTAATATCTCTGTAGTATTCTCAACTGTAATATCACCCTCTGTAGGGACTAATTGTATATCACGGTGACTGACTGTAATATCTGTAGTGTAGAGGTTAGGTGTTCGACTATTGTGACAAATGTAACCGGTTCGGTCCCGGCGGAGCCATCGGAATATTTTTTCAGAGATCCCTGATATCAGTGTAGGGGAGATCAAGTTCTAAGTCCTATTGAAGACGGACGATAAAACGTAGGTCCCGTGTTTAATTTGAGCACTAAAAGAATCCTTGGCAGTTCAAAATCGAAAAGAGCAGGCTGGAAAGCCGCTGCCCGTGCAAAAAACTCATTAAACAAAGATTTTAAATAAAATTCTTACAAAAATATCATCTTAAAAATTACAACGGGGACCCTCGCCGGTGCTACGAAGTTGGTGCACTGAAGCTGATATCTTTCTGTTAAGAAAGAGATCGGAGCACACATGATTACTAATCTAAGTGTAATGATGATGGTCTAACCAATCAAGCAATGTTTGCTCTTTGGAAATGAGTTAATTTGGTGTCGAACATGAAGAAAATAAGGAGGAAGGCGGGTTGGACATGGGTATCTTGCCTCATATTCAAGTGGGGACCAGTTAAAAAAAAGGTTAAGAACCACTGTTTTAGAGCAACAATTTTCTGATTGTATCAATATATTTAAATTAAAAAAAATTTGCTACTTTTTGTTTTCCCATTTTTTTTTTAAAATTCACAGAATTGGCTATCCGACCAAATCGATTATTATAATGCGCTTCAGCGAGTTCAGGCTAAAAAATATCATTGAATTCAATCACAAAAATGACATAATGTTCCTAGAAAGGGTCACACACACGCATGATACGTGTACATACGCATACATATTAGCACGGTCATTATCTCTGTACCTGGCAAAATCTGTCATGAACATAGACTTAAGTCCTGGCTGCCATATGGATCGATTGTTGTCAAGTAACGCTGTATAAAATTAGTATTTTCCAGTAAGATTACACAACAGCCGTTGTTGTCTGTCCACAGCTACACATTTTGGGCTGGGTGTAAGGACGGTTAATGAGAACATAAGGCTTAAGTCCTGGCTGCCATATGGATCGATTGTTGTCAAGTAACGCTGTATATAATATTAGTATTTTCCAGTAAGATTACACAACAGCCGTTGTTGTCTGTCCACAGTTACACATTTTGGGCTGGGTGTAAGGACGGTTAATGAGAACATAAGGCTTAAGTCCTGGCTGCCATATGGATCGATTGTTGTCAAGTAACGCTGTATAAAATTAGTATTTTCCAGTAAGATTACACAACAGCCGTTGTTGTCTGTCCACAGCTACACATTTTGGGCTGGGTGTAAGGACGGTTAATGAGAACATAAGGCTTAAGTCCTGGCTGCCATATGGATCGATTGTTGTCAAAACGCTGTATATATATTAGTATTTTCCAGTAAGATTACACAACAGCCATTGTTGTCTGTGCACAGTTACACATTTTGGGCTGGGTGTAAGGACGGTTAATGAGAACATAAGGCTTAAGTCCTGGCTGCCATATGGATCGATTGTTGTCAAGTAACGCTGTATAAAATTAGTATTGTCCAGTAAGATTACACAACAGCCGTTGTTGTCTGTCCACAGCTACACATTTTGGGCTGGGTGTAAGGACGGTTAATGAGAACATAAGGCTTAAGTCCTGGCTGCCATATGGATCGATTGTTGTCAAGTAACGCTGTATATAATATTAGTATTTTCCAGTAAGATTACACAACAGCCATTGTTGTCTGTGCACAGTTACACATTTTGGGCTGGGTGTAAGGACGGTTAATGAGAACATAAGGCTTAAGTCCTGGCTGCCATATGGATCGATTGTTGTCAAGTAACGCTGTATAAAATTAGTATTTTCCAGTAAGATTACACAACAGCCGTTGGTTGTGCACAGCTACACATTTTGGGCTGGGTGTAAGGACGGTTAATGAGAACATAAGACTTAAGTCCTGGCTGCCATATGGATCGATTGTTGTCAAGTAACGCTGTATATAATATTAGTATTTTCCAGTAAGATTACACAACAGCCGTTGTTGTCTGTGCACAGCTACACATTTTGGGCTGGGTGTAAGGACGGTTAATGAGAACATAAGACTTAAGTCCAGGCTGCCATATGGATCGATTGTTATTAAGTAACGCTGTATATAATATTAGTACTTTCCCTCCACACTACAGAAAAATCCAGCGATTTAAGCAGTTTGGAGTTGCCCATTGTAAAAGTAAAACTGGATCCCTGAGGAGCAGAGTGATTAGTGTATTTAATCAGCGAGCCACGGTAACCATCAGTATGCATTCTCTTCGATATCTGTTGGGTGAGACTGAGCACCTATGGGTCTGCTCGGAGTGCAATGACGTCAGTTTAGAAACCAATAACCAGTACTTCAGGTTTTAAACCAGCCGTTGTTGTATATGCATAAAGCGTTGTTGTATATGCATAACAGCCGTTGTTGTATATGCATAACTACACATTTTGGTCTGGGTGTAGCGACGGCTCTTGAGAACATAAGGCTACGTCCTGCCTTCCATACTGATCGATTGTTGTCAAGTAACGCTGTTTATATTATTAGTATTTTCCGCCTGTGTACTGCCGGGGCCCACAATGGAAGCAACGAATAGTACCACTACTACCTTCAAGGCATGTCGTAAGAGGCGACTGATGTAGGACCTAGAGAAGCTACACTAGTAAATAAAAAGCATCGCAGAAATCGGATGTACTGGCCTACTTTACTTGTATAACTGGCACAACGTAAAATCGCTCTAATCGCTCTAGGCTCAGATCACATACAAATCAGTGATTAACATGTGTTTGATATGGAGCGTTTGAAGAAAAAGATTATTAGTACTTTCTACTGAGGTTACACAACAGCCGTTGTAGTGTGTGCACAGCTACACATTTTGGGCTGGGTGTAAGGACGGTTAATGAGAACATAAGGCTTAAGTCCTGGCTTCACTATTGATCGCTTGCTGGTAAGTAATGCTGTATATAATATTAGAGCTTTCCAGTGAGTTAATACAACAGCTGTTGTTGTATATGTGCACAGCTCGTATATGTGCCCACCCTCGTATATGTGCCCCTAGCCTCGTATATGTGCACAGCTACACATTTTGTTGCGCTTCGCACGTGGAGGCATGACCAGGAAATATACTGACATTTTTTTCATTTTCATGCAGGGACAACCCGGATACATACTAGAATAGCTAATAAAACAAGCACAGCCTCATGTAACATAAGACTGTTCAGCTCAAGTGGAAATTCCCGGTAATTGTTTTTGCCACGTAACATGACCCTTGCATTTGATTATTGTTAAATTAAAAGGAATTTATTTGAAAACAAACACAATATGCAAAAACAAGTTGATATTTGCTCGCAAATTAAATTTAACGCTAAGGGATATCGGGTTTTGTTAGAACTTTTCATCCTAGGGACTCTTAGAAGAATCTTGTTAAATTTCAATAAAGCTTACAGTATTTTATCAAATATGTAAACGCCAGCATACCCTAATGGAAATTTCTGATGTTCTAAACCTTCTTTTCACATTATATGCTAGAAGAACCTTGATTGTCTGATTCTTATTCTTTTGATAAGGTTTCTTTGTATGCAGGTTTGATTTAAATTGTTTGCTTCGCTGTCCATGGCATTTTCAGCATTCTTCTGTGAAACCACATCTCTGTGGCTTCCAGTGATCTTATTGATTGTTCATTGTCCATGATTCGCTGCCATACAAGTACTGGTTCAATTTGGCACTGGAGTATTCGTTTTCGCAGTGTCATTTGTAGTGAATTCACGCATAGTATATTTTTCATTTTCATAAAAGCTTCTTTGGCTTGAGCTATTCTACTCCTAATCTATGTTTTACATCTTCCATCTGATGTTAGAACTGTTCCCATACACTTGAATCGAGGGACTTGTTTCAGTGCTGTGTTATTTATTGTACCATTGCATTTTGGTTCTCAGAGATAAACGCTACCTCTGTTTTCTTTATATTCATGCTTAATCCTTTCTTTTCACTTTCTTTTTTCTCTCACTAATTATGTGTACACATTTCACATATTCAGCATGGGATAACTACTGCAATTACTCTCAATACACAAATCTAGCAACAAAACAAATGTCCTTTTACTGTGACTGTTTATTTTTTCAATTGCACCTTATACGATTCATAGTTCTAATTGTAACCGTTTTTTCGCACTCTCATTTTTTGTTTCGCAAAATCGGACTTTCGTTTAGTTACCAGCTTAATTTAAACCACAGTTACACTTAATATGGTTTTAAAAATGATCTGATTAAAAAAAAAATTTCTTTAATATGCAAATTAGATTCCAATATGGCCGCCATTACTAAAAATAGATACTTTTTTCAAACAAGATTACTCAAGAGCCAATTGTTTGAAAGCCTTCATTTTTTAGCATACATGTTCGAGCATACATGTTCGAGCATACATGTTCTTTAGCATACATGTTCGAGCATACATGTTCTTTAGCATACATGTTCTCGAGCATACATGTTACGAGCATACATGTTCGAGCATACATGTTCAGAACATGTTCATACATGTTCGAGCATACATGTTCGAGCATACATGTTCGAGCATACATGTTCAGCACATACATGTTCGAGCATACATGTTCGCAACAGTCAGTTGGTTAATGTGAAGTAAAATATTTGAATTTCATACAGAACTTTAAAAAAAAATGAATTTAAATTATATACCACTCCCAAAAGTGGTAAAACCATTGATCAAACTTGCTTAAATTGAAGAAAATATAGCTATTTTTTATTGGTTTGAGATTATATTACTTCAGATTAAGCATTACATATCTAAGAATATGTGTGCCAAATTGCAAGTCAATTAGACCAAAAATGTTTGAGATATCATGTTTGAAAGTTTGACAACAACACAAAAAATACAATTGACGGGAAACTTGAAAAAACAAAACCTTTCCACTATTTTACTTACCAGAGTGCTGCTAATGACCACCTGTTGTGTACATATCTCCTTCTCTGGCTTCTGTGGTATCTAGGAAGCCTTTTCTGATGGCTCTCAGTGTTTTTCATCTTTTCTGTGTTGCTTTTGATGCCTAAATATTCAGTATATATATATGGAACTGCAGTAAAACTATTTGATTGGCAAAACACGTAATTACAAAGTACTGTAGTTTTACAAATTACAAAAACAATGACAGAATACAGCAACGTTTCGACCAACAAGGCCTTTATCAAGCAAACGAACAAACAGCAGTGACAAATTAAAATGAAACACAAATGGACGACCAAATACAAACGTATCTAAGGAAAATCTGGAATAAAAACGAATAACGAAATAAATGTAACACAAAAACACACATAAAAACTAGAAATAGAACGGAAAAGAAACAATGAAACATCTAGTAAATATATAACTTGAATACATGCAACATATACCCATATAGATTACAAAGCATGGGAAGAGAAAGTACTAAGAAGCATAAGAATGTAATACATGCAACATATACCCTAGAGTTACAAAGCATGGAAGAGAAAGTACTAAGAAGCATAAGAATGTAATACGTTGAGCCCGTGGTCGCAAGGTACCATACAAAAAAATCAACCGATTCTCCAGAGCAAATCGACTGCGATCATCCGAGGAACATGATCGGATGGCGGTGACCTGGACATCGTGAGCTCCTAAATGGCCAGTATCATTCCTTCACCTTTTGATGCCTTCACCACCGAACAATTTATTCGAATGGTGTCCTTGATTTTACAACTTTCCACAAAATAGTATCCACTGGGAAGCCCAAGTTTAGAAAACTTCGTGTTTCTTCCTTGAATTATTGTTGCACAGAATCTTCGTTTATTTGATCTACCAGACTTCTGTTTGTTACCCATTCTACTTTTAATTAAATATGAATATCTAGCTAGTATAATTGACCTTCCAAACAATGAATCAACGTTCGTTTCAAATGACAAAGTTTGAAAAAATATTTTTACATTCAGAAATTTCCAGTGTTTTCATTTAGTCTCCATGAGAACTTTGTCGGGAATCTCACATTATTAGAGTAGTGTCCCTTAGTGGATATGTCCTCGTTCTTGTTATAAATCAATTTCCATAATTAAATCGCATTTTATGTGAGGGGGTGGAGTGTAATTGTGTAGAAACATAGTAACTAAGTGTAAACAATGGTTGCTAAGGAAAATTGTGAGGAGGGTGATCACATAAACATGCATGTAATGAAAACACTAAGGCTTTTAGACGTTCAAAAACAATTTGAAGTTGTAGTCAAATGCATGTATTTTCTAAAAATGCAATTACTAAAAACGGCAAGTCTCATAATGTTTCGCCATAATTCGGGATATATCTACCTTGAAAGCACTCGTGCTTATTAATTTGTACATGCTGGAGTGCAGGGTAATGAGCGTGCTGACTTTCTTGCAAACAATCACCTGACTCAAGTGGGCAGAAGTATGGACAGAGCCGATATCATCAATGCGGCACGCTCTCATTTATGTGATCTTGGCAAGTCTCAGACTTGAACGAGTTGGAGAATTAGGAGTAGTTTGGATATGCCAAACAGTGTCGTCTTCGTAGTAGAGAGAGAAGATATACTAATCAACTTCTCATGGGGGTACGGTCAGGCCGTGCCGTGCTATGATACAGAGAGGCGACCGCATCAGGCGGCACAGTAAGGTGGGCGGCATAAGCAGCAAAATAAAAATTACTATTGCAGGTTATTTTAAAGAAAATGACTTGGGGAGCAGCATTTCGAAGACAAATGACTTAGGGAGCAGCATTTCGAAGACTTGCATCATACTGACAAAATATACCGCACGGTCCTGCGTACGGTGAGCAAATGGACTTTGGGATGGCTGCTGCAGCGGAGGACAGAGCACGAACGGGAATTCCCATTGTGTCATGACGTCGATCGCATAAAATAAATTATTAGTTATGTTCTTGTTGTACAAAATCAAACCTAAATAAACGACGATATAGAAATAAAATGTTGTTTTCTTGAGTAATTGCTACAAGTGATCAAAAACAAATCTTTAGTTGCAAACAAAATGATGTTCAAGGGAATACTGTCACATATTAGCTAATTAATAACGAAAAAGGAAAAATTTACAAGAACATGAAACTGAATTAAATTGACGTCTGTGCGCAGTGTAATTTATTAAGTAAAAAACATCCAAGTAAAAACATTAATTGCTAGATTGGAAGAGCTTCGATTGAAGATTGGAGTGGCCAAAAAAGAGCAGCAAAACAGACGTATTAGTAGGCTCATTAATCACGTATCAGACATGTAAAGCTTATAACACATAACATATAACTGGAATCTGAAGTAATAAAACATAGTTCACATGTGTGGGCAGCAACTTTGACTACACGGAAGATACCAAAAACACGTAGTTCACATGTGTGGGCAGCAACTTTGACTACACGGAAGATAGCAAAAACACATAGTTCACATGTGTGGGCAGCAACTTTGACTACACGGAAGATAGCAAAAACACATAGTTCACATGTGTGAGCAGCAACTTTGACTACACGGAAGATAGCAAAAACACATAGTTCACATGTGTGAGCAGCAACTTTGACTACACGGAAGATACCAAAAAATAAATTATGCTACGAATTGTCATAGCAACACCAGAGATTAAGGTTTTTTTAAATGAAACTTCTAAGTTATATAGTTTTAAAAATGAAACTCTCAAGTTATATAGTTTTAAAAATGAAACTCAAGTTATATAGTTTTAAAACTAAATAAAAAATGTTCAATTCCAATATTGTCTCAATCCTAACATATGCCAGCGAAGTTGCAAAATGACTATAGTCCGTTCAACAACTCATGCCCACAGTCCAATGCGAATTGTAGCAAAACCATCAGTTCCACAGTAGCGAAACTTACCCAACCTTAGAATTATACCGACGCAAATGTCTGATGGAAGAAATTGCTATAGAAAACCTGGATTTTGTAATATAACGGTTTCCTTTGATGTTGGCGGCATATTTGGCTAGTCTAAAACGAAATTTTAGTTTTTACAGTAAACGCATACATATCACATTTAATGACAAGTCTCATGGAAAGGCGTATCATCTCAGCTTATACATGGGGGTCAATGTTGAGACTTGCAGTACAGTCATGAAATAAACAAGAAATATAGACATAGTTGTATTATTGTTTATAAATAACTTACATTACAGTTAACGTTTGTCATGTCATCCCCTTTCACGTCCAGGCTTGGGACTGGCAATGGTGGAGCTCAAGTAGTAGCATGTCCCTTGCGGAACGTCGCATTCATCACAGCCCGCCTGAAAAGCTCTATATCTCTTGCAATTTCTCCTGCAATTTCTCCTGCCTCTTACAGCATCATGTTCAGGGTTTCTTTGATGTCCTGCTGCCATCTTCGTCTTGGTCGTCCCCTGCCTCATTTTCCAGGAACCATGCCTTCCATTACCTTTCTCTCCAGAGCACTGTGGCGTTTAATGTGGCCAAACTATTTCATCTTCCGGGACATAATGTTATTTATGAGCCAATGCTCCTTGATATTCAGGTCTTGTAGGATGTCTTTGTTTCTGTCCAGGATGTTCTACGAACTTTTCTATAGTACCTTGTTATGGCGGAGCTACTGGAGAGATTCTTGTCAAATTGCTACTTCTTCGTTACAATGTGCGTGTGTTAACATATGTATATGGCCTTTTTCGTCTCTACGGACGGTCAATTGGCAAGTGTTTTACTGGGACAACTTCCGAGTTTTCGCTTTTCTCTCTTGTCGTTCAGCTCATACATAAGTCTCTTCTCAAAAGACTCTCGCCTTTTGCAATTTGGCTTTCCACAAAACTCTTGTCATCAGCTAGTTTTTTCCATGTGCTGGGACCTATAGAACAGTTTTTCATTGAGGCTTTACAGACATCTTTATATCTGAGTAGTGGTCTGCCCTGGTGCTTCTTCTCCTCCGAAAGTTCACAGAACATTTGTTTTGGTATGCGACAAGTTTCCATTCTTCTCACATGCTACAACCTTCTTAGTCATCTACTGCTGAGCATACCCATGATGGAAGGCAGATTTGCACGTTTCAATACTTCACAGAGTTGGTTATCTTGTCGTACCACCTGATGTTCATAATCTTGCGGAAACATCGAAGGTGAAAGATGTTAAGTCTCCTCTCGTGTCTTGAGTAGGCTGTCCATGTTTCTGAGCCCTATAGTAACGAACTACTTACACAGCCTCGATATATTTAAATCTTCGTCTGAAATGTCAGTTTTGTGTTGTCCCACGCTCGCTTTGATAGTTTGCCGAATGTAGAACATATGTCGTAGGGAGGTATTACTATAATAAAATAGTTTTTTTCTCTGGTTCTTGTATACTGTAGTACAGATGACCCATATGTGCCTCTTTGCGGAAATGCGCGTATAGCATTAATGATACTTTTGCATTGTAACTTCAAACTCATTAGAAATGTTATATCAATGTCTGTTTTGAGAAGTCAACAATATGACCCAATAGCCTCACACTAATTTCGATATACGCCTTTAACTAGAAGTCTATCTCCCACTAATGACGTCAATTGTTTACCATGTTCAAGCCCAAGTCTATTTGGTGCATGGAAATGCAAGAATTCTTCCAAAAACCACGAAATTCGTCCTGAATGTTGCTATTTTTGTCATCAATGTATTAAATGGCTGTAAACATTAGTTTTCTCCAACCATGTCTATGGACACGTTAAATATATAGCACAAAAAGGAAACTTCTAGATGGTATGATTGTTTGAATGGCAAAACATATTTTGTAGAGTTGGGAACATGTATAGTTCACATGCAAGTTTTCAAGTTATTTCATCAAATGGTAACAAAGATAAGATTTTTATCTGTGGGCATGACAAGTTGAACGGACTTATAAGATATACTATAGAAAGTAGTTGAATGCAGTTAAAAATAGATGTATGTAAAAAATAAGGAACATATAATGGAATTAATTCGGAAGAATTGATGAAATCCGTGAAATGTCTGGTGGTCGTTACTGCCTGTAATACCTTTTTTTGTGCGGTGTAGAACAGAAGGGACATGAGCCTGTAGAATTTTAATGGCCGCATGGCTAGCACAGTTGTCACGAAACTGTTCAGGTTAGAATGTTTTCTTTATGTCTACGACAGAAAAAAATTCATTGGCCGTAACGTAGATTGAACCCGGGTCTCTCACATGGGAGCCGCGCTCTAATCCATTCGGCCAGACGCTCCACCTGGTCAACCACTAATAACAACTAATGCCTTCTCCAAGAGATGTCAAATGGTATGCATACTGAAGGTTCCCGTGGTTCACTAGTTAAACACACTCCTCACTCTGTTACTCGGGGATCTAGTTCTACCTCTGCAACGTGTAATTAAATCCCCTTAAATCGCTGGATAGGCTAACCAAGAAACCTAAGTACATAGTTATAAAAGAATCATCATCATCAAGGTGCGTATCCTTTATAGGACGTTGCTCTCTTTACAGCGCATCTGAAATTCCAGTTCACTCATTTCGTCGATGGTCATATTCATGGTTTCATTAATATCTTGTAATCATCTTCTTCTTGGCCTGCCTCTGCGTCTTGGGACCCTGCCCTCCAAAATTGCTCTCTCCAGGCCATCGTGACTCTTGATGTGGGCAAAGTATCTAACTTGTCTGTATAGTATATTTATCAGTCAATTGTCTTCAACATTCATTTCTTTGAGGACATCAGTGTTCTTCCTTTTTTCTGTCCATGGTATTCGTAAGATCTTTCTGTAGCATTTCGTTTCAAAGTACTAGATTTTCATTCTTATTGTTATAAAAGAATACATATAATAAATGTTGAAGAAAATATAAGCTCTAGTTAACAGTATAGTGTTATGTAGTTTATACCGATCAACAATCATTATATTTGTGAAACTATTGTGAGGGCACTGGAGTGCTAAGTGTAACGAGGTTACATCTTGATACAAGAAAACAAATGTAAAAGTAATACGTTTATCTACGACTACTGCGGACGTTCTTCTGAGTACTAGAACTTTTTGTTAAAAAAATCACAATATAATTTAAATGTTGAAGAAATGTAAGCTCTAGTTAACAGTATAGTGTTATGTAGTTTATACCGATCAACAATCAAAATTTGTGAAACTATTGTGATTGCACTGGAGTGCTAAGTGTAACGAGGTTACATCTTGATACAAGAAAACAAATGTAAAAGTAATACGTTTTATCTACGACTACTGCGGACAGTTACACTTAATCTGAGTAAAAGCTAGAACTATATGCTGGTAAACAAACATCACAAGTAATATAATTCAAATTGTTGTTGTTGTCAGCTAGCAAGAAGTCATTGTCGGTCAAACAAATAACAGCAGTGTTGCAGTTCTTTCTCGACTTTCGTACGTAACATTTTTTCTCTCCGCTTGTTAACGGGGCTCGTAAGGGGAGCAAAGAATAGTAACACTGCGGAACATTTGTTTTGGTGTCGACACGTGTCCTTTCTTCTCACATGCTCCAACCATCTTAGTCGTCTTACTGCTGAGCATGCCCATGATGGAAGGCAGGTTTGCACGGTGCAGTACTTCAGAGTTGGTTATCTTGTCGTACCACCTGATGTTCAGAATCTTGCGGAGACATTGAATGTGAAAGATTTTAAGTTTACTCTAGTGCCTTCAGTAGGCTATCCATGTTTCTGAGCCATGTAATAAAGAACTAATTACAGGATCGATATATTTGAATCATTGTCTGCAATTATAGTTTTGTTTTGTCCCACGCTCGCTTTGATTGTTTGCCGAATGTAATAGCCGCACTCCCTATACGAGCGTTGATTTCTGCATCAAGAGAAAGGCTGGCAGTGACTATGAACCCTAGATAGCAACATTTTTGAACTGGTTTATGATGGCTACCATTTAAAGTGATATTTGTTGTGTTACCTCCCTGACATAGAGTAAATATGTCGCATGCCTTGGCCAAATTATTGATTAAGCGTTGCCTGAAGTACATGAAGTCATAAAAAAAATGTGCTAACACAGCGTTAGTAAAAGCATTAACTATTGTAACTAATTTCACTTCCCAAGTTGTTTCCCAAGTACAGGGTGTTGATAAAGTCACTGTGCAGTGAAATTACGCCCGGGCGAGACTACGTCATGAGACATGTGGATTTTCAAAGATGCCTAAAAAATTGTAACGTAGATCGTCATTATTCATCTAGATCATCGTTTCACAAAGTTGGCGGTACCGCCCTCCAGTGGGCGCCAAAACGATCTAGGGGGCGGTAGTGTTTTCAGAAGAATTTGAACGGTGTTCATGCGATTAGGGATCGGTGACTCCTTAAAGAAGTTAATTATAAATATTTTAAAATAAATTATTTTTGTGATTTTGCGATTGAATAATCATTTAAAATCCGAATTCTGCATTTTAATTTTTCTTATGCCCGCCTTACGCCATCCATTTTTTAATCAATTTTCTATTTCATGCATATAAGCATGTGAAAATTGACCATGTATTACTGAAATATATATCAATTTTCTATGTCAAAGAGAAAAAAAAGAATGTTTATATGTGGAGGGGCGCTGGCAAACTTTTATAATGTGAAGGGGGTGGGGGAAAGAGGGCGTTACAACGTTTATGTTGCGCAAAGTGGGCGGTGGGCCGAAAATGTTTGGGAATCTATGATCTAGATACTGCTGCTATTGGCTGGCTTGTATTCGGTAAAGCGGCTGAACACGACTTGAGTGTCTGGAAATTTCAGCACATATTGTCGAATTACTTATGCAGTATATTTGCCACCATTAACGAAATACATGTTCCACCAAATATACACTGTCTTCAATGATTCAACACCATTTCCTTTCAGCAATGAAATGGTGAATTTAACAACGGCTTGTTGTCTACTGCTGCATACAGGACTGTGGAACTTAGAATATCATGACGTAAATTTCAATCATGAAATTTCAGAGCAATGTTCAACACAATCTTTCTCCCCACATTATGTTACCAGTGCCAAACCTGGACGCTGACAACAAACGATAGAAGAAAACTAGTCACAACAGAGATGAAGTGTCTACGCAGAATGCTGGGTGTAACAAGAAGAGACCGGTTGAGAAATGAAGACATCAGGAAAAAGTGGGTACAACATCAGTACTAGACTTTATCAAGAAACAACAAATTAAATGGTTCGGTCACGTAAGCAGATTACCATCAGACAGTGCACCCAAAGAGCAATGCTGCTCCGATACAATGGGTACAAAGCAAAAGGCCGGCCACGCAAAAGATGGACCTCAGAGATAACAGAGGCGACGAAAGAGACTATCTACGAAGCGCATACTAGGGCCCGTTTTAGAAATCTCTTCCTGACCTGACGCTGTGAGGCATACAGGATTCGAGAAAGAAAGAAAGAAAGAATTTCAATCATTCGTGACGTAATTACTAAAATATTTTCAAATTCACTGCACAACGAATTTATAAACACTGTATAAAGTGTTGCGTGACCTTAAAAACACTTTGTATAGTCTATGAATGAAAATAGCCTATACATAATGTATATTACTTCCAATAGACTAATCACAAGTCTGTCCTTGTAAAGTTCATCTCCAGTTCGCTCAAATTTCATCAAAAGTAATTTGCGATTGTGTAACTTCCCCGTTATTACGCAATGTTGAATCTCATTACTTATGCTTACTACATTTTCTGGTATTTTCTCAGTCATTCGCCCACTGACTCCCCACAATTCGCCCACTGACTCCCCCCTAGAGTTGACACAATTCTAGCACAAAATCTGATACGAAATATCGTTAATTGTAATCAACAGAATTAAATGTCATATCTAATATCATTTGTTATTACGTCTATCAATTTCTCTACTGGTTTCTGCTGTTAAATCTCATCAGTTTATGTTTTGTTTGTTTGACTGATATATCTACTGTAGTTTGGGGGTTACTGTGGTTGTTAAGTGCTCAACCCCATGCCTTGCGTTTTGTTTGTTTGACTGATATATCTACTGTAGTTTGGGGGTTGTTACTGTAGTTGTTAAGTGCTCAACCCCATGCCTTGTGTTTTGTTTGTTTGACTGATATATCTACTGTAGTTTGGGGGTTACTGTGGTTGTTAAGTGCTCAACCCCATGCCTTGCGTTTTGTTTGTTTGACTGATATATCTACTGTAGTTTGACTGATATATCTACTGTAATTTGACTGATATATCTACTATAGTTTGACTGATATATCTACTATAGTTTGACTGATATATCTACTGTAGTTTGACTGATATATCTACTATAGTTTGACTGATATATCTACTATAGTTTGACTGATATATCTACTGTAGTTTGACTGATATATCTACTGTAGTTTGACTGATATATCTACTGTAGTTTGACTGATATATCTACTGTAGTTTGACTGATATATCTACTGTAGTTTGACTGATATATCTACTGTAGTTTGACTGATATATCTACTGTAGTTTGACTGATATATCTACTGTAGTTTGACTGATATATCTACTGTAGTTTGACTGATATATCTACTGTAGTTTGACTGATATATCTACTGTAGTTTGACTGATATATCTACTGTAGTTTGACTGATATATCTACTGTAGTTTGACTGATATATCTACTGTAGTTTGACTGATATATCTACTGTAGTTTGACTGATATATCTACTGTAGTTTGACTGATATATCTACTGTAGTTTGACTGATATATCTACTGTAGTTTGACTGATATATCTACTGTAGTTTGACTGATATATCTACTGTAGTTTGACTGATATATCTACTGTAGTTTGACTGATATATCTACTGTTGTTTGACTGATATATCTACTGTAGTTTGACTGATATATCTACTGTAGTTTGACTGATATATCTACTGTAGTTTGACTGATATATCTACTGTAGTTTGACTGATATATCTACTGTAGTTTGACTGATATATCTACTGTAGTTTGACTGATATATCTACTGTAGTTTGACTGATATATCTACTGTAGTTTGACTGATATATCTACTGTAGTTTGACTGATATATCTACTGTAGTTTGACTGATATATCTACTGTAGTTTGACTGATATATCTACTGTAGTTTGACTGATATATCTACTGTAGTTTGACTGATATATCTACTGTAGTTTGACTGATATATCTACTGTAGTTTGACTGATATATCTACTGTAGTTTGACTGATATATCTACTGTAGTTTGACTGATATATCTACTATAGTTTGACTGATATATCTACTGTAGTTTGACTGATATATCTACTGTAGTTTGACTGATATATCTACTGTAGTTTGACTGATATATCTACTGTAGTTTGACTGATATATCTACTGTAGTTTGACTGATATATCTACTGTAGTTTGACTGATATATCTACTATAGTTTGACTGATATATCTACTGTAGTTTGACTGATATATCTACTATAGTTTGACTGATATATCTACTGTAGTTTGACTGATATATCTACTGTAGTTTGACTGATATATCTACTGTAGTTTGACTGATATATCTACTGTAGTTTGACTGATATATCTACTATAGTTTGACTGATATATCTACTGTAGTTTGACTGATATATCTACTGTAGTTTGACTGATATATCTACTGTAGTTTGACTGATATATCTACTGTAGTTTGACTGATATATCTACTGTAGTTTGACTGATATATCTACTATAGTTTGACTGATATATCTACTGTTGTTTGACTGATATATCTACTATAGTTTGACTGATATATCTACTGTAGTTTGACTGATATATCTACTGTAGTTTGACTGATATATCTACTGTAGTTTGACTGATATATCTACTATAGTTTGACTGATATATCTACTATAGTTTGACTGATATATCTACTGTAGTTTGACTGATATATCTACTGTAGTTTGACTGATATATCTACTGTTGTTTGACTGATATATCTACTGTTGTTTGACTGATATATCTACTGTTGTTTGACTGATATATCTACTGTTGTTTGACTGATATATCTACTATAGTTTGACTGATATATCTACTGTAGTTTGACTGATATATCTACTGTAGTTTGACTGATATATCTACTGTAGTTTGACTGATATATCTACTGTAGTTTGACTGATATATCTACTGTAGTTTGACTGATATATCTACTGTAGTTTGACTGATATATCTACTGTAGTTTGACTGATATATCTACTGTAGTTTGACTGATATATCTACTATAGTTTGACTGATATATCTACTATAGTTTGACTGATATATCTACTGTAGTTTGACTGATATATCTACTGTAGTTTGACTGATATATCTACTGTAGTTTGACTGATATATCTACTGTAGTTTGACTGATATATCTACTGTAGTTTGACTGATATATCTACTGTAGTTTGACTGATATATCTACTATAGTTTGACTGATATATCTACTGTAGTTTGACTGATATATCTACTATAGTTTGACTGATATATCTACTGTAGTTTGACTGATATATCTACTGTAGTTTGACTGATATATCTACTGTAGTTTGACTGATATATCTACTGTAGTTTGACTGATATATCTACTATAGTTTGACTGATATATCTACTATAGTTTGACTGATATATCTACTGTAGTTTGACTGATATATCTACTGTAGTTTGACTGATATATCTACTGTAGTTTGACTGATATATCTACTGTAGTTTGACTGATATATCTACTATAGTTTGACTGATATATCTACTATAGTTTGACTGATATATCTACTGTAGTTTGACTGATATATCTACTGTAGTTTGACTGATATATCTACTGTTGTTTGACTGATATATCTACTGTTGTTTGACTGATATATCTACTGTTGTTTGACTGATATATCTACTGTTGTTTGACTGATATATCTACTATAGTTTGACTGATATATCTACTGTAGTTTGACTGATATATCTACTATAGTTTGACTGATATATCTACTATAGTTTGACTGATATATCTACTGTTGTTTGACTGATATATCTACTGTAGTTTGACTGATATATCTACTGTAGTTTGACTGATATATCTACTGTAGTTTGACTGATATATCTACTGTAGTTTGACTGATATATCTACTATAGTTTGACTGATATATCTACTATAGTTTGACTGATATATCTACTGTAGTTTGACTGATATATCTACTGTAGTTTGACTGATATATCTACTGTTGTTTGACTGATATATCTACTGTTGTTTGACTGATATATCTACTGTTGTTTGACTGATATATCTACTGTTGTTTGACTGATATATCTACTATAGTTTGACTGATATATCTACTGTAGTTTGACTGATATATCTACTATAGTTTGACTGATATATCTACTATAGTTTGACTGATATATCTACTGTTGTTTGACTGATATATCTACTGTAGTTTGACTGATATATCTACTGTAGTTTGACTGATATATCTACTGTAGTTTGACTGATATATCTACTGTAGTTTGACTGATATATCTACTGTTGTTTGACTGATATATCTACTGTTGTTTGAGGGTTAAGTGCTCAACCCCATGCCTTGCGTTTTGTTTGTTTGACTGATATATCTACTGTAGTTTGAGGGTTGTTACCGTGGTTGTTAAGTGCTCATGCCTTGCGTTTTAAAGGTCGTGAGTTTGAATTCTGACTTCACCGTTCTGTTCACGAATGCTTTTTTCCAGAGACCTCTAGGATTTTACCGGAGCTACGAAGTTCGGGCTTTGTGCAATACTCTCGGCAGATGGCGTGCCATTTCTGTTGAGGACCGAGCCATATGGGGTAAAACCCGGTGTAATGAAGTCAATTCTTCGGTTTTAGACCCTTTAGCATTCGCCCGTGTGTTGCCGGGGCTCGCAAGGGGAGCAAAGAATAGTAACACTACGACCCACAAGGCATGTCGTAAGAGGTTACTGAGGTAAGGGCCTAGGGAAGCTACCCTAGTAAATAAAAAGCATCGCAATAAATCGGATGTGCTGGCCTACTTGTAGGCGCACGTCTGTCATCGCGTAAATCGTTCTTAGGCTTGGATCACATACAGATCACAAAGAGTGGTCAACAAGTGGTCTCTGTGGAGCGTTCAAAAAAGATCCTTTTAGCTCTACTGTAATGTTTACAATATCCTTTTTCTTTTAAAAACAAAAAAATTAATTAATTTCTGTATACTAATGAAATCCTTCGGTTTTAGAACTTTAAACAGACATATGTTCCCTACGATCCCATACTTCAGTCTGTATCAACTCCAAGACATTGACTAAAGTTATTGTATATCCTTTACAGGACTTTGCGAATCAACCCCCAGCTTTTTATGCGAATCAACCCCCAGCTTTTTATCGCTGTTTGTGATTTTTCTAGGCATTAGTAGCTCAGTAGTTTGCCATTGCTTTCTGAACGGGCGGTGCCATCGTCCTTTTGTAAAAATCCACGCGAAACAATTTGCAATCAAACTGTCCGCATCGTGATTCGAACTCAGAACGTCGAGGTTAATAGACCGAGGCACTAACCCCTAGGCCACATACGCCACCAAGACATTGACTGCATGCAGCAACAAACATTATCCACTGTGTCTTATACATTGGATATAAATGAATGCTACGAAGTCTACCAAGCAGTCAAGTATTCGTTAACAAATATTATATATTAAACAAAAGCCCATTGGAAAAATAGCAAGAACCAGATTTATCAACAGCTTAACGCGTTATTAATGAATATCCTGCACCTGTTGCTGCCATGTACAAGTGATTTATCACATCTTGTATCAATCTTCTTGTTGATCTTCTTCTTATCCGCTTTCTGTTATCAATGACAGGGGTCTCTGTTGCTAAGTAGTTAAGCCTTTGTCTTGCACTCCGAAGGTCGTTTGTTCGAATCCGGACCGCTCCGTTCTGTTCACGAGTGCTTTTTTCCCGAGCCCCTAGGATTCTTTCTGTAGCTACGTAATTCTGCTGTGAGTAATACACTCGGCAGGTGGCGTCTAATATCTGCAGCTAGGGACTGAGCTATGTGAGTAATACACTCGGCAGGTGGCGTCTAATATCTGCAGCTAGGGACTGAGCTATGTGAGTAATACACTCGGCAGGTGGCGTCTAATATCTGCAGCTAGGGACTGAGCTATGTGAGTAATACACTCGGCAGGTGGCGTCTAATATCTGCAGCTAGGGACTGAGCTATGTGAGATAAAACCCGGTGAGGTGGCGTCTAATTTCTGCAGCTAGGGACTGAGCTATGTGAGTAATACACTCGGCAGGTGGCGTCTAATATCTGCAGCTAGGGACTGAGCTATGTGAGTAATACACTCGGCAGGTGGCGTCTAATATCTGCAGCTAGGGACTGAGCTATGTGAGTAATACACTCGGCAGGTGGCGTCTAATATCTGCAGCTAGGGACTGAGCTATGTGGGATAAAACCCGGTGAAATGAAGTAAATCTTTCGACTGTCGACCCTATAGTGTCTTGAAGTGACGCTTCCTACTTTTTTGTGGTCTATGTAGATTACTTATAGTAAATTTCATTGAATTAAAAAAAACATTCTTTGATAGTCTACACAGAAACTCCATGTCGAATATTCTGAGATACTATGGAATACCAGACACAATAATAACAATTATCAAGAGCCGCTATGATGGTTCACAGTGCGCAGTGCGCAGTTCGCACTGATGGTGGACACAGCGACTGGTTTATGGTTGAAACCGGAGTAAAGCAAGGCTGTATTCTATCTCTGCTATTGTTTGGAGTGGCCATTGACTGGGTGATGCGAAAATGTTGCAGGGGCGAAACTGGCATCGATTGGGTAGAAAATAGTCAACTAGAAGATTTGGATTTTGCAGATGATATTGCCTTGTTAAGTAATACCAACATGGATTTGCAAAGAAAAACAAACAACTTGTCATCTATATCATCAAAAGGACTGCAGATAAACGATGAAAAAAGCCCAAATGTAATGAAGACACCTATGGCAAGAAATGCAGGTATCATCCCTGGAATCTAAAATGATAAAAATAACAGCAGTTCACCTATTTAGGTAGCAATTTTGATTGCACAGTAAATGTTATAAAATAAATTATGATACGAATTGGCAAAGCAACATCAGCTTTTAAAAGTCTAAATAAAATATGGAACTGCAAGTTATATAGTATTAAAACTAAATTACGAATTTTCAATTCAAATGTTGTATCAATCCTAACATATGCTAGCGAGAGTTGGAAAATGACTAAAGGTATAGAAAGCAAGTTGAATGCATTTGAAAATAGATGTCTGCGAAAAATAATGAATATAAAATGGAGCGAATTCAGAAGAGGTGATGAAATCAGAGACATGTCTGGTCAACCACTAGTGACAACTGTTATAAGAAAGAGAAGATGGGGATATGTTGGGCACACCTTGAGGAGAAATGATCAACGAATATCAAAGCAGGCATTGAATATCAATGCAGAGGCTTCAAGAAAGAGGACGACCTAAGGAGACCCTGAAACGAACTTGTGCTGAGAGAGGCAACAAATGTCGGTCTCAGTTCCATGGAAGAGATTGAGTGATTTGCCCATGATAGAGCGGTATGGAAAATATGATTGCAGGCCCTATATAACGTATACCGGTACTAGAGGAATTATTATTATTATTATGTAGGATTAGACAGCACCACTAGCACTAACGGCACTCTCAAGTTTCATCCATAGATAACACAAGGTATTGCATTTACGTATTTTTTTATCTGAAGTCAACAATGTAAACCGAGAGAGGGATCTTGTTGCATAGGCAACTCACGGTCTTTATATTTTGTCTGGCTTTGTGTCATAGAGAGGTTCACGCCATCTCTGAGTTTACCTGCATCGAAATCAAATCGAGAATGATTGATTGATTGATAGCACCATCTTCTTTACAATTTGATTAATAACTATGTGTGCTCCGATCTAAGTCTTATACATAAATAGCTTACCGATAGTGTACGAACTTCATAACATCAATGTGTGTCTCCGATGTCATTTTAACGATGATACAAATTTTGTAAGAATGTTGTTTTAATCTATTTAATGAAATTTGCTCGAGCTGCACCCTTGCATTGCAGCCTACTCTTGTCTATTTTGTACTGCCAATTATTCTTTTATGTGCTCATCTTGAACACGGACATACATTTTATCATCCATCTCCGGTAGGACTAGGAACTCGGTCTCGATCAAATCGACTCATTGTCATAAACTGCATGTTTTATCTTTTTTTGAAGCACAGCCACCACATTATCCTCTGCAAAGAGGAAAATGTGCCAATAACAGTATTTCATCTCCGGCCAGAGTGTAATAAATGAATAACTTTGCTACTTCTTACATCGCTGTTGTTCTCTTCTGTGTATACTCTGAAGTCATGTTGTATAAATTGATATAAACTTGCAGTTAATCTGAGACTGTTAGGATAGCTGCAAGGATCATCTAAATAAAATGGTTTACAATATATTTGCTGCAGTTTTCAATTACCATGGCTGGACATCATTTCTAAATTATCATTCATCAAATATCTTTTCTATACAGAACTCTGCCACCCTAAAAGTCCTTTGCCAGCTTAATATTCCTTTTGAATTTCTCGCATATGCCAGATACCCCACCACTGCTGCAGCCTTGCTCAAATCATAAATCGCGTCATGAATTCATCTTCTCCGTGGTCTTCATCTTCTTTTCTTGTTTTGGATGTATCCATTTTCATGTCTTTTTATGAGTCCAAATACTTCAATCCCGTCCTAAACAGACCAGGAGACGGAAGTGTTATTTAAGAACTGAGTGGTGCTGGATTATCCTGGGAGGCCATAACTAAAACAGCCAGAAACTAGGAAAAGTGGGGAACAACTGTTTAGACCCTATGCTCCGCGAGGACGAAGAGGGAAAACGTCAAATACTTAGAAGTTTCATACTTATTTGTAGCATCAACCAGTTTTTTAAAACTTTGTTCTTCTGGATCTCTATATGTTCTCTTCTGTGTCCATGATATACTTAGTAAGTAAAGTAAATTTATACCACGTGGTGTATAGTAAGTAAAGTAAATTTATACCACGTGGTGTATAAGATAATACGGTGTTAGGACCGTATTTTTAGTTGATCGTCGGCACACGATGGGTGATGGGGTCAACATCCCGCCGGTCGCCTTTACTTTCAGTGTTTTTTCCTGGTACCCAATTGAGGCTGGGTCCACTTGAGAGCCGTTACGATCGGAAAACACTACTGCTGCTCTCGGTAAACCAAGTACTCATCTGTAATCAATTTATATTCAAAAGCACATTTATGCTTTTCCAACACGTTTTCTTCCATTAGCATATGAAATCCTTCATGGTACTCAGTGACAATCATTTAACAAGTTACTTACTTACTTACCTAATCCCGTCATGCCTAGTGACACATGGGGCTTCAGAAAGGACTTTCCATGCTCTCCTGTCCGTGCAACCTTCAGCGCAGAGCCCCACGTCAGAGATGCGGTGTCCAGTTCCTCTTCCATCATGCGCCTCCATGTTGTCCGTGGTCTGCCTTTCTTTCTCTTTCCCTCTGGTGTCCAAGTGAGGGCTATCCTTGCAGGCATTTCTTGTCTCATTCTCATAACATGTCCGAGCCATTTCCATCTTCTCTTTTTGAGTATGTCATTCATTGCCTCTTGTCTTGTGTTTTGGAGTAGTTGGTTATTGGATATTTTTACTGGCCAAAAGATTCCCAAGATTCTGCGAAGACAAGAGTGGTGGAAAACTGACAGCCTGCTAGTATCTCCTTTGGTCATCCTCCAACACTCCGATCCGTAGAGCAAAACTGGCAAAACAATGCTTTTATAGAGTTTAAGCTTTGTGGTCCTATTGTAGATTTTGGACTTCCATACTGGTTTCATTCTGGCAAAAGCGGTTCTGGCCTTACTTAGACGTGATTTTATATCTTCCTCTGTGCCACCATTTAGCGTCAGTACGCTACCAAGATATGTAAACTGCTCAACCCTTTCCAGTGTTTCATTTTCTAACATTACTGGTTGTTGGATTTCACTGTTTGTCATAATTTTTGTTTTTCCTGTGTTTGTTTTGAGGCCTACTGTCTTTGCCGTGCTGTGAAGTATTGTACTTTTCTCTTGTATATGTTCATATTTGTGTGACACCAGGGCTATATCGTCTGCAAAGTCCAGGTCCTCAAGCATCTCGAAAGGGTCCATCTTATTCCTCTTGGTGCTTGTTGTTTTATGGCATTTTTAGCACCCAGTCAATTGTAATACTAAACAAAAGAGAGGACATTACACATCCCTGTCTTACACCAGATTTTACTGGGAATGTTTTGTTGGAATTCTTTAGGTTGCAGGAGAAATCTTTATAGAAATTTAACAAGTTAAAAAGTATCAATCACATCTTTCTGACATTCCTCATAGGCGTTGAAAAACAGTACCCTGTGATGGTAACTGCTTGAGTAATTAAGAAATCAATTTTTTTCCATTACTTATCAAAACTTAGGCCTACATCGAGCGCCCATATTGCCTTGACACATATTTGGTGAATTAGTTTAAGTAAATATTTTTGTAATATTAAACAAATATATTTAATTTATTTCAACAAAGTAATTATAAAAATTGGAAATCATGAAGACATACAAATGCTTTTAAGCATAAAATTAACGGAGATAATTTGCAAATTGGAATATGTCAGATGAAAACTTTAAAGCATGGAGATTGATATGGGCATTATAATGGATCCTTCCGTTCGTTCGCTTGAAATATTGTCTACATATTCAATGTTGTCTCTTGTATCCTTCCTTCCGTTCGTTCGCTTGAAATATTGTCTACACATTCATTGTTGTCTCTTGTATCCTTCCTTCCGTTCGTTCGCTTGAAATATTGTCTACATATTCAATGTTGTCTCTTATATAAACTGTCTTTTGTAGCTCACACAGAGGTCTGTGTAGATTTCTGTCGAGTGTTGTTTCGTTAGGCCAGCGAGTTTGCCTCAAATCATAGTCGGGGCAGTCTTAACGTATGTGCTCTGCAGTCGGATGTGTTTGTCTACATGTACACATGGTTGAATTACCAATCTTGAATTTTGTATACATGTGGCTGCGGAGTCAATTGTGTCCTGTTCTAAGGCGCAGAATGACAACTTGTTACAATCTGCTCATATTATAGTAATCGTCTTGTCTTGGTATTTGTGGCTTTCTGATTGACTTAATCGTCCTTTTCTTTTGGTGGTAGGTAACTGGCACATCCGATTGCTCTCCTGAAGCACCTTCCTTGGCCAGTCGGTCTGCTGTTTCATTTTCTGGTATTCCACAGTGAGACGATATCCACTGCAAGGCGACCCTGCGCTGCTTGCACAGTTTAGACAGCAGGGTATGTAGACCTGACAATTTTCTGGCTTGGAGTGCTGATTTTGCATATCCATGTAGATTCCCAATGTTTTTACTGTAAAACCACATCTCTCTAACTTCAAATGTTCCTATTGTTTGTTTAGCAGCCTCTGTGACCTTATCTTGCGTTCCGAATGTCGTGTGTTAGAGTCCGGAAAACGTCGTTTTGTTCACCGGTGCTTTTTTTCCCAAAGATACCTAGGATTGTTGCCAATGCTACGGACTTCGTGCTTTACGTAATGCTCTCAGCAGGGTACATGCCTTTTACTCGAAGCACCGAGCCATATGGGGGTAAAAACCCGATGCAATGAAGTCAACTCTTCGTGTTTATACTTTTTTTCTATTGATTGTTCCTTGTAAAAATATACTACATCGCCTGTGTTTTGCAGGACCCGCAAGGAAGCAAAGAATAGTACCACTGCGATCTACAATGCATGTTGTAAGAGGCGACCCTAGGGATGCTACCCTAGTAAATAAATGCAGCGCAGAAGTCGGATGAGCTGACCTACTTGTAGGCGAATAACTGACACAAAGTAAAATCGCTTTTAGGCTCAGATCACATACAAATCACACACGTGATTGACAAGTGGTGGATATGGAGGTTCGAAGAATAAATAAATATGTTGCAATTTCTTGACAATGATATATTTAACACGACAGGTTATATCTTAGTAACATTAAGAGTACATTTCTCTTTGCAATGAAACCTGAACTTTGCTGTAGAAATATCATTTTGTTATAATTATATTTCATATCAAGTTTTTTCATTATTTCATCGGTCAAATATGTCGGTATATGTTTAGTGGGCGTCTTTGGCTTTGCGGGAGTGGGCTCGTTCACAATCCAAGAGTACCTGGCTCACACTCAACGTATGATACATTGCCACACACACAACTAATCTACTTAACATAATCTCCACAAACACAACTAAATTACTCAACATATAACTTGATAATTCCACACAAACACCTTATCCACCATATGATACATCTCCATTAATAACACTAACTTACTCAACATAATCTCCATAAACAAAACTAATCCACTAAACATTTAACATGATGAAACTCCATCACAACAAAACTAATCAACTCAACATTTAACATGATCAAACTCCATCACAACAAAACTAATCAACTCAACATTTAACACGATCAAACTCCATCACAACAAAACTAATCAACTCAACATTTAACATGATCAAACTCCATCACAACAAAACTAATCAACTCAACATCTTCTTCGAACGATCCATATCGACCACTTGTTAAACCACTCTTTGTGATTTGTATGTGATCCGAGCCTAAGAGCGATTTACGTTGTGCCAGTTAAGCCAACACATCCTATTTCTGCGACGCTTTTTATTTACTAGTGTAGCTTCCCTACCTCAGTCACCTCTTACGACATGCCTTGTAGGTCGCAATGTTACTATTCTTTGCTCCCCTTGCGAGACCGGGCTCTTTTATGGTGAGCTGCATAGCGGTAAACGCTCACAGGGTGGTCAGAAAAACGATTCAAAGACACACTCAAGAACTCGATTAAATCCCTTGGCATAGATGTCGACAACTGGGAGAATGTTGCTCAAGACAGATAAGCCTGGCGAACACTTCTTCGACACGGTTCCTCGGCCTGCGAGACAGGTAGAACAGCACGGTTGGAACAAAAAAGTCAAAATAGAAAGGCAGTAAAACCATGTTCCCCACAAGTGCTAATATACCTTGCCCACACTGTACAAAAACATTTCAAGCCTGTATCGGGCTCACTAGTCATCTACGCACACACAGACAAACATAACGCAACTACATTCCCTTGGATAAAATTTGTGTGGTCGTCATCACCCGTGATGGACGAGCATCACCTCCGTCGCCTCTTACAACATGCCTTGTAGGTCGCAGTGTTACTATTCTTTGCTCCCTTTGCGAGACCGGACAAAACACGGGCGACTCAACATCTAACATGATAAATAACATCTAACATGATAAATAACATCTAACATGATAAATAACATCTAACATGATAAATAACATCTAACATGATAAATAACATCTAACATGATAAATAACATCTAACATGATAAATAACATCTAACATGATAAATAACATCTAACATGATAAATAACATCTAACATGATAAATAACATCTAACATGATAAATAACATCTAACATGATAAATAACATCTAACATGATAAATAACATTTAACATGATAAATAACATCTAACATGATAAATAACATCTAACATGATAAATAACATCTAACATGATAAATAACATCTAACATGATAAATAACATCTAACATGATAAATAACATCTAACATGATAAATAACATCTAACATGATAAATAACATCTAACATGATAAATAACATTTAACATGATAAATAACATCTAACATGATAAATAACATCTAACATGATAAATAACATTTAACATGATAAATAACATCTAACATGATAAATAACATCTATCATCATAAATAACATCTAACATGATAAATAACATCTAACATGATAAATAACATTTAACATGATAAATAACATCTAACATGATAAATAACATCTAACATGATAAATAACATCTAACATGATAAATAACATCTAACATGATAAATAACATCTAACATGATAAATAACATCTAACATGATAAATAACATCTAACATGATAAATAACATCTAACATGATAAATAACATCTAACATGATAAATAACATCTAACATGATAAATAACATCTAACATGATAAATAACATCTAACATGATAAATAACATCTAACATGATAAATAACATCTAACATGATAAATAACATCTAACATGATAAATAACATCTAACATGATAAATAACATTTAACATGATAAATAACATCTAACATGATAAATAACATCTAACATGATAAATAACATCTAACATGATAAATAACATCTAACATGATAAATAACATCTAACATGATAAATAACATCTAACATGATAAATAACATCTAACATGATAAATAACATCTAACATGATAAATAACATCTAACATGATAAATAACATCTAACATGATAAATAACATCTAACATGATAAATAACATCTAACATGATAAATAACATCTAACATGATAAATAACATCTAACATGATAAATAACATCTAACATGATAAATAACATCTAACATGATAAATAACATCTAACATGATAAATAACATCTAACATGATAAATAACATCTAACATGATAAATAACATCTAACATGATAAATAACATATAACATGATAAATAACATCTAACATGATAAATAACATCTAACATGATAAATAACATCTAACATGATAAATAACATCTAACATGATAAATAACATCTAACATGATAAATAACATCTAACATGATAAATAACATCTAACATGATAAATAACATCTAACATGATAAATAACATCTAACATGATAAATAACATCTAACATGATAAATAACATCTAACATGATAAATAACATCTAACATGATAAATAACATCTAACATGATAAATAACATCTAACATGATAAATAACATCTAACATGATAAATCTCCATAAACTGAACTAACCTACTCAACATCTAACATGATAAATAACATCTAACATGATAAATAACATCTAACATGATAAATAACATCTAACATGATAAATAACATCTAACATGATAAATAACATCTAACATGATAAATAACATCTAACATGATAAATAACATCTAACATGATAAATAACATCTAACATGATAAATAACATCTAACATGATAAATAACATCTAACATGATAAATAACATCTAACATGATAAATAACATCTAACATGATAAATCTCCATAAACTGAACTAACCTACTCAACATCTAACATGATAAATAACATCTAACATGATAAATAACATCTAACATGATAAATAACATCTAACATGATAAATCTCCATAAACTGATCTAACATGATAAATAACATCTAACATGATAAATCTCCATAAACTGAACTAACCTACTCAACATCTAACATGATAAATCTCCATAAACTGAACTAACCTACTCAACATATATACTATGATAAATCTCCATAAACTGAACTAACCTACTCAACATCTAACATGATAAATCTACATAAACAACAAATATCCTAACTAACATGTTGAACTTCATCTCATTGTTGCTGAGACAGTAAAATCGATCCACTAGTCTTCTTAATGAAATGTTTATATATGTTTAGTCGTGTGTGTGTAGTTATGTATTTGTCCAGAATGCCTGGGGTTCTGGTAGGGTATTTGTCCGGAATGCCTGGGGTTCTGGTAGGGTAACTTGTTGTCCACAAGTTCTCATTCCTGGTATAATTGCCTCATATTCTTACGTTAAGTGCGTAATAAAAAAACTGGATTTTGTTTTAGATTGAAAATATTATGTTGTGAAGATATTATGACAACGGAAGAAAAGAAATACCAGAGTTATTGAAAATGTATTGATATAAATGTTGGAATGATATATTTTCAAGTGAAAAATGTTGAAAGTGATATGTTAAAAAAAAAGAAAATTCTAATATTTTGGACTCAACAAGACTTGATTATTTTTCGTACGTGTGTTACCTGGGCTCACAGAGGGAGCAAGGAATAGTAACACTGCTGCCTACAAGGCGTGCTGTAAGAGGCGACTGAGGTAGGGGCCTAGGGAAGCTACCTAGTAAATAAAAAGCGTCACAGAAATTGGATGTGATGGCCTACTTGTAGGCGCATAACTGGCACAGCGTACAATCACTCTTAGGCTCAGATCACATACAGATCACACAGAGTGGTTTAACAAGTGGTCGATATAGAGCGTTCGAAGAAGACGACTTTAAAAAAAAAAAAAAAATAAATCACAATGTCTCTTGTCACAGCCCTCCTGAAACAAAAATCACAATGTCTCTTGTTCTTTGCAATAATGTCTCTTGTCACAGCCCTCCTGAAACAAAAATCACAATGTATCTTGTTCTTTGCAATAATGTCTCTTGTCACAGCCCTCCTGAAACAAAAATCACAATGTCTCTTGTCACAGCCCTCCTGAAACAAAAATCACAATGTATCTTGTTCTTTGCAATAATGTCTCTTGTCACAGCCCTCATGAAACAAAAATCACAATGTCTCTTGTTCTTTGCAATAATGTCTCTTGTCACAGCCCTCATGAAACAAAAATCACAATGTCTCTTGTTCTTTGCAATAATGTCTCTTGTCACAGCCCTCCTGAAACAAAAATCACAATGTATCTTGTTCTTTGCAATAATGTCTCTTGTCACAGCCCTCCTGAAACAAAAATCACAATGTCTCTTGTTCTTTGCAATAATGTCTCTTGTCACAGCCCTCCTGAAACAAAAATAACAATGTATCTTGTTCTTTGCAATAATGTCTCTTGTCACAGCCCTCCTGAAACAAAAATCACAATGTCTCTTGTCACAGCCCTCATGAAACAAAAATCACAATGTCTCTTGTTCTTTGCAATAATGTCTCTTGTCACAGCCCTCCTGAAACAAAAATCACAATGTATCTTGTTCTTTGCAATAATGTCTCTTGTCACAGCCCTCATGAAACAAAAATCACAATGTCTCTTGTCACAGCCTTTGTGTTTTTGTGTTACATTTATTTCGTTATTCGTTTTTATTCCAGATTTTCCTTAGATACGTTTGTATTTGGTCGTCCATTTGTGTTTCATTTTAATTTGTCACTCCTGTTTGTTCATTTGCTTGATAAAGGCCTTGTTGGTCGAAACGTTGCTGTATTTTGTCATTGTTTTGTAATTTGTAAAACTACAGTACTTTGTAATTACGTGTTTTGTCACAGCCCTCGTGAAACAAAAATCACAATGTCTCTTGTCACAGCCCTCATGAAACAAAAATCACAATGTCTCTTGTTCTTTGCAATAATGTCTCTTGTCACAGCCCTCATGAAACAAAAATCACAATGTATCTTGTTCTTTGCAATAATGTCTCTTGTCACAGCCCTCCTGAACAAAAAAAAAACCTAGCAACTTCTCCCGTCCTCACCAGTTCATGGTTTCTGTATGTCTTGTTGATGCCGACGTCTTGTTCTTCTTCACCTTTCATAAACTATGTCTACATTATTGTTCTTTCCAAACCACTGCGACATTTAATTAACTTATTCCTCTCTGCTCCTCGTGGAGTATAGGATCACAACAGTTGTCCTCCACTTTCCCTGGTCTCTGGTCGTTGTTTAATGGATTTCCAGGATAATTCAGTTTCATTTTCAGTTTGGAATATCTTCATTGCACTCCAGACATGTCCATAGGTGCTCCGATCTCCTTCGCAATATCTCCAACAGCGTCCAGCGACTGATCGTACCAGTTCGATATTGATTGATGAGTCTACTCACGTACCTGTTACGCTGTTCTTTTCTTGCTACTCCAATCTTCAAACCTAGCTCCTGCAATCTAGTAGTTGACGTGGATTGGTTTAAATGAAAATCTTCTTTGCGGCCACACTCTATGAGGGCGTTCAAAATATCAGCTCTATCCATTGGCTGGCCCTCTGATATGGTGGCAGAGTCAGCCAGCCTGTCTGCTCTCTCATTGCCAACGACACCCATGTGACATGGAACGAAGATAAGTGTGATTCTGCTAATTGTTGACGCTTGTAGGAATTCTGACCATTGCCTGCGCACCGGACCAGCCTCTACCTTGCGGATCATACTCAATGAATCACTCAGAATGCACGCATGAGTAGTTTTGTGACTCAAGCCAACGTAAAGCATTAGTCACCGCAAGTACCTCCATTGTCATGCTGTCATTGTCATGTTGTCATACGAAATGCACCACTGGCCTCATGGCCCATTCTTCCACATGAGCTTGCAGAGAAGGCCCATGCGGACTTTTCGTGACGAACTACCGATCCATCCGTGTAAATCACAACGGCACCATCATTACAGTGTTCACCAATGATAGCCTTAACGTCTGCATCCAGCGCCACGGGATTCCTCTCTTTGCAAATTTTGTCAAATTTAATGATGGTGGAAAAAGTGTTCCCGTATATTGAAGGCAGCGGTATTCATTCTTCCACATAATCGATATTTGTGAGCCTGCATACCAGCTGAACAGTGTATGAAGCACGGCCAACCAACGACTTGCCCCGCTTTAATCGATTTCTTCCACTGGTGCTGAGCAGCTCGTGCAATGGGTGATCCTTTTTAGCACTTATTTTGAGATAAGCACGTGCTCTAGCTAGCTTGAGTCTATATTCCATGGTCGGGAAATCCAGGAGAAACCTCATCGCCACGCAGGGTGTATCCCGTGTGCAACCGAGAATGATACGCATACTCTCATTCTGTATTCTTTCCAGTCTTTCAATTTGCGTGTTACTAACAGTGAGGATGACCATTGCATATTCAATGGTGGAGAGAACCAGCGTCTGATACAGAATGACAAGCAGCCGTTGCGTGATATTAGCAGCCGTCATAACTCTCATTACGTCTAAACCTTTACTTACTTTGACAATAACCTACTCAACATGTTCCCTGAAACACAGGCTGAGGTCAAATTGCACATCCAAACATTTCATTGATTTAGCTCCGTACAAACCAACACCGCAAAGTTCTACAATATGTGTACATGCGTTAACAGTGTGATTATTGAGTGAGAACCATGTTACTGTCGCTTTTGTAGGGTTAACTAGTGCACCAGACATCACACCAGTTTGTGATGTGGTCAAGTTCATTCTGTATCTCACTGGCAATCGCATCCCTGTCTTTAAACTGTCTATACACTAGAATGTCATCAGCAAATGACAAAGTTCTACCTCTGCCATCAAGTTGTTGTTTTGTGATTGACACCGTGTATATGTTGAATAAGACTGAATAATAGGTGAAAGAGGAGAGCCCTGTGGCAATCCGGAATATACAGTCACCGGTTCAGAAAACCAAACACCACATCGCAGTACAACCTTCCTTTTGAATAGCGCATTAGCTATCCATCTTATGTATAGAGGGTGCACCTGGAGTTTGATAAGCTGGTGCATAAGATATTCATAGGGCACTCTGTCGTATGCGTCTTCCAAGTCCACCATTGCTGTACATGTTTCAATACCTGCATGAAACCTTCGAAGACATCATAGACGAAGACCGCAACAGTGCACCATTTTCTTTTCCAGATCTGTAACCTCCGAGTGTGTGGAAGATATGACTTTCGAGATCCATGCCAGTCGACGTGATATGATTTTCTCAAGAAGTTTGCCTGTCGTATTTTGCAATGCAATAATTCTGTAGCCGGCTATCTGCGAGTGATCCTTGTTAGGCTTAGGCAATAGTAGTAGTTAGCTATGAAGCTACCTACTCACTCCCTTTTTTACACAGGATAATACATCTTTTAATCCTTTAAATATGCCTCCAGGTCTGTTTAATGCGTCGCATTTTCCGTTTTCCTTGCGGGTTCCACTCACGCGCTTGTCTAGTGACAACTCTCCTGTCTAACGCAGGGTATGTCCAAGACACCCTAATTTTCTCTTCCTGATCTGTGTCATCATGGGATGTTTAATGTGACCAATATATTTCCGTTTGTTTAGAAATGATATTAATGAGCTAATGTTTAGAAAAAAACTATAAGAAGGAAATGTAGATGGTAAACGAAGTTTAGAATACAATTTTATAAATGGAATGTGGATAAATATAAGCTTAAGTAGACTGTGCAATAAAACAACGACCATTTTCTCTGGTCTGCTCACACTCAATAGTTAATTCACTCACTGTATATCTCTAATTTTTACTTGCACGCTCACTCACTCATTCATTAGCCCTGTGCTCACTCTATTTCACTCACTCACTCGATCACTCAATCACTAAATCACTCATTCCCTCATTTATGCACTCAACCATCTCATTAACAACTCATCTCTCATTCTCTTATCTGTCCATCAACTCGCTTTCTACATCGTGCTCAGTTTCATCTCTCTCTTTCTCTCTCATCCACTCTCTCTCTCTCATCCACTCTCTCTCTCTCTCTCTCTCTCTCATCCACTCTCTCTCTCTCATCCACTCTTCTCTCTCTCTCATCCACTCTATCACTCTCATTACATAACTCTCTTAACCATATTCAACTCTCAAACTCTCAACAATCACTTTCTCTCTCTATATCTATTTAACCAAACTTTTGCAGGCACCCTCTCTCTTTGTTTTCATTCATTCTTACACACCAACTCATTCTTCTCTCTTTCTATCCTCCCTCTCTATCCTTCTCCTCTCATCCTTCTCCTCTATCCTTTCCCCTCATCCTCTCTCCTCTCTATCTCTTCTTCTCCTTCCTCTATTTCTCCCTCTCTATCTTCTCCTCTCTATCCTTCTCTCCTCTCTATCCTTCTCTCCTCTCTATCCTTCTCTCCTCTCTATCCTTCTCTCCTCTCTATCCTTCCTCTCATCCTCTATCCTTCTCTCCTCTCTATCCTTCTCTCCTCTCTATCCTTCTCTCCTCCTTCCTTCTCTTCCTTCTCTCTCTATCCTTCTCTCCCTCTATCCTTCTCTCCTCCTATCCTTCTCTCCTCTCCTTCTCTCCTCATCCTTCTCTCCTCTCTCCTTCTCTCCTCTCTCCTTCTCTCCTCACTCCTTCTCTCCTCACTCCTTCTCTCCTCCTCCTTCTCTCCTCACTCCTTCTCTCCTCCTCCTTCTCTCCTCCTCCTTCTATCCTCACTCCTTCTCTCCTCACTCCTTCTCTCCCTCCTCCTTCTCTCCTCACTCCTTCTCTCCTCACTCCTTCTCTCCTCACTCCTTCTCCTCACTCCTTCCTCCTCACTCCTTCTCATCCACTCCTCTCTCCTCACTCCTTCTCCCTCACTCCTTCTCGTCCTCACTCCTCTTCCTCCCTCCTTCCTCCCTCCTCCTTCTCCCTCACTCCTTCTCCCTCACTCCTTCCTCCCCTCCTCCCTCCTCTCCCCTCCTCCCTCCTCTCCCCTCCTCCCTCCTCTCCCTCCTCCCTCCTCCTCTCCCTCCCTCCCTCCCTCCCCTCCTCCCTCCTCTCCCCTCCTCCCTCCTCTCCCTCCTCCCTCCTCTCCCCTCCTCCCTCCTCTCCCCTCCTCCTCCTCTCCCCTCCCTCCCTCCTCTCCCCTCCTCCCTCCTCTCCCCTCCTCCCTCCTCTCCCTCCTCCCTCCTCCTCCCTCCTCCCCCTCCTCCCTCCCTCCTCCTCCTCCTCTCCCTCCTCCCTCCTCTCCCCTCTCTCCCCTCCTCTCCCCTCCCTCCTCTCCCTCCTCCCTCCTCTCCCCTCTCCCTCCTCTCCTCCTCCCTCCTCCTCCCCTCCTCTCCCTCCTCCCTCCTCTCCCTCCTCTCCCCTCCTCCCTCTTCTGCCTCCTCTCCCCTCCTCCCTCTTCTGCCCTCCTCCCCCTCTCCCCTCCTCCCTCCTCTCCCCTCCTCCCTCCTCTCCCTCCTCCCTCCCTCTCCCCTCCTCCCTCCTCTCCCCTCCTCCCTCCTCTCCCCTCCTCCCTCCTCTCCCTCCTCCCTCCTCTCCCCTCCTCCCTCCTCTCCCCTCCTCCCTCCTCTTCTCTCCTCTCCCTCCTTCTCTCCTCTCCCTCCTTCTCTCCTCTCCCTCCTTCTCTCCTCTCCCTCCTTCTCTCCTCTCCCTCCTTCTCTCCTCTCCCTCCTCTTTTCTGGTACATATACATATATACACACACCACTAACACCTCCCCCAAGAACAAACTCTGTTCTAAGTCGTCCACAGTCTATCGATCTCTGTAACCCAAGTTTCTCTCTACCGCTATGTCGCGACCTCCATTTATTTGACGGTATAAATGAGAAATCATGAAACATGGCTACCAGACGAAAGCTGATATGGAAGCTATTTCGAGGATGTTCTACTCACTTAGCTACTTTCAACCAGTGGTATGTGTTATTATCACACTGTCCTCGTTGTTATCGGTATAATCATTATCTTCGTCACATTATCTTCATTATTATCATCACTAACCACTGCAACCACTGCAACCACTGCAACCACTAAAACCAGGTTCGTGTACAGCTTAAACTAGACTATGAATAAACAGTGTTTATCTTAATTATGACATTAGTTGTCTGTGTGTGTGTGTGTGTCAGAGGCAAATCTTACACACTCCTTCTCTTCTTCTCTTCCATCATTTACTTCTTTATAGAAGTGTTGAGAGGAAAGGAAGGAGGTAATGTAGTGGTCTTGCATGTGATTGTTTTAATGAACTTTTAAAGCTGTTATTCATTTTCATAAGGCTGTTCTTGATGTCGCCGCTCCATCTTTTGCATGGTCTTCCTCTTGCTCTATACTCATTATACTTTTTCAGTGTGGCTCTAAGTGGTGGACGATACCAGGAATTCTTGTCAGGTGTCCAAACCATTTAATCTGTTTTTTTTTTAATGAATTGCATGACTGATTTCACATCCAGTCTTCTGATTTCTTCATTTCTAATTTTGTTTCTTATTGTCACACCCGCAGCTCTTCTCTCTCTCTCTCTCTCGCGATCCCGATCCCGGCCTAGACTGATGAACCAACTTTTATCATGAATTTTACCGTGTTTTTAAGTGACTCAGTTCCTCCGTACAGCTTCTCGCGAAGCTCTGTGTTTTAGGCCAGGTTTCTTTTCTTATGCCTACTGTTAGTTGACAATCTTGCAGAACGTGTTCTACCGTCATGTCCGCCTTTTTACAGGGGCACAGGCTAGTTGTGCCAATTTTAAATTTGTGAAATTTGTGCAGCTCTTCTAAGGCTCCTCGTTAAGGTTTTCCGTTCATTATCTGCTATTTGCCATGTTTGACACTGGTAACACAGTATTGGCCATGTTTGACACTGGTAACACAGTATTGGCCATGTTTGACACTGGTAACATAGTATTGGCCATGTTTGACACTGGTAACACAGTATTGGCCATGTTTGACACTGGTAACATAGTATTGGCCAGAGTCACACACTTTAGAATCATGCACTTTGAACAGCTTGTTCTTGCAGAAATGTGTTTTGTCAACGTGACCATTTAAATCTATTTACGTGCTTTATTTACCGAGTTATAAGTTAATCAAGTTGGTTAAAAACAGTTCTGCCTGTTTGAATCGTAGCTAGAACTGGGGTTCAAATATAATCGTCTTGTATTATACTAAGTTGCTATTCATCTCTTCCCATCTTATATCTATCTACCTGTCTCTCTGTTTACCTATATCATATTTGTCTCTTGTTTGACACACATGGCTTGTTTCACAAGAAATTTCCATTGCTGCCATTTTGCTGCTTTTTTCTCAATTGTTTCTGACGTCAGGCCACTATTTCTTCTTCGAACGCTCCATATCGGCCAATTGTTAACCACTCTTGTGTGATTTGTAATTGATCTGAGCCTAAGAGCGATTGTACGGTGTGTCAGTTATACGCCTACAAGTAGGCCAGTACATCCGTTTTCTGCGATGCTTTCTTATTTACTAGGGTAACTTCCTTCGGCCCTACATCAGTCGCCTCATACGACATGCCTTGTAGTTCGCAGTGGTACTATTTCTTTGCTTCCCTTGCGGGCCCCGGCACCACATGGGCGAACAATCTTCTCAACTGTTCTTCCAGAGTTCATGTTTCCTTTAGGACGTCTAGGCCTTCTCTTCCCGTGGAAAAATCTGGCCAACAATGGCGGAATGTGGGAGGGCCATTCAGAGTCAGAACGGTTTGATTCTGAACACGACTTTGCTAGCGCATTCCCGCCATGTTTGGTCGGGTATTTTCCGGTTTCGTTTGCCGAGCTACTGAGTTAGTGCTTGAGCAACGCTATGAGCTGTGACTGTTACATGGAATGCTTTTGCTGTGTCAACCGTGCGTTTGTTGTGTGTATTCAGAAAATGACGGACAGCGGCTATGACGAACAAGCTCAATCTGCCTTATGCATTTATATTGCGAGTGCAGAAAGCTGGATTTTGCCGTGATTGATGTCCCTTCGACAAGAATTGCAATTCAAGTGATGAACAGTTTTGTGTTGCTACATTCGCAACGGCCATATGCATTTATGCGGTGCAGGTTGCTTTTTGTGGCGGTACGCGGCTGTTTCATTCTGGAATTAGTTCACACAGGAAACTTTTCACAGGTGTTAACATTTCGTGTGATATTCATTGGCACAGGAACGGAGCAATTATGGGGTGACCCGTTGCAGTGAAGTTGGAACCGTACTTATGAACTATGAACTTCTCTTCCCGTCTTCTGTCCATCAGAGAGCTATCCTAGTCAAGGTCTCCTCTCACCTTACTATTAACTGCTTGTCATCTCGCATAAATTATTCCAGTTACTGTCACAGATAGAATGTTAACTAACATTATTCCATACAATTTGTTGTGAAATTTTGGTTTTAACATATTTAGCATATTTAACATTTAACAAGGGTGGTAAAAAAAAACGATTTAAAGACACGCTCAAGAACTCGAAGACATACTTTGACATAGATGTCGACAAGTGGGAAAATGTTGCTCAAGATAGATCAGCCTGGTGCACACTTCTTCGAACGTATCTTCGACCTGCGAGACACGGATGGAACAAAAACGACAAACTAGAAAGGCAGTAAAACTCACCTCAAGTGCAAGTATTCCTTGCCCACATTGCAAAAAAAACATTTCAGGCCCACATCTGGCTCACTAGTCATCTACGCACACACAGACATACATAATGCAACTACATTACCTTGTATGAAATATGGTGGTCATCATCATCATCATAATCACCATCAGATTAGTTATCTAACACACACACTGGTGGTCGCATGCGCATACAATGGGAATCCTTTGGTATGAAATGTTTCAATGATAATACGGCAAGCAGTTGTGCAGTTTTCTGCCGGAATTAGCATACTATGATTTCAAATTAAAATATGTTCAGTCGGCGGGCGTGGTACAGAAATCAACAAAACTCAATATCATTTGCTATGTGCTGAAATATCCTTCACAACTAAAAGTCTGCAAAGTGGAGGCACCTTTAATAACTAATATATTATGCTTCATATGTGTGGCAAGACGGGAATACCACAAGAGATACCCCCGTAGATACATCAATCAACACAGAACGGGAGTTGTTAGTCTTAAGTACACTGAAATACATGCTTGGGAGGAGATTGAAGAAATTATGGACATGTCCGATGAAGATAATCTTCATATGAACAATGAATTATGCTTCTTATTATCCGTGTATTAATATCAATATAAGGGAAAGACTGTACTAAAACTGTGTGGTAAATGAAAAACACTGAAAAACGAAGCAATATAGTTTTGCAAAGCACAAAAAACAAGATGCAGCGACGTTTCGACCAAATTGTCTTTATCAAGCAAAGGATACAAAAGAAACGACGAGATTGATACTGTTGCTATCTATACATTAGACATCACAGAAACAGTTCGACGAAAAATGTAAATAAAACTATAAATGTAACTACAGACTTCTCAACAAAATGCCACTACAATGAATGGTTGCAGCAAAATGGGAGATATTATTATCGATATAAGGAAGGACTGCAATAAAACTATAAATGTAACTACAGATCAATATAAGGAAAGACTGCAATAAAAATATGAAGCAAAGACGAAACGCGTAAAAACAAAGTCTGTAGTTTTACAAAGTACAAAAACATGATGAAGCCATGTTTCGACGAAAAGGCCTTTATCAAGCAAAGGATATACAACAAACGACGATTTGTAGTGTATCATTTACCATGTAGCATTCCTTGACTTTATACATCCTCATTAAGTAGCTTGTCCCTTCCGGAACTTGGCTCCCATGACAGCAGTCCTGAAAAACTCTTCTGTCCAAGTTGACCGGTGTCAGCAGCAGTCATTCTCAGATCGTCAATGATATCTTACACCCATCGTCTTCTAGCTCTTCCTCTCGTTCTTCTTCCAGGCACCATTCCCTCTAAAATGATCTTCTTTAGGCACTCATGTCGTTTGATGTGTCCGAAATATTTAATTTTCCTCGATCTTATGTTCTTTAATAGCCAACTCTCTTTAATATCAAGCTGTTGCAGAACAGAAGCATGTGTTCTTTTCGATGTCTATGATATTCTAAGTACTCTTATGAAACATTTGTATTGAAAGGCATTAATGATCCTTCTCCGCCGCCTTGTCAATGGTCATGTCTCAACCATATTTTGCCAAGGGAAACAACACAGGCTCTTAAACATGTGATTGTTGTTCTTATGTCAGTTCCATTCCATAGGTTAGTTAGTTCTTTTAGTTTTTGCAAAGCAATACTCAGGTTTCTTTTAATTTCTTTTAAATTCTTGTCAGAAATGCTCCAAGGGATTCACAATTGTCGACTCTTTCTATTTTGTGGTCGTTGATACATACATTAGCCATCAATTCTGTTTTTTTTATTTTACCTTATACTTTATACCAGTGGTTCTCAACCTTCCTAATGCCGCGACTCTTTAATACAGTTTCTCGTGTTGTGATTATCCCCAACCATACAATTATTGTCGTTGTGACTTCATAACTGTAATTTTACTGCTGTTATGAATCGTAATGTAAATATCTGATATGCAGGATGTATTTTCATTGTTACAAAATTAAAACATAATTAAAGCATAGTGATTAGTCACAAAAACAATACGTAATTATATATTGTGAAATATGTATTTCTAATTATGATAAATATGTGTTTTCCGATGGTCTTAATCGATCCCTGTGAAATGGTCGTTCGACCCCCAAAGGGGTCGCGACCCACATGTTGAGAACCACTGCCTTATACTTAACTTTATTTTATATTTTCTCCTGCCTGCTACCATTTACTGCTTATCGTGACTTGAGAGTTAATAAACCTGACAGTTGTGTATGAAATACCGTACCATTTTAATTTATTATTTCTCCCGTCATTGATTTCTTAATCCATGTTTTGCAAGGTTCAACACGACTGACTACGACGCGAGTGAATTACAGCTATAGGGTCTTTGATTGTTGTCGTGTTAATATCTTGTTCTGGAATTGCAGATTTACGATAACAAATGAACTGAAACTGTGGATTATAAAGCGTCTGTAGGGGGTACACTGGGTCTGAATAGCAGTAACATAGTAACACTGATACATTATAACGCTAAGTCACCGCTCGTCTGCTGCCGGGGTTCGAAGGGGAAGGCAAGAATATGTAGCAATGTGTGCCTGCCAGGCATGTCGTAGGAGGCGATGAGGAGAGTTGAGAAGGGGCTGGCTATCACACCCCGTAGAAAAAGTAAGCCAATATCTTCAAACATGGAAAGCACAGCAATAAGACATTGGCGATGGATAGGATACACATTGAGAAGACCGATTGGAAGCACTGCACGACAGGCACTGTTTTGGAACCCGTAAAGTAGGGGAAGACCGAGCGTCTACCCCCTTCAATCTTGCCATACATCAACAGTTGTGGGTTGCGTCTATCAGACACCTCAAGCGTGTATTTCAGTGTGTTTAGACTAACAACTCCCGTTCTGTGTTAGTTGTTGTATCTACCATTTCTCTCGTGGTATTGGTATATAACAAAGTCATTGTGCTACGATAGATTTTGTACGTGAATACAGACACCAATAAGTTAATAAAGTAAGTTTAAGTCTAGTTAAATAACGAAGCGTTTGAGAAAGACCCCCCCCGTGAGTCATTTTTTAGAATGGCTCATTGGTTGTGTACGTAAAAACGCTCCTATTGCTAAGCTAGGCGATTGGTGTCGTAAGGACTAGGTAAGTGGTTCGAGTCCCGTGTTTGTCTATTTGTTTTTCGGAAGTTCTTAATACCTGTACCATGTTTATTTGTTGATCATAACCCCACTAACCCATCTTTTTCTTGGTCTGCCCCTTCCTCTTGATTCAATTTTCAGGTTGTACACTCTTGCAACAGCTGTATTAGGGTTCATTCTCACCAAGTGGCCAAACCACTTGAACTTGTTTTCAATGAATCTCATAGCAAGTGTTGTTCCGACTGTTCTTCTAATTTCCTCATTTCTGATAGGGTGCGTCCTCGTTAATAAAGTACCGAGGTGGAACACGCAGTACCAGGCGGAGCACGCTGTACCGAGGTGGGGGCACGCTGGTGCCCTAGCACTTGTACGGCTCTTCAGTTTTTCCACTTTCCGGAACAGCTTTGTAAAATGTACAAAATTTATAATGCTGACTTAAATACGAAGCTGTCTAATGGATTCCAGTTTATTTTCGTACATGAATTATGGAGAGTTCTGTAATTTATTAGTCTACCATAGAGCATTTTAAGTTTGCTAACATTGCTAGAAACGTGTATTACATATTGGCTAATGTGATTCGTATCCTTGATGTGCATTGATATTGTGTCACGTGAAACCTTCATTCCAAATGAGTCACGGAAAACTTTCATTCCTATTGTCACGTGAAACCTTCATCCCTACTGTGTCACGTGAAACCTTCATTGATATTGCGTCACGCGAAGGCTTCATTGATATTGCGTCACGCGAAGGCTTCATTGATATTGCGTCACGCGAAGCCTTCATTTCTAATGCGTCACGCGAAATCTTCATTTCTAATGCGTCACGTGAAATCTTCATTTCTAATGCGTCACGCGAAATCTTCATTTCTAATGCGTCACGCGAAACCTTCATTTTTAATGCGTCACGCGAAACTTTCATTTTTAATGCGTCACGCGAAACCTTCATTTCTATTGCGTCACGCGAAACCTTCATTTCTAATGCGTCACGCGAAACCTTCATTTCTAATGCGTCACGCGAAACCATTTCTAATGTGTCACGCGAAACATTCATATTGTATCCTAGGATAATGTTGATTATGTTGATTGCTCCTGTAGCTCACTGATTATCATCAGCATTGTCATCATCATCAGTCCTTGTCGCGCCCAAAGAGACATAAATATATAGAAAAAGTCCCCTTAATTCAATTTGGGCCTCTGTTTCAACCTAAAACATCGCCTTATGTATGCCTTTCCGCCCGTGTGTTGCCAGGGCTGCAAGGGAGCAAATAATAGTAACACTGCACACTGCGACTTACAAGGCAATTCGTAAGAGGCGACTGAGGTAGGAGCCTAGGAAGCTACCCTAGTAAATAAAAAGCTTCGCAGAAATCGGATGTGCATAACTAGTTCATAACTAGCACACAGTACAATCACTCTTAGGCTCAGATCACATACAACTCACAAAGTGTAGTAGTTTAACAAGTGGTCGATATGGAGAGTTCAAAGAAGTGTATCTTTCAACTCTGCTTCAAAAGTTCTTCGTGTGCCCCTAGGTATTTTCTTCCCGGCTGTACCTGCAATGTCCACTGCCTTGCATACCGTGACCGCCTTTATCTCATCATGAGGATATGCCCAATTCATCTCCATCGTCTCTTCTGCAACACTTTATTAATGTCTCCCAGACCAATAAGTACTTATATCGCTAATCTTATCCTCCTAGGAATAAGTATTTTTCTAAGAAATCTTCCCTCAAATCCTCTTCATATTGTTCCTATTTTCTAATCTGTTATCGAAATCTCAGATCCATATAGAAGAACTGTCCTAACACGTTTTGTTTTATCCGAAGTTTTGTTCTAGTGACATAACTGTTATATTGTTATATATCTTCAAACGTTGGGCATCCTCCTGTATACAGCTCACTGGCTATACATGGCTGTAAATAAATTGTTTGTCATGTAGTTGTGGTAGCAACAATGTAGTTGTGGTAGCAACAATGTAGTTGTGGTAGCAACAATGTAGATGTGGTAGCAACAATGTAGTTGTGGTAGCAACAATGTAGTTGTGGTAGCAACAATGTAGTTGTGGTAGCAACAATGTAGATGTGGTAGCAACAATGTAGTTGTGGTAGCAACAATGTAGTTGTGGTAGCAACAATGTAGTTGTGGTAGTAGTCTGTCCATTAATTCGTGAGCACGTTTGAAATTGATTTTCTCGAAAACTACCTGTTGGATCTCAGTGATTGTTTGCAAGCAACCTTAGAATATCCATGACGCTAGAGAAATTTTTTTTTCCAAGAAAATTTGATGTAGTTTGAAATATTTCTTCTTCAGGTTATATTAAAATCAACCTCACCGGATTGTACACAATAGTAACAGATCTACGGTACACAGACGCGTTGTTCTAAAAATACATTATGGTAACATAGAAATATAGTGAGTATACAACAATTTCCCGAAATCCGTGCACCTAACCCAGTCGACTTTGAAAGCGGAAAGCATATGACGTTATAATTGGGATACCGTTTTATAGTTATAGGCGTATCTCGCTATTTGTATGAAGCTATTGTATCATATTTGTTGGCTTATCAAAACTGACATTGATATCACATTCATAATGAGTCTGAAGTGCACATTTATAACAATGCAGAAGGTTACAGTTTTACTATACCAACACTTCCGTAGGGAATCTAAGAGAGGTCATCTATAATGCGATATTCATAACCCTGAGAAACGAGCGCAACTGGCGCTTGGTCTGAATAGAGAATCCTTTTCCCGATGGATTAAACAGGACACAAAGTGCACTAATGTCAAGCAAGGACGGAAAAGAACAATTGACGACTTTGACATAGATGTCATAAGACGGGAGCTCTTGAAAATGTTTGCGACAAATCAACTTGTTACTCTCAGGAAACTGAAATTAAAACTGCAATCAGATTGCAGCATAGACATTTCTAAAAGTACTCTATGAAAAATTGTAAGAGCGCCGGCTTCACCTTCAGAAAACTATAGGCGGCAGGAATATTATTTGTGAAAAGCCACATTTAATTGCTGCCGAAGTAAATACCTGAGGCAGATCCGTGAGCGGCGGAGGCAAGGCTATGATATTGTATATTTGGACGAATCCTGGGTCAATGCTCACCACACCAATGCTAAAGAATGGCAATCAGTAGACGGTGAACAGAAAAGAAAAATACCAAGCAGCAAAGGCCAGCGTATTATACTAACACATGCAGGAAGCAGTGAAGAAGGTCTTGTCCATGACGCTGGAATTATTTTCCAATCAAAAGTACCGACGGTAGGGACTACCACACATAAATGAATGGACATATTTTCAGGCACTGGATGGAGAAAGATCTACTTCCAATTCTAAACAGACCATCATGCTTGGTAATGGATAATGCATCCTATCACAACGCAGTATCAGCGGAAGACAAAGTACCAACTGCATCAAATACAAAAGATCAAATTAGGACTTGGCTTGCTAAGGAAAATGTCAGCTTCGATGATACATATTTGAAACCCGAGTTGTTGCACCTGGTGAGGATGACAAATAAGACAAAGGTGTTTCATATTGACAAAATCATTGCGGAATACGGCCACACGTCTTTGCGACTACCTCCATATCATGCTCACCTCAATCCGATAGAGCTTGTCTGGGCTAAAGTAAAAGGGCAAGTTGCCGAACAGAACAGGACGTTTAAAATGTGTGATGTTGAAGTTCTGACACGTGAGTCCCTCTCAATGATAGACATGCAGTTCTGGAAGAAGTGTGTTGAACATGTGCTCCGAGAGGAAGACGAGTACTGGCACCGAGATGGATTACAATTTGTCCAGCCAGTAACAATTATCAACCTCATGGAATCGTCAGATTCGAGATGATACAAATCATATTTTGATTACAGACTGAGAAATAGCAACGTATACATTTCCATATCCAAATGCGTCTACCATCATACAATTTGTGGTGAAGTTAAGACACCATGGGGTCTAATGGTGACCGAAGGGGAGGACTAACTGTTGCATATTGTATCCAAGTTCACGATTGCACATAAAGGGCAACACACTTAATTACTTGACCTATCAAGTTAATATGGAGATACACCTATGAATAGAATTGACATGGACAAATTCTGGGATACTGTAAAATCTAAAATTTGAGCCCCGTATTTGCAATTGTCATAAAAGATCAAAGGAATTTGCCGATGTGCAAAATCCGTATCATCTATGGACTACTGGTTAGCTTTATTTTAGCGTCATGGATATTCTAAGGTTGCATGCAAAAATCACTGAGATCCAACAGGTAGTTTTCGAGCAAATCAATTTCAAACGTGCTCACGAATTAATGGACAGACTATAGCAACAGTGTAGATGTGGTAGCAACAGTGTAGATGTGGTAGCAACGGTGTAGATGTGGTAGCAACGGTGTAGATGTGGTAGCAACGGTGTAGATGTGGTAGCAACGGTGTAGATGTGGTAGCAACGGTGTAGATGTGGTAGCAACAATGTAGTTGTGGTAGCAACACACTCCTTTACAACAATCTATTTTTTTAACATTTTGATTTTATCATTTTGATGTTATATTTGCTGTGGGAGTCTGTAGCTGTAATTATCCTGGTACATCAGTCTAAGAAGTGATTGCGAGAGAGAGAGAAGTAATCTATCAACTTTGTCACACGTCTAACAAATGTTACAGTAAGCGCCTGTAGCTCAAGCGGTAGTGAACTCGATCACAAAACTCGATCACAAAACTCGATCACAAAACTCGATCACAAAACTCGATCACAAAACTCGATCACAAAACTCGATCACAAAACTCGATCACAAAACTCGATCACAAAACTCGATCACAAAACTCGATCACAAAACTCGATCACAAAACTCGATCACAAAACTCGATCACAAAACTCGATCACAACCCAAGGTTCTGGTTTAAGCTCCGCAGTGGCATTTTGGAAGCACATTTGGTCGCGTGGGCTTTTACGAATATTAAAAATAGACCTCACCGTTCAGAAAGCAATGGCAAATTCCTGAACGTATAAGTGGTGCCTAGAATATTAACGACTCGTTTACCGTGATTGATGGTGACGACCTGTAATGGATATGCCACCATTTTCATTTATTTGATTTGCTCATATAATCTTAAACGTTCTCTCAAATTTTCTTCTCTGTCTATCTCTGTTTCGTTTGTACTAGATGTTCTCCGTTATCACAAGCCATCTTGCTTAGCATGTTTTCAATAAAATGTGCTTTGTCTGTTTTTGGTCAATGTTTATATTGTTTTCATTTCAGATTGTTTCATGAGAAAGTGTTCCATGAGAAAGTGTTCCAAGAGAAAGTGTTCCATGAGAAAGTGTTCCCTGAGAAAGTGTTCCCTGAGAAAGTGTTCATGTTCTGACTGTCAACACGAAGAATACGTATACCATTGAATTGATGACCAAAACTTTAGGAATGGATATATCAACGTTGAGATTCGTTGCAACACTTGGATCATGAATTTAAATTTTCTACGTAGACTACTTTATTCAGTTTGGTTATCAACATCATCCACCGATTTATCATCATCTTCATCACAATGAAAGATACTCACAGTGAGAATGACGATGAAGATGACACCGGTGCTGGTCGCTTCAATAAAAGTAACCGCAATAACAGCAGCTTGAACAGCACGGAGGATAGTTGGCCCTCGTCATTGCCTCGTCTCAAACGTAGTAACACTGAAGCCAGCGTTGGAAACTCAACAATCAATAGTGAGGATAATGTGCAGCGTAACCCTCTCGTCACGCCATATGAACGGCTCTCCCAGGACCTGTCAAATGACCAGCGAATCATGAAAGAAGTCACCCTTGGGAGACGGATTGCTTTTTACAGAATTCGAGGGGAGATTGGTTCAGGAAATTTTTCTCAGGTTAAACTGGGAATCCACGCTTTAACCAAAGGTAAGCATATTCTCTGTGGTTGAGCAGTAGAGCCGTTGTCTTGAGTTCAGAAGGTCGTGGGTTCGAATCCGAACCGCGTTGTTCTGTTTACTAGAGCATTTTTGTTTTCTAGAAGTGCCAAGAATTGTTATTAGAACTATGAAGTTAATGCTTTCTACAATACTCTCCGCATTTTGCTTGCTATTTATACGGAGATGGACAGAACCGTATGGAGTAAGTGGACAGAACCACATGGAGTAAGTGGACAGAACCATATGGAGTAAGTGGACATAACTATATGGAGTAAGTGGACAGAACCATATGGAGTAAGTGGACAGAACTATATGGAGTAAGTGGACATAACTATATGGAGTAAGTGGACAGAACCATATGGAGTAAGTGGACATAACTATATGGAGTAAGTGGACAGAACCATATGGAGTAAGTGGACATAACTATATGGAGTAAGTGGACAGAACTATATGGAGTAAGTGGACAGAACTATATGGAGTAAGTGGACATAACTATATGGAGTAAGTGGACAGAACCACATGGAGTAAGTGGACATAACTATATGGAGTAAGTGGACATAACTATATGGAGTAAGTGGACATAACTATATGGAGTAAGTGGACAGAACTATATGGAGTAAGTGGACAGAACCATATGGAGTAAGTGGACAGAACTATATGGAGTAAGTGGACAGAACTATATGGAGTAAGTGGACAGAACCACATGGAGTAAGTGGACATAACTATATGGAGTAAGTGGACATAACTATATGGAGTAAGTGGACATAACTATATGGAGTAAGTGGACAGAACTATATGGAGTAAGTGGACAGAACCATATGGAGTAAGTGGACAGAACTATATGGAGTAAGTGGACAGAACTATATGGAGTAAGTGGACATAACTATATGGAGTAAGTGGACAGAACCACATGGAGTAAGCCAGGTACAATCAATTCTTCGTCTTAGACCACTTTATATTCGATTTTTAACTTGACTTTTAAACAGTCTAGGCAATATAGACTGTCTCAGTGATGTTGAGGTACGGTACTCGCCTGTCCATCAAAATATTTTCCTTCCTCGCGTCTCATGTAGGAGGATCGGACTATTTTTGCAGTCATCCATTATCTCAGTATAGACGAGATAGTGCTCCTACACCTATCGGAGACGGACGATAAAAAGTAGGTCCGCGTTCAATCTGAACACATAAACAAACACATAACAGTTGAAAATTGGTAATAGAAGGTTGTAAATCTACTCTTCGGACACCAAATTAATACAAATTACAAATAAAATTCTTAGTTGTGAAGCGTAGTGGTTAGTGCACTCGCTTCCTAAGTTCATGGTCCGGGTTTAATTCCACAGTGGTCAAGCAAAAATACGGGTCTAGTACCATATTCCACAATTACTTCATTGTATGAAAAAGGATTCCTTCTTTCAGACTAACATCGGGGATATTATCAAGTGCTACCTAGTTAGCCCACTGTCGCTGAGATCCTAATGTGTAATATATAAATCGGAGCACACAATATTTATTCACCAAAGTATAATGCTGATGACCTACTTAAGTAGTCTTCCAATGCAAAATCGGCTGCAATAGATTTCCAATGCCTCATATCTATTAATATTATAGTAAACTCTGAAACCGTTTTGCTGATTTTTCAAATGTTAAATTCTCATTTATATCGATGACTTTCTCTTGAACTGTTGCTCTGCCTTTCCTTCAAGTGAGGTTTCCAAATCATAGGACAAATGACACATTTTAAAATACAAACATGTCTCAGTAAACAACTAAAATAGCATCGTGCAACACGATCTTTCAGCCGACATTTTACTATCAGTACCAAACCTGGATGTTGACTTCAAACGATAGAATAACGTCACGACAGAGATGAAGTGACTACGGAGAATGCTAGGAGTATCTAGAAGAGACCGATAAAAATAAAGACATCTTGAAAAAAGTTGGTACCACATCAGTACTGAACTTCATCAAGAAACAACAAATTAAATGATTCGGCCACCTAAACAGATTACCAACAGACAGTGCTCATCAAAGGGTAATACAGATAAAAGATACAGTGGTACAAGGCAAAATAGTCGACCACATAAATAATAGAGGCAGTGAAAGACACCATGCACGATGCGTTATAGAAATCTCATCTTATCCTGAAGCTATGACACAAAACTGGATTAGGGAAAGTAGAAGAAACGAAGGTTGCTAACAGAGTGCCGTGTCGCGTCTGAAAGTGTCTGAAACACGTGATTTACATCTTTTGGATTTCTCCCAATATTGATCTTTCATGGTTAATTCCTCCAGAATTTCTTTTATTTCTTTGCTTTTGTTTACGTTAAATATGTCAAAATTCTTTAGAAAACTTACATCTCGTAGATCTCAATATTATATTGATTAACTTAAGGACTATAGTAAAAGGAAAAGATCACATAAACTAATTTATATTAAATATATATTGTGCCCATTCCTATTCTATTTCACTTCTTCTATCTCAAAGGCATTATTTGTTTTAATATAATCTTAGTCTGATCTCTTGGTCTTCAAAACATTTACAACCAAAAACAATATGGAGTGGAACTGATAGGAAAACAAAGATCAGAATACTAAGAGAGCATGTATATTCCCAGTAGCAACATATGGGTGTGAAGCATGGACATTTTAACAAGGCAGTGGAAAAATATGTATTGTTTTAATATAAATGTCATAGAGTCCTCCGTATATCATCGACAGAGAAGATAACAAATATATATATCCAGAAAGAACAACAAATATATATATCCAGAAAGAACAACAAATATATATATCCAGAAAGAACTCAAACTCAAAGAATACTCGTCGATGCTACATATAATAAAAATAAAAATTAGAAAGTGGAAATATTTTGGTCAAATAAAAGACACGAAAAGTTAGAAAAATTCATTTTCTTTTTGATCCAGAAGCACTTGAGCTTTCAGCTCTTCGGCTTGGTGCCATGGGCATCGTAACCCTTCGGTTCGGTGCCCCGAACACCGTAAATCTGGAGAACCTGTGGTTTTTCTGCCAGCCCGCGGAATCGAACAACACTCACAGCGGGCTTCTCACACATCGCCCAACGCGCTACGAATACGCTACGAATACACTAGGCAGGCGGGCAGAAAAATTCACTATAGAAAGAGGTATCCCTGTTACAGTGAGCGTCTGTAGCTCAAGCGGTAATTGATCATAAACCCAAGCGTACCTGGTTCAAACCCCACGGTGGGCAAGTTTGAAAGCAAATTCGTTTCCGTGGGATTTACACAAAAGGTAAAATACACCTCACCGTTCAGAAAGCAATGACAAACTACTGAACGTATAAGTGGTGCCTAGAAAATCAACGACTCGTTTACTGTGGTTGATGGCTACGTCCTTTAGGATATGCCACGATTTTCATTTCATCCCTGCTAAGAGGAGAAGAGAAAGACCACGGATAATATGTATTCAGGATGTAACTGTTGATTTGAGCATGGCTGCTGTAGAGGCACGGGAGAGAGAAATTCCAAATGACTTAAGTTTGCAAAGTTCTGTTCAGGACAGGCTATTTGTTGATATAATCAAACTCTTCCCATTCTTTCCATGAATGTTATTGAGTTTTGAGCATATTTCTTTTATGATACTATAATGTTCATCATATGTACCTCATTAATATATATCATTCAATATACTATTTCGTTAAATATTTATGTTTTAACATTTAAAAGTACGATACTTTTTCCTATTTGCGTTCGGCTTCGTTTGTTCGTGTACGGTATATTTTCTCAGTATGATGCAAATCTTCGAAATGCCGCCCCTTAAATGTTTTTTCTTTAAAATAATCTTTGACTGATTTTTTTGGTTTAAATTGCACAAAATGTACGAACCCTAAATCGTATAAATCAATATCTGAATAACATAGACCAATATAGACAAGCGTTGCGTAAAGATTTTAGGTATTGAATGGTTCATATTGTATTTTTATTTCGCTGCTTATGTCGCCCCATTACGGTTTCGCCTGATGCTGCCGCCTCTCTGTAACATAGCACGACACTAACTTGCTCGTGTAAACCACGAGACGGATTGTCTCTATGAAGCTGCATGTCAAGTTGGAGTTCCTCATGAGTTCCACATAGCTTACTCTGAAACTTCGTTCATATAGCAATCTTTCTTTTCGTTGGTGTATGTATGATGGAAAGGACTGTAGGATGTGCTCTATTGAGTCTGTATAGTGGTCTGTACATGCACACGGTGCAGTCTTGAGCAGACTTTACTCTCTGCATGTGATGGTTGCACCAGCAGTGTCCTGTTCTGAATGTTGTTTTGTACTGTTTTATGTTTAGTCTACTGATAAGATTTGAAAGGTATGATACAAACTTGAAAGGTTTAGTATAAAAATAAAGTAATCTATTGTTAAAACCAGCTATAGTTGCAGGTGGTGTGATTGGCGCTCTTTGAACGCCACTATAGTGGACAATGATATGGGATGAGTTAACTAGCTTCTTATATTCCATTACAGAAAAGGTAGCAATCAAAATATTGGACAAGACCAAGTTAGATAAAAAGACACAGCGGCTTCTCTCACGTGAGATTACATCCATGGAGCGGCTTCACCATCCAAACATTATACGTCTGTACGAGGTTGTAGAGACATTAGCTAAACTTCATATTATTATGGAATACGCTGGCGGAGGAGAACTATTCACTAAGATTTCCAATGAGGGACGGTTTCCAGAGGAGGATGCCAAGTGTATATTTGCACAGTTGGTTGCAGCATTAGAGCATATGGTAGGTGTTAACAATTGTGCGTAGTCACTTTTCTGATATCCTGAAATGTAAATCTTCACTAACTCTCTTTTTGTTTTATCTATAGCTCTTTCTTTCTGTCTCTTATTCCTTTCCGTTTTTATTGTATTGTTTGTTTGTTATATAGTCGATTAAAGCGTTCTTGAGCCGAGGCGTGCAGGACGTCTGGTCGAATGAACTTGAGCGCAGACTCCCATTCGAGAGACTGGGGTTTAATCCCCGGTAGGGCCAAGGAGATTTTTCTGTCAGGACATAACACGAACGAAACGGCATAGCCATGAGGCTATTACATTCCACACGAGACGACGGCATAGCCATGAGGCTATTACATTCCACACGAGACGACGGCATAGCCATGAGGCTATTACATTCCACACGAGACGACGGCATAGCCATGAGGCTATTACATTCCACACGAGACGACGGCATAGCCATGAGGCTATTACATTCCACACGAGACGACGGCATAGCCATGAGGCTATTACATTCCACACGAGACGACGGCATAGCCATGAGGCTATTACATTCCACACGAGACGACGGCATAGCCATGAGGCTATTACATTCCACAAGACATGTCCCTGTCCTACACCGTCATAAAACAGTGAAATCACAACCTGAGAACTAGTCTTTCTTTGGTTTATATCCCAGTAGGTATAGGCCAACTAACATAACAAATAATAATGAACTCCGTACAGAGAATGCAAATTGAATCTTAGTCTAAGATTAAGTTGCAGCTTATCATATTTATATGTTTCTCGATTCAGCATTCCTAATGGAGCATAGGGTTGACATTATTTCCAACACAATGTCAAACAGCGCAATGTTTTATAGATTTGGTTTGCTAGTTCTACCTCAGCCTTCAATAGCCTGATGGGAATAGTGTCCAATATGACCAACATTGACTAGAGAAAATGCTATTTAATTCTATCAGCCTGTGTCCTTCTGTGATTTCAAATTCTTTTTCTTCAGCGGTCTCTGGTAATGCACTTAATTTACTGGGGAGCACAAACTGGGCAGTCAGCTTCAGTTCTGTTAGGTTTGCCCAAAACTTAGTTTTCAGGTCGACTGGGTGTGGCCACCTGTTGCTTCTCAGCTCACCCAGGAGATGACACTCTTGCAGGATATGTTCTGGAGTTTGTTCCGACTGCCGACACTGGCAGAGATCTGTTTTACTCATTCCTAGTCTATATAAGTGTTTGTTTAGTCTGCAGTGTCCGGTGACTAATCTAAATATAATGACCTGGTCTGTTCTACTTAGGTCTTTGAGGAAGTTTTTTCCATAATCATATCCAGTGTTTGTCTTCCAGTCTACTGCAGATTTTCTCTGAGTGAGGGTTTTGACCTCCTGAAATTCAATTCAAGCCTCGGTTCTTGGAGTGTCTGATGTTGTAACATACAACAGTAAAAGATCTGGCCTGAGAGCTTGGTTATCATTATCAAGGCACTTTGGTGAGTAGCCATGTGGGCTTCAATATCTTTCCTACACAGGAAGATCTCAGCGGCAGTGCATGAACTCTGCAGCACCGGCTAGGGTCCCCGATGTAACATAGAACTTGGCGGTGAGTAGCCATGTGGGCTTCAATCTCTTTCCTACACAGGAAGATCTCAACGGCAGTGCATGAACTCTGTAGCACCTGACTGGAGTCCCTCGATGTAATTGAGAAGATGGTGAAAATATGTTTAGGAATTGTATTTTAATCTTTCTAATGAAAAGGCAAAGTAGCTGGTGGGTAGCAACATCAAATAAATACTAAAACATTGACAAGAGCAACATCAGCAACACATTTGTCCCAGCAACAAGATCACGAAATAATGACTGGGCAAGAGAGAGAGAGTGTGAGATAGATCGAGATTGAGCGAAATAGAGAGAGAGAGAGAGAGAGAGAACGCGAGATAGAGCAATAGAGAGAGAGAGAGAGAAAAGGTTGGCATTGTATTGTTATATAGATAGATCATACAGAGAAAAATAATGCTTGTCACGTGCAGATAATTGTTAGCGAATTATCGAATAACGAGGTCGATGTTAAGTGAAAGATTGATGTCTACAAATAAATAAGTTATGCTTGCAGGCATGTATTGAATGCTGGCAGTGATGAAGCGGACAGCTTGGAACAGTGGGGAAAACCTACCACAGTTTGTTTGGAATGAGTCCTTTGCACTCCGGACATGTCCATAGGGGTGCTCCTTTCAATATTCCCTCATGCAATATTACCAACAGCGTCCATGCAATATTACCAACAGCGTCCATGCAATATTACCAACAGCGTCCATGCAATATTACCAACAGCGTCCATGCAATATTACCAACAGCGTCCATGCAATATTACCAACAGCGTCATCAGTCGCAATATTACCAACAGCGTCCATGCAATATTACCAACAGCGTCCATGCAATATTACCAACAGCGTCCATGCAAAGCATATATTTCCAACAGCGTCCATGCAATATTACCAACAGCGTCCATGCAATATTACCAACAGCGTCCATGCAATATTACCAACAGCGTCCATGCAATATTACCAAAAGCGTCCATGCAATATTACCAACAGCGTCCATGCAATATTACCAACAGCGTCCATGCAATATTACCAACAGCGTACCAGTTCGATGTCGATATGGTGTCTCTATGGATAGGTGGTTACGCCCTTGCCTTGTGAGTCGAAGGTCGTGGGTTCGAACCTGGACCGCGTCGTTCTGTTCACAGGTGAATCTTTTTAAAGATGCCCTAGAATTGTTGCCCGAGCTACGAAGTTCTGCTTTGAGCAATACTCTGGGCAGATGCCGGGATATTTCTGCGGAGAGGGACCGAACCATATGGGGGTAAAACCCAGTGCAATGAAGTCTATCCTTCGGCTTTAGACTCTTTTTAGTGAAGCGGTTATTGGTTACTAAAATGACGCCATTGCACTCCTGGCAGACCCATAGGTGCTCAGTCTCCCTCATCGGATATCGAAGAGTATGCATACTGATGGTTCCTGTGACGCGTTGATTAAATACGCTTCTCACTCTACCCTCAGGCATCCAGTTCTACTTGTACAACGGGTAACTCCAAATTAAAGTGAAGCGACTAAGTAATGAGAAAATAACCAAATATAAACAGAATATATCATTAAATTCAACTGATAACAACATACGGAGTAAATTGTTGAATACACGTCTAGAATATAGTAGAGCTCGGCATGGCCAGTAGATAGTCAGAGCACTGAGAATGAGCACAGTGGACGATATCTTTGCTGCTGTACCACCGGTCAGAACAGAGAGCTGCATCGTTACCTAGTGCTACAGCAGTCTTAATTCTGGCTTCTGTCCGGTAGGGATATAAAATCCACAGACAACTCTTCAAGGCTATTTACAACGTAAATACTACACGAGATTGAGCTGAATGTTTAGAGCCCAGCCTCTACTTGATTATTGAAGCAGAGGAAGAAATTACTTTACAGGTTTCCATTTTTTCCTTACACTCAGTGGCGGCTCGTGATCATTTTTGTTGGTAGGGCCAGACATTTTTTCCCCCGGATAAATCATGGTTTTGAGTTGCTATATTTTAATTTATAAAATAATAAATACGCGTTATACATTATTTTTGGTGGGGCCAGGCCCCACTGACCCTTAATGACGAGCCGCCACTGATTGTTACACTGATGAAAAATTGCTGATCGATGCATTGGTGTTTATGCTGATTGTTCCTGTGTCCTCGCTTTAGTAAAACTTATTTATTTAATACTACTAATTCCTGTTCTTTAAATGTCAGTTGCATTACTAAAAATAGAAACGTGTAGGTGGTAAGCAGGTGATGTGTAATACATTGCACAAATTGGCATTATGTTAATGACGCGGTTCGATTAGCGCGTTGATGTCATGTGTCTGTCATATTGTATAGTGTGCACAGGGAGTGGCTAAGAGGTGGTCACCCCAAAGCAATCACAAACCAGTGTCAGTACAACTATCAAGGGCTAGGAAGGCGAACCCGACCAATAAGAATGCAGAAACAGGATGTGCTAACCTACGGGTCAGTAGGGACCTTACTCGTACAATGAAATAACGCTCTACGACGCAAATCACATACCAACTATAAGGAATGGCCAAAATAATGGTCAATATAGACGGAACGAACAAGAATAATATTTGTATAATTGGTTACAATATATCACAAATATAAACAAAAACACATTGATACAAAACTTGCCAAATCTGAACGAAAAGGTAATGAAACTACTTCAATATTTAAACAAAATTTTGTTCCATCAGTGTGTTGACACCAAACTTTACATAGTTCCATAAATATAACACTATTAATGAATGAAAATCGTGACATATCCTTTACAGGACGTAGCCATCAGTAAACGAGTCGTTGATTTCCTAGGCACCATTTATACGTTCAGTAGTTTGCCATTGCTTTCTGAACGGTGAGGTCTATTTTTACCTTTCGTAAAAATCCCACGGAAACGAATTTGCTTCCAAACTTACCCACCATGGAGTTTGAACCAGGTACGCTTAGGTTGTGATCGAGCTCCCTACCGTTTGAGCTACAGGCGTTAACACTATTAATACAAGTCTTAATTATTTAAAGTGTTCAGTAAAGTTAATAATTGTTTTATTTTTATGTTTTCAGCATGATAACAACATTATTCATCGAGACTTGAAGGCAGAAAATGTGTTTTATGCTAGCCCTAAGTGGATAAAAGTTGGAGACTTTGGTTTCAGTACAATCTCACAAGCTACTGATACCCTCAATACATTTTGTGGCTCACCGCCATATGCAGCACCTGAACTGTTTAAAGATGATCATTACTATGGAATCTTTGTGGATATTTGGGCTATGGGGATCATGTTATATTTCATGGTTACTGGACTCATGCCATTTCGAGCTGAAACTGTTGCCAAATTGAAGAAGTGTATTCTAGATGGAAGTTATAGTATACCTGCTTACGTATCAGACTGTTGTGTGTTTCTTATACGCAGTATTCTCAAACATATGCCACATGACCGGTTTACAATAATGAAATCAACACAGTGAATGGCTTGGGGGTCAGGAGTTTCCAGGTCCACTCGAGCCATATAACTTAAACCCAAGCGTAGATTCTTCCTTGGTTAGTGAGGAAGAGCATGAGGCTCGAACAATTCTCAGCAACTTGGGCATCAATGATGAACACTTCAAACAAGCCAGTATTAAAGATTCACGGAGTAGTATCACCGGAACGTACAGGATTGTGTTACACCGTGTGCAGAAGAAAAGATCTGGTGTTCATGAAACAATGTCTGATTCAGTGAGTGAGAGAAAAGACTTGAGTACAAATTCAAATGTTGAAAAAAGATGGACCAAACATATTGCACAAACGACTAATACCCGGTTTGTGGGTAAAAAACCACTTTCTCGGACCTGCTGTATATTATGACAACACAAGGGACACCACTACGCCAGTGCAAGATGCAATGTTTAATGTTGAAGTTAAGTCCCTCCTGTAGAATTTTTACAATTTTATTTACTGAAGAAATATCTTCCGAAACAATGTTTCACGTGTCTTTCGGTGGTTATTTAACAACAGTATAAACTGTAACTAATATCATATTCTATTATCATACTCTGCCATTTGAATATATTTTATGCAACAAGGTGTGTATAAAGTCTCACAGCACTTTATCAAAAAATTTGTTCCATAGTCAATTGTGGTGCAATATGCAGTGAATAACTGTTGTCTGCTGGGGTAATTCTTTTCACTCAAAACATAATGGTGTTTTCAACTGAAGAAAGAATATTTGACAATATGAAGGAACGTGCATAAGACATATCTTGAAACCTGTGGTGAATATTTCCAACATCTGCTATAACGAATATTTGATTTGTTCTTTCTAGTTACCAAGAACAACAGTAGACCAAAGTAGTAACTATTGTAACTAATTTCACTACTTTGTTTAGCACATTTTTATGGCCTCATGTACTACATTTTTCAAGCTGACCTACATATGAAGTGTTGTGAGACTTTACAAACACCCTGTATAATGAATAACAATTACATAAATATTGAATAATTTGATCATATTTTAATTCATGTTTTTTAAACCATTTAATCAAAACTCTAAAAATAATTATGTATAATTAACGTTTTAGCTTTTTCAGATCTGCTCTTTTATTTTGTAAACATTTTAATATGATCATTAATTTGTAAACTTTAATTTAAAAAACAAACTGTTGTAATTTTTTTACTATATATATTATTTTTTCTCTTTTACACTGATGTAATTTGCTCTTACATCTCATCAAAAATCAAAATAAATACTTTGAGAGTTTTTAATTTCAGGGGCTTGAAAAGTTTTCTGATTTCATTTACATCTAAGGTTTTGTTGTGTAATTCCTGTATTTTCTGACCATGAAAGACATGAATATTTCTCTTTGTATTGTAACCCTGTATTCTTCTTTATTTCTGATTTTGACGAGTCTGACCATGAGAAACCTGACCATGAGAAACCTGACCATGAGAAACCTGACCATGAGAAATCTGACCATGAGAAACCTTACCATGAGAACCTTACCTGAGAACCTACCTGAGAAACCTGACCATGAGAAACCTGACACTGAGAGACCTGACACTGAGAGACCTGACACTGAGAGACCTGACACTGAGAGACCTGACACTGAGAGACCTGACACTGAGAGACCTGACACTGAGAGACCTGACACTGAGAGACCTGACACTGAGAGACCTGACACTGAGAGACCTGACACTGAGAGACCTGACACTGAGAGACCTGACACTGAGAGACCTGACACTGAGAGACCTGACACTGAGAGACCTGACACTGATAAGCAACCTGACACTGAGAGACCTGACACTGAGAGACCTGACACTGAGAGACCTGACACTGAGAGACCTGACACTGAGAGACCTGACACTTAGAGACCTGACACTGAGAGACCTGACACTGAGAGACCTGACACTGAGAGACCTGACACTGAGAGACCTGACACTGAGAGACCTGACACTGAGAGACCTGACACTGAGAGACCTGACACTGAGAGACCTGACACTGAGAGACCTGACACTGAGAGACCTGACACTGAGAGACCTGACACTGAGAGACCTGACACTGAGAGACCTGACACTGAGAGACCTGACACTGAGATCTGACTATGAGCAACCTGACACTGAGATCTGACTATGAGCAACCTGACACTGAGATCTGACTATGAGCAACCTGACACTGAGATCTGACTATGAGCAACCTGACACTGAGATCTGACTATGAGCAACCTGACACTGAGATCTGACTATGAGCAGCCTGACACTGAGAGATCTGACTATGAGCAACCTGACACTGAGAGATCTGACTATGAGCAACCTGACACTGAGAGATCTGACTATGAGCAACCTGACACTGAGAGATCTGACTATGAGCAACCTGACACTGAGAGATCTGACTATGAGCAACCTGACACTGAGAGATCTGACTATGAGCAACCTGACTATGAAAAACTGAACACTTATGTTTGTTTTGTATCCCCTGTCTTTGCATTTATTTTCTGACAAGAGATTTGACAATGAAAGAACTGACTATGAGACATGACCCTGAGAGAATTGACTATGAGATATTTGACAATGAAGGACCTGACCCCAAAGACCTGAACAGGTCTGTCTGTTTGCAACCCCTGTATTTACATTTATTTTCTGACCATGAGAGATCTGACTATGAAAAACCTGAACATTTATATCCTCGTTATCCACTATCCATCAAGATCATACCTGACTGAGATCTATTACATTTCAATGACTAAATCAGAAGATATCATTTTACACACAGACATAATTGTACAGATAACATTTACTCACAGACTTAATGACACAGATAACATTTATTCACAGACTTAATGACACAGATAATGTTTGCTCATAGACTTAATGACACAGATAACATTTACTCACAGACATAATGACACAGATAGCATTTATTCACAGACATAATGACACAGATAGCATTTACTCACAGACTTTATGACACAGATAACATTTACTCACAGACTTAATGACACAGATAATGTTTGCTCATAGACTTAATGACACAGATAACATTTACTCACAGACTTAATGACACAGATAATGTTTGCTCATAGACTTAATGACACAGATAACATTTACTCACAGACATAATGACACAGATAGCATTTACACACAGACATAATGACACAGATAACATTTACTCACAGACTTAATGACACAGATAACATTTATTCACAGACTTAATGACACAGATAATGTTTGCTCATAGACTTAATGACACAGATAACATTTACTCACAGACATAATGACACAGATAGCATTTACTCACAGACATAATGACACAGATAGCATTTACTCACAGACTTAATGACACAGATAACATTTACTCACAGACTTAATGGTACAGATAACATTTACTCACAGACTTAATGACACAGATAACATCTACTCACAGACTTAATGGTACAGATAACATTTACTCACAGACTTAACCCTTGACCTGCCACCTGTACCTTAAAAATCTCTTCCCCAAAGCTCCTGGGCAAAAACAGTACACATCAGTTATATTAAAACACGATAATTTAGCAATATTAAAACACGATAATTTAGCATTCTTAAGTGCTCTATAATTTGTTATTGATTTACCTCATCTCCGTTATTCCTGCTTATTATATATTTGAAGAATACTAAACTTTAAAATTTATTTGATTTAATATGTGGGCACGGTCGCGAATACTCCCGTATATGAAGATATGAAGATTAAATACTTAACTAATTACCTTATCAGTAAAATAAAATCACACAGCGTCCGCCATCTCGTAAACGATGTAGAACACATGGGCGGGTTTTTACGTCTCATTTGTAAACAATTTATTTTCAAATACCGAAAAATAGTGAAAAATATGCTCAACAATATATCGGAGCTCCGGTATGGAGCGCTAAATTCAATCCCCAAATATCGGGAGCCCGGGTTCTAAGGGTTAATGGTACAGATAACGTTACCTCGTAGACTTAATGACACAGATAACATTTACTCACAGACTTAATGGTACAGATAACATTTGCTCACAGGGATAATGACACAGATAACGTTTACTCGTAGACTTAATGACACAGATAACGTTTACTCGTAGACTTAATGACACAGATAACATTTGCTCACATACTTAATGACACATAACATTTGTTCACAGACTTAATGACACAGATAACATTTACTCGTAGACTTAATGGTACAGATAATATTTGCTCACAGACTTAATGACATAACATTTGCTCACAGACTTAATGACACAGATAACATTTGCTCACAGACTTAATGACACAGATAACATTTGCTCACAGACTTAATGACACAGATAACATTTGCTCACATACTTAATGGTACAGATAACATTTACTCACAGACTTAATGGTACAGATAACATTTACTCACAGACTTAATGGTACAGATAACATTTACTCACAGACTTAATGGCACAGATAACATTTACTCACAGATTTAATGACACAGATAACATTTACTTGTAGACTTAATGACGCAGATAACATTTGCTCACATACTTAATGACACATAACATTTGTTCACAGACTTAATGACACAGATAACATTTACTCGTAGACTTAATGGTACAGATAATATTTGCTCACAGACTTAATGACACAGATAACATTTGCTCACAGACTTAATGACACAGATAACATTTGCTCACAGACTTAATGACACAGATAACATTTGCTCACATACTTAATGGTACAGATAACATTTACTCACAGACTTAATGGTACAGATAACATTTACTCACAGACTTAATGGCACAGATAACATTTACTCACAGACTTAATGGCACAGATAACATTTACTCACAGATTTAATGACACAGATAACATTTACTTGTAGACTTAATGACGCAGATAACATTTACTCAGACTTTTACTGCCCATTCTTTTCACAAGCTCTAGCCATCGTAGTCTTCTACTGCTGAGCATGCCCATAATGGAAGGCAAATTTTTTATGCTTAGTTTTCTTATTTTCTAATGAAATTTTATGAATGACATGTAATTTATAGATGAAGAAATCTTATTTTATGACAAGTTAACAATATCAAATAATAAACTAATAAATGGTAATGGATGAGTTAACAAAATTTTAAAAGTTAATCATACTGCAGGTTATGGCACATGGCCAAATTTGACAGACAAATTGGTGCAGGCTTCGGAATTTGGTAATTAATGTGATTAGCTGCAATATTTTGTGCGTTTAGTTGTCGCTTTCAATTTCAGTAAGAAAGTTCTAACAAAATGTTTTCTAAAATTTTTGTTTTTTGGTTTGGGCATTATTTGTTCTTGTTTTTGTGATCACAATTTGGATGATTATACCGTTAGATGTGTTCATATGATGAAGTTGTCTGGAGGTCATCTCTGGATTGTATAGACATTTTAAACATTCATACAAATATTAAAAGACCAGTATATTATTTAAATTCTTTCGTTTCTTTCATTTATTGTTTCTCTTCCTTTCTTCTTTATAGTGAACAGGTTTAGTTTTAAACTTCCAAGTCACTTGTGTCAGATTGATTTTGTGAGCTTGTTTGTTTGAAGGATATGACTTTGATTATATGAAAAATAATTGCATTCAAACAAATTGAATTTGTGATCAAACATATTTTAAACAATTCAGATACAATAACTAATAAGTTTCAGTTTCAGTTTGCAATATCTTCATTGCACTTCGGACATGTTCATAGATGCTCCGATCTCCTTTGCAATATCTTTAACAGCTTCCTGCAGCTGGCTAACTGTACCAGTTCAATGTTGGTTGATGAGCCTACTCATATACCTGTTGTGATGTTCTTTTCTGGCCTCTCCATTCTTCACTCACAGTTCTTGCAATCTAGTAGTTGGTTTAAATGAAAATCTTCTTTGCGGGCGTACTTCATTGAGGGTGTTCAGAATGTCAGATCTATCCAATGGCTTGCCCCTGATATGGTAGCAGAGTCAGCCAGCCTGTCAGCTCTCTTATTGCCAACTAACAAGTAAAATTTGCCAACCCTAGACAGAATACTTTTGTTTTAATTTTTAATCTGTTTACATGTGATCAGTACTAAATTTATTCATATTAAAATTGCTGAAGAAATCTGCTCAAAAATTGTTTCGTTTAGTTAGTTCTGATGGTTATATATTCCAGTTTTTTATTATGAAATGGAAATATTTTTTAGATCAAATCTGTTGATAAATATATTGAAATAGTTATAATAAAATGATGATCTTCCATTTTACTAACATGAATAATTGTAAATAATATTTTTAAATGAAACCTACAAAAATATTCATTATTTTTCTCTTGCTAATAAGTTGTGAGTGTTTCTATTCTGGTAATTTAATGAGTAGTATTTTTGTGTTGGGTAATTAAAAACATAAAATGTTCTTAGTAATTGTTTGAGTTTGTCATTCTCAATGATTTAGAAGCTCTTGAATTCTTTCCTTTTAATTCAATGTCATGGAAAATGTATCTGCAAATAGCACTAAAATGTTATGATCTGGGGTCTCTGTGTATTTTCTAACGCAGACAGGAGCATGGGTGTCCATATGGTAAGGCAAGGGGATGGGTTCGGGAGGAGGTGAAGTGCACCCCCTCCCCACTGGATAATCAATTTTTGATATGTCTAATGCTAATCTGGGCTTCTCAATTTCCATGTTGTAAACTACTAATTAAATTATTTTAACGCATTTGGCCCCACTCTTTCATTGGAAACATTTATGTGGACGCCCATTGACAAGAGCCAGAATTGCACTGCTCTAGCACTAGAGGACATGGGATATTCAAAACTGTTCACATTTTCTATTTTCTCTCTGTTTATGAAAACATACTTTGTCATGCTTGTTTTTTTAGTTGTCATTATTTGTTTCGCATCTACAGAGCTATAATGTAAGATGGTGTCCGATCTAATTGTTCAAATGAAGGGCCATTAGTGCTGCCTCATGTGTAATTGGGTTCATGAGTTGTTGGAACTTTAGTATATATAGGAATTATTACTGACAGTTCTAGTACTTATGTTCAAACTCTTCACCTTCCAAACAACTGGTTTGCGAAAGATCTTGCTCATGTTCTGACAAAATACTTTCTCTACTTAAGGACTGCTTGCACAGTGTCAGTAGGAGAATATGAATACCATCATCCAAAAGAGACGCTGGAGATGAATCGGACATGTGATACAGATGGAGACTTCAGTTTGTCGCAAAAACTACAATAAGATGGACATCAGATGGTAAAAAAAAACCATGAAAGATCCAAAACGAACTGGAGGAGACCAGTAGAAAAAAAAGGAAAGAAAGGAATCACAGCTAGAATACAATACAGAGAATTCCAAGAATAGAGAAGATTGGTGTGCATTTGTGGCTGCGCCAAGGGTTTCGCAGGCTAGATAGAGCGAGGGAGGAGAGAGAGTGCAACAAACAAATACTTTAACAAGTATGAGGGAAGAGGGAACGGCTTATGAAAATATAAATTAGTAAATTTAGGTATTTTTGTCACATTAGGAGACACAGCACTTGTTGAAAACGATTTTGTTAGGGACGGTAGAAGAACGGGAAAAATGCAGATACGTCAGGAAGAGGAACATCAGGAAGGGGATAGGCATTATTCTGGCAGAGTGTACCATCAGGACCAGAGACATAACTTGTTGAATAGTTACTACAACCAATCTTTATTAGGAGACATGATTGACTGAATGAGTAGAAATGAAAGTTTTGTTGTAGACAGTTTGTACACTTTTCAATTTAGACAGATGCCTTTTAGCAGACTTTACCTCTTGGTTATGTACACTTTTCCAACAGGATGAAGTCTTCCGGAATAACAAGAAATTATTAACGAAATCGTTAATCTTCTCTTGTTAATTTTTTCCCGATTGTTCCCCTTGTTTTCTTTTCTAATTGTTACTTCCCTTAGTATGCATGTTTTCTTTTCCTTAAGTTGTTCCTCTTTTTTAAATTTCATATGGTGTTGCCCTAACAACTTTATTCAGTATAAGTGATTAGATGTTTAGTCAACATAGATTTGAAATGCATTTTGAATATATTGCTGAATTGTGTAACAATTCCGGTGATAATGATAATTGTGTGATTGTCAATGCGACGTGTTGTATTATTTCTTGTTTCACCTATTTTTCATACATTTTTTGTGTTTAGTTAAAGTGAATATTCAGATGGCAGATGCAGATTAGAAACAGAGCAGAATAGGGCAGGCCAAAGCAGCATTCCATAAAATGAGAAACATTATATGCAACAAGTCATTGTCATATTCAGTTATTCAGTGATACATAGAATCAATACTGACATACAGATGCCAGTCATGGACAATAAACAAACAGATCGAAAAATCTCTGAGGTCCACAAAGATGTGGTTTTATAGAAGAATGATGAGAATCTCATGGACTACTCAAATGACTTCTTCCTATTCTTTGCGTTCGTTCTTTACGACCAATTTTAATCACTCTTGTGATATGTTTGATCTTTGCCAAGAACGTGTATACGTTGCACATTTGTTTGGTAGGCTCCTAAACGCATAAGACTTCTACACGTTTAGGACACGTGCATCCGAGTTCAGGAAAGTCAAATAACTAATTTGGAGGTGTTGAAGTCTAGAGCACAGACAAAGCTTATCAATATAAGAAAGAGGCAGACATCATTTTTCGGGCATGCAATGAGAAAAGGAGGGGGATCTCGAACGCATAGTTACAACCGGTAAAATCGAGGGGAGATGAGACAGGAAGACAGAGAGAAAATTGTGGATAGCCTGACTTCATCTCACGGAAGAACATCAACATCTGAGATGATAGCAAACATCAAAGAGAAAAGATTTTTGGAGATTTCTGCAAAGAACATGCTCCATGAAGATCAATACTCAAACCTAAATCTCATGCCGTGACAGAATGGCAAAACCACACAGTTTTGTAATATGCTGGTATATCCCAGCTTGACCACTCTTCTATGCCAGCGCAGTAGCTCAAGATGGCTTGGTTAGGGCAAGCGTTGTACAAATAGCTGTAAGCCAGATAGATAATTGTACGATAGCCAACCTCATGATTTACGACTAGTATGTCAACAAATGTGTCCTTCAGATCATTACTCTAAACTCTCAAAGAAAGTGAAGATCACGAATGCGATTGCCACAGGTAAGTATTCAAACAACTACCGGGCAGAGGCACTAAGAACAGCCGTTGAAATGATCCTAGTGAGAAGCAGTGCCTCACACAACAAAGTCGTGATATTCACCGATACTCTATCGGCCATCACGGCACTAAAAAGCGTAACCAGAACATAGCTCAATGAGCTAAAAGCAATCCTCAGTGTACTAGCAAACTCAAATAAACGCGCAGTCATACAGTGGATCACATCACACTGCAATATAAGCGGAAACGAAGAAGCAGACAGGCTAGCAACGGAAGGAAGGCGACTGCCGCAGACCAATCACGATCAACTACGAGGAGGCCAAAATAACCATTGGTTGACAGTACAGAGAAAAGTGGTCGAAAGACCACCCTCAACACAGCGTCAGAGATGGGTACCATGGTCTATCCCGTTTCGAACAAGTTGTTATATTCAGCCCCGTACCGGCCATAACAGACTTCTGGCCTACATGTTCAACAAATTTAAAATTAGCACAACTAGCCTGTGCCACGGTGAAAAGGGGGACATGACGGCAGAGCACATACTCAAGACTGCCAGTTGTTAGCAGGCGTGAGAAGCAAAACCTGACCCGACAACACATAGTTTCGCGGGAAGCTGTCCCTAAAAACAGCAGAATTCATGAAAAAATGTGGTTCACCAGTCTAGGCAGGGATCGAGAGAGAGAGAGAGAGAGAGAGAGAGAGAGATCATTACTCTAAAGAGGGTTTAACAAGGATTGAATTCATTGCACAGTTTTCCCATATGACTCGGTCCGTCTCACCAATTGATTGATATGACCATCACCATTGCACTTCGGTGAGTAACCATGTGTGCTCCGATCTCTTTCTTACACAGGAAGATCTCAGCTGCGGTGCACGAACTCCGTAGCACCGGCCAGAGTCCCCGATGTAATTTTGAGGATATTAAAATATATTCGTAGGAATTTTATTTGTAAATCTTTTCTAATGCATTTTGCCGGGCAGCGGTTTTCCAGCCTGCTCTTCTCGATTTTGAAATGCCAAGGGTTCTTTTACGAGCTCGAATTGAACACCGACTTGAGAGGTGGTTAAGTCAGACTCAAGACTGCTTTCTGATGTCAATACAGAATCCTTTAATGAAAGTTTTCTCTCAAATTTAACTTGATTCATCATCATCATTCTCTTTTAGTTGTGTAAGTCGACAGTGTGTTGCCGGTGCTTGCAATGTAAGCAAAGAATAGTAACACTGCGATCTAGGCATGCTGTAAGAGGCAACTGAGGTAGGGCCTAGGAGCTACCCTAGTAAATAAAAAGCGTCGCAGCAATCGGAAGTGCTGGGCTACTTGCAGGCGCATAACTGGCACAACGTATAATCTGTCTTAGGCTCAGATCACATACAAATCACGAGTGGTTAACAAGTGGTCGATATGGAGCGTTCGAAGAAGTAATTGTAAGTTAGCTGTTGGAAAAGTGAAGTTTTGGAAGACTTATTAATGAAGGTTTGGAAAACCTAATCATGACGACCAAGAAACATAGTGAAGACCAACATCTATATTTGAATACACAAAAACAAAAATCATGTCAACTGACAAAGCAAAAGGCTCATCTAACATCCAAGTAAACAATGAAGAACTCCAATATGTAGAGAGCTACGAATATCTGGGCTCAATAATTAACAATAACGGTGACTGCTTCAAAGAGATCTCAAGAAGATTGGCAATAGCAATCAAGAAGTTAAACACAATGAAGAACCTGTGGCAAAGCACCAGCAAAATACTAAAATTAAAAATATTGAAAGCATGCATTTTCCTAGTGGCTACTTATGGTTGTGAATCATGGACCATTACATAAAAATAAGAACGAAAATCCAGTCCTTCGAAACTAAATGCTACAGAAAGATCCTACGAATACCATGGACAGAAAAAAGAAAGAACACTGATGTCCTGAAAGAACTAAATGTTAAAGAGAATTGGCTGATAAACAACATACTATATAGAAAAATTACATACTTTGGTCACATCAAGCGTCACGATGGCCTGGAAAGAACAATACTAGAGGGCAGGGTCCCAGGACGCAGAGGCAGACCAAAAAAAAGATGGCTACAAGATATTAAAGAAACCATGAACATGACTATCAACGAAGTGGGTGAACCTGCAAAGACAGAGTGAATTTCAGATTTGCTGCAAAGAGAGCAACGTCCTATAAAGGATACGCACCTTGATGATGATGATTATTAATGAAACAAACAGAATGTAAACTTATTTCTAATCTATTTGCTTGTACTTTTCTACTTACATATTTTCATATCTTTAATTTATCTTGTGTCTTGACTGAATAAATTTACTGTAAATATTGTGTTGGTATCTTGTCCAAAAATTGTATTTGATATTGATCTGATGTTGCAATGTTTATTAAAAGAATATGTTGTTCAGAGTTACAGTAATTTGAATGTAGTGAGAATCCATATGTAAGTCTATATATTTAACATAAACGTGCAGCTGATATAAAGTAAGTTTACTAAACCAATTAACATTAGTACAGTCTACATAACAATACTCAACATGAAACTACTCAACATGAGCATATACTACATAAATATACTCTACATAGCATACTCCACCTGAGAATACTCTACGTAAGCATACTCCACCTGAGCATACTCCACCTGAGGCATACTCCCACCTGAGCATACTCCACCTGAGCATATCCACTGAGCATACCTGACATATCCACATGAGCATAATCCACATTAACATACTCCACCTAAGAGCATACTCCACCTAAGAGCATACTCCACCTAAGAGCATACTCCACCTAAGAGCATACTCCACATGAGCGCTCACCCTACACAAGCACATTTTACATAGCACAGCAACAAACAAACTGACGATAAAAGCTATTTACAATATACAGGGTGTTCAACTTAAAAGCAGCCCCAGTGATAAATATAAATTTGACAGGTGCGCATTGCATCTCCTCTATTTACTATTTAAACCGGTTCTGACTAGCTTGTCCTACGTCACATTTGTTCATCGTCCCTTCCCGCACTTCAATTACACACCATCACACAACCTTGATCTATACTACGTCATAACTGAACCTTCCCATTTCCATACATATATGCCAGATTAGCTCCATTCACAGACTGCTTTTAAGTTGAACACCCTGTATAATTGTAACGTTGTGCTTTTTAAATCAAATTTTGCAGAAACAATCATGTTATTGTTCACTTCTTCATCTTATGCAATCAACGTCTGCGCTATAGGGTCAACTTCTGCTTCGCGACTACTCCGTTAGGTGTCATAAAGAGGACGGTGCGCTTGAGGTCTTTACATGTCCCCAAAGCATATTCTGAAGGATTGCTCCTGTTGGTCAGATCTCAATTCTCACGCTGCTGGAGTGCGTTGTTGACTGCTTTGGTACTCATGTGTAGGCAGCCTAGTCCAAGATACTCAACCTATGGAGGTGGGCTAAATACTTAGCAGAAAGAAACATAAACTAGACTTCTGCTTCACAGTGGTTGATATGAAGTATATAAGTCCAGGTAATCATGGGGGCAAATAACATGTTTAACACCAAACGTGGTTCACGACCTGTTGTATTTGTGACAGTTCCAAAATCAGCACTTCAATCCAGAAAATTGCTTCCAAAAAAGTACAGACCCTACTGTCTAAGCTGTGCAAGCGGAGCAGTCGTCTTGTAGTGGATACAGTCTCACGGTGGAATCAAGAGAATGAAACAGCAGACCGACTGGTTAACGAGAATGCTGCAGAAGCGCAGCTGGATGCTCCAGTCACTTACCGCCAAAATAAAAGGATGATTTAAGTCAATCTGAAAGCCACCAATACTAACTCAGAACGACTACGAAAATATGAGCAAATATCAAGAGGTTATCATTCTGCGACACAATAGACAGTACATAACCAACTTGGCAGACGTATGTATACCATATTCAAGATTGGCAATTCAGCCATGTGTACATGCGAACAGGCACCACAGACTGCCCCTAATATAGTATACTGAGCCAAACTCACTGACCTAGTGAAACAACCCTGGAAATAAAACTACATGAACCGAGTGAGCTACAAAAAAAATGTTTATACAAGAGACAACATTGAATATATAGACACTATTTCAAGCGAACGAAAGGAAGGATTCACATTAACTTGTCATAAATACACCAACACCAGTTATTTGAGGACAATCATTACAGCACTCTGGACATTACATTCTTATTACGATCGTCAAATGGCGCCGGTGCATCCCCAGACATCAGTCAAATGCGCACCAGTTTACAAAAAAAGTTGGACAGCACTGATGTAGAAGATGAATTCATAGCTGAGTTGCAAGGCATTTGCCACCAATCTGGCTAGCATTTATCACTTATGGCGCTCTCAAGTATCTGCTTAACTACACTCGTGCAGGTGAGATAATTGTTGACGACTGTTGTAGTCATCAGCCTTGATATTAATAATAGTTAACCTTGATGAATTTTGTTTGAAATATACTGAAGCACATTAATAACGCACCACATGTATAATCCAGGAACAGAGTGTGAAATATAAATATAAGTGTTTACAAGCGTACATATTTGGAATCCTTATTCATTTTCCTTTCAATGCATGATGGTAATTAATTTGTACATTTGATTGATGAAATTAATTGAATTTTGTGCAGACAAGGGAGAACACCACAAATACAACCAATAAAAACAAAATTCATTCACACTATTCACAGTATCTGGTATGTCCACCGTGTGCTTGCAAACAAGCTTGCAGCGGCTCCGCATGGAATGCACAAGTCTGTGAAGGAAATTATGTGGAATCAAGTCCCATTCACGTGTAAGAGCATCTGCAAAGTCACGCATCTGCAAAGCGCTCTCCACACCGTCGCCAAATCCGCACACGTCCATCAGCAAAGGATAGGTTGAATCTGCTCTCGTCTGTGAATAGGACAGCATTCCACTGCAGTCTAGTCCATCTGACATGTTGTTCTGCCCATTGCAGGCGCTGCTGACGATGTATGTGAGTCAAGTTTGGCCCAACATAAGGTCGTCTTGCAGTAAGGCATGTATCTCTGAGTCATCGTATGACTGTCATTCAAGAGACTTGCCCACGTCTACCCACTATTGCTGTTGCTGTTGTTGTTCGACTTGTCGGGAGAGAACGATTCCTAGATGACTGAGCACAATATGGCGATCTTGCGCAGGGTAGTAACTCGTGGTTGGCCACTCCGACGTCTATCCCGAGCACTGCCAGTGGCTCCGTAACGTTCATTGAGACGTACAATAGTGCTGTGGTGGCATTTCATCCTTCTGCAATGGCCTCGAGCTCATTTCGGTAGACAACATACCAATGGCTCGTTTTCGGTCATTTTCCGATAATTTTAAGCTTTATTCAATTCAACTTCAAGCATGTAACATACAATTTCATTTTACATTTACAGTTTACAAATATTTAAAGTAATAGACATCATGTTGTTAATATTTAGTGACAGACAATTTCAAATTCAAGACAAAGGTTATAAATATCAAATTACGTACAAGTCATAGAACATCAAGTTACGTTATCCAATTTCATCTTACAAAGAATCATGGTAGACATTCAAAATCTATAAACATAATTTTTCTAAAGTTAAATCAGTCTCTAACACGGACTTTTACTTAACACCAGTTCCTAACACAAAGGCTATAATTTAAACTTATTTTAGTCTTTTATCACTTGCACAATGATATCCTGTTTGTGTCACCTTGTTCGTTTCCTATATGATGAAACCGAATTTACAAACCATTTCTCCAAAGCCTTTCTTTCTCACTCGACTCCTGAATTGGTGCTCTTCTATTGTCGAAAAAGGGGTGGAGACTGCAGTAAAACTTTTGCTTGTTAAATGATGGTTACGAAGTCTAGATTATCTGGTATTGTCTCTGTATGGTCGGTCTGGATATTCTGAGGACTTTCCTCGAAAATTTCTGCTGCCAGTTCAAACCACGAAGAGGTGGCTGTAAGGGTTGGTATAATGTTGGAGTCAGCGGCGTGTGTGTAGTTTCCTTGTTCGCTGTCTGATATCTTTGTCTGTCGTGACTGTTCTCCGGGTTCAGTGCTTGTCGTTAGTTGTGTGTAGCTTCTTCGTACTGTTGGTATCTTGTTTCTCTTCCGTTTACGTTCTATTTTCTTAAAGTTGTCGCTTGAGTCATCGGATTCCATATCTGCGTTGTCGGTAGGATTGGAGTGGAATGTTGACGGTCTTTCCCCGTGGTCGTTGTTTTTCGTCGTTGGCGTCTTCTGTTCTCTGTATGTTGGTGGTTTCTCAGGAGGAAACGTAGCTGCAGTTGTTGCGGACTTGACCTCTAGTGTTGGTGGCACTGGATCTTGTCCTTCTTTAGAGGGCATTGTCGTTGGCGATTTTTCGAGTCTTACTACTAGTTTCGGATTTTGTCTTTTGCCAAATGGACACTGGCTTGACCAATGCGTGTCTTGGCCGCACGTAGCACATTGTGTTCTCCGGCCCGGCAGAGTAATCCATATGTTGCTCTGGCTCTCCTCGTTCTCACCATGTATGTTGATTTTTGCGTGGTGTGGGATTCTTTTTGGAGTAGGTTTATATGTAAAGGCCCACTTATCCGGGGCACTGGGAATTTTTGACACTTCTGTCTTTGGATCACCGGTGATTGTTTGCGCTAAATTTTGCACCTGTGTTATTGTCATTGTTGGGGGTATCCAATGGATCACCCCCTTGCTCTTTTCCTTCTCTAAATGTTCGATTGTGACGGCTAGTTCTGGGTCTTGAAGTTGGAAGGTTGTGCCGTGAATTCTTTGGTAGTGCTGAATGTGTGCCGCTGAGGACAGAGTCGCAAACCATTTATGAGGGTTTTCGAAGCGGTAGACGGAGGTGACTCCACCGGAGCCGATCCCTCCTGGTCCCATCAGTATGCTGGTCATAAGAGAGTATGATATTTTATGGACTTGTGGTCCGCTTACTGTGATCACTAGTGTGCCTTTTCTGTGAAGTGAGCCGCCTTCGAAGTCTTTCTGTAGATCAAAGTTAAACACCGGAATTGGTTCTGCCATTTTTTTGGCTAGTTGCGCTGGTATCTGTCTTGAGAGTGTAATGTCCCACTACTCACAGACAGCGCTGTTTTAAAGGCTCGTTTTACACAAAATAACAGTTAATGTACTCGGTAATTTTCCGATAGTCGTTGCATTGTAAGCAAATGTACCGGGTGTTTTGTCTCAACGACCTTTTTATACCGAGTATACTGCCACAACGCCTACACACTTTCAAGGTCCTAGCTGTTGGGAATCGTGTTGCACGTGTATATTTCATTGTTTTCTTGTAGTCTGTACAAAAACCCGTGGGTTTGAAAATTCACTTTCCATTCCAGCAGCCATTCGCGCTCTACCTCATGACAAACACGGGGAAAATACATTCCCACACTTTTTTTGCTCACAGACTCAGCAACAGTATTTACGAGTATCATAGTTGTGCGTTTTTAATGTGCGTCAGTATATATCTTACACTTTTAAGAATATATATTGCGTTCTTCTATTTAACCGATTATTTCCATATGACCAACCAGCTAGCATACGCAGAACATGGATGAGTCAAATTTTCTTCTTTATCAATCTCTGGTCATGTACTTAGTTTACTATGGACAACAAACTATTTTAGGTCGACTGGGTGTGGTCACATGTTGCTTCTCAGCTCACCCAGGAGATGACAGTCTTGCAGGATATGCTCCGGTGTCTGTTCCACCTGCTGACACTGGCAGAGAGCTGTTTGACTTATTCCTATATATATGTGTTTGTTGAGTCTGCAGTGTCTGATACATAGTCGAAATATAATGACCTGGTCTGTTCCATACTCATATCCAGTGTTTGTCTTCCAGTCTACTGCAGATTTTCTCTGTATGAGGGTTTTGACCTCTTGAAAAACAGGGGTTGGTAAATTTGTTCTTTGACACTGTCCTCTTTAGCTAAGACATCGGCACACTCATTGCCTGCAATGCCACAGTGAGGTGGAATCCACTGTAAGTGAATTTCTGCCTTTTCTGAAAGCTGAGCAAATTTTCTTTTTAGATTTTGTACTGTGCTGTCAGCGGATTTAGCCTCCAAGGCTTGCATACTGGGAGTCAAAGGAGAAAGGAATTTGGCAGGAAAGCAACTGCACAGTCTACTCTTCTCGATTATCGACTACCAAAGTTTTTTTTACGTGTTCAATGTCCCTTTCCGATAGGACTAGAAATTCGATCTCCCCTACGCTATCACCTATACCTGGAAAAATATCCTGATCACTCTTCGAAGGCAACAAACAGAATACATATACAGCGAGTACCCGACCTCCAAGATTCAGAGACTCTTCAACCAAATAATAATGCTCTAGGCTGCTAGAGAAGACAGTCATTCTTTCAACAAACAAGTCATAATTGATTGCTTGATTTATTGATTGATTGATCACTACCAGTGAATTATCCCTACAGTCTTTATTGATTGAATGATCACTGCCAGTGGATTATCCCTACAGTCTTTATTGATTGAGTGATCACTGCCAGTGAATTATCCCTACAGTCTTTATTGATTGAGTGATCACTGCCAGTGAATTATCCCTACAGTCTTTATTGATTGAGTGATCACTGCCAGTGAATTATCCCTACAGTCTTTATTGATTGAGTGATCACTGTCAGTGAATTATCACTACAGTCTTTATTGATTGAGTGATCACTGTCAGTGAATTATCACTACAGTCTTTATTGATTGAGTGATCACTGTCAGTGAATTATCCCTGCAGTCTTTATTGATTGAGTGATCACTGCCAGTGAATTATCCCTACAGTCTTTATTGATTGAGTGATCACTGTCAGTGAATTATCCCTACAGTGCTTTTTTCTTTCTTTTGTCGTCACACTGTTACCGTGTTGTTGCCCAGTGTCGTCACACTGTTACCGTGTTGCCCAGTGTCGTCACACTGCTACCGTGTTTCTGCCCAGTGTCGTCACACTGTTACCGAGTTGTTGCCCAGTGTCGTCACACTGTTACCGAGTTGTTGCCCAGTGTCGTCACACTGTTACCGAGTTGTTGCTTGCGCTCACGTTACCGAGGTTGTTTGGCTGTTCTAGTGGCTTGGGTGATAGTTATTTTTGCTTTTTTGACAGAATATCCCTATACCTCGGGGAAAAACACTGTTCCCTAATCTCTTTCTTACACTACGAACTCATTGCGGTAGTGCACACACTCCGTAGCATCGGCTAGAGTCTGTAATGTAATTTGAAATTTGTCTGCAATTTTTCTCATTAATTATAATTATTTTTGCACGAATATAGTCTTTATTATTAAAGAGCGCAATATCAAGGATAATTAAATATTACGGACACACCAAACGATATGAGTGCCTAGAAAAGATAATTTTGGAAGAAGAATGAGAGGAAGACCTAGAAGACGATGGGTGCAAGGTGTTATTGCCGATCTGAGAATGACTGCTGATGATGCCGGTCAACTTGTACAGAATACAGAGTTTTTCAGGACTGCTGTTATGGGAGCCAAGTTCCGGAAGGGACAAGCTACTTGATGATGATGATAGTGTTTACAGTTTATTCTTAACGGTTTTTTTTAATAACTACCAAATACTCTGTCATCAACTGAATTCTTGACATTATTTATATTGGGAACAGAAGAAACACATTAGAATAGCCCAAGCTCCCCACTAGGAAAGCAAACTAAGTATATTTGTAATGTGAGAAGTAGATCCCACTAGGCGTTCATAAAGTATAAATAAACAGTCAAAATAAAACAAACAGAAACGGATTGAGACAAATCCATAATAATATCGATAAGGAAAAAATCAAGAAATGTATTGACGTTAGAGTTCAAATGTGACATCAGCTGTTGAGGTCATAGTTCTCTCGTGACCTGTAATCAAAAGTAAGCCGGTTTGTTGGAAAATGCTGACATTTGGATCATGCGAATTGTATCGAGAGTATATCTGTATGTTTATATCTCCTAGTTCTTCTTCTTCTTCTTCTGCGAACGCTTCATATCGACCACTTGTTAACCACTCTATGTTAGTTGTATGTGATCCGAGCCTAAGAGAGATTGTACATTGTGCTAGTTATGCGCCTACAAGTAAGACAGTACATCCGATTTCTGTGACACTTTTTATTTACTACGGAAGCTTCCCTAGGCGCCTGTCTCAGTCGCCTTTTACGACATGCCTTGTAGGTGGAAGTTTTACTATTCTTTGCTCCCCTTGCAAGCCCCAGCAACACATGGGCAGTATGTGTTCGTTTATGTGAGGGTTGAAGATTTGGCATAGACAATTATTGTTTGAAATTCAATGAATGAGGTAGGCAGACAGATAGATAATGGATTAGTGTCTCCAGAGGTATTAGTGTCCCCGAGCGAACTATTGTCTTTAGGGAGGCTAGCGTCTCCAGGTGAACTTGTGTCTACAGTTTAACTACTGTCTCCAGAGGAACTACTGTATCCAGGTGAACTAATGTGTCTCCAGAGGGACTACTGTCTTCAGATTAACCAGTGTTTCTATGTGAATAAGCTAATCCAGATGAACTCTTGTCTCCGGTCGAACTAGTGTCTTCAGGTGAACTAGTGTCTTCAGGTGAACTAGTGTTCCGTCGAACTAGTGTCTTCAGGGATGTTAATATCTCCGGTCGAACTAGTGTCTTCAGGGATGTTAATATCTCCGGTCAAACTAGTGTCTTCAGGGATGTTAATATCTCCGGTCGAACTAGTGTCTTCAGGTGAACCATTGTCTACAGGTGAACTCTTGTCTCCTGGTCAACTAGTATATCCTTGATTAAAAAAAGACAATTCTAATTACACCTCAATCAGATGAGTCACTTTATTCTAAGCCTGTTATTTGTTTGTTTAATTAACCTTATTTTATTTTTGTTTACTAATCAGATATGACAGAACGGTACACAAAATGAGATACATCAGATAGACTGAGCATAACTAAAATTGTCACTGAATCAACGGTGTAGTGTGACCAACCATTAGTGTATGCATATGATGTTCAAGGGTGATAATAAGATGTCATACGACCTAAAATAATACTATACTCAGCGGCGGCTCGTCATTAGGAGCCAGTGAGGAAGGGTCCCACCAAAATTAAGGTGTAACTTGTATTTATTATTTTATACATTAAAATATATCCTAACCGAAATCATGATTTTTCCGAAAATATCTGTCTGTCCCCACCAACAAAAATGATCATGAGTCGCCACTGCCTATACTGTATATTAGTTTGAATGGTAACACATTGATAAAGACTTGCATTCTTGGAAAGATGTTACTTCTTATTTTTCATGTTTGATAGACTACACGCTATGATATAACCAAAATATGGTTTGTCCTTAGGTTGAAAGGGTGTGCCTCGGCTTAAAGAGGCTTTATTCCCCTACATAACAAACACACACATTCAGGGTTGGACCGTGTTATGATACAGAGAGGTGGCCGCTTCAGGCGGAACAGTAAGGGGGTCAACACAATCACAATTACAAATGAAGGTTATTTTAAGGAAAAAAACATATAAGGGGCGGCATTTCGAAGACTTGCATCATACTGAGAAAATATACCGCAAGACCCTGAGCACATTGATAATTTATAATAATAGCCATCCATCGCATTCGATAATGACAACAGCCTCAGACGTATGCTGCTGCAGCTCTCTGGTTTGTGCGGAGGTGACTGTAGAGTCCAATCATATAGCACAATTCCCTACCACAGGTACATGATTATGGTTAGACATGTGAGTGTTGTGTGTTCTGTTTTTTCGCGCAGCTCGTTTTCTCTGTGTCTCAACGGCACGACGATTCTCAGCTATGTGCGCTCCTCTTGTGTTGTTACAGCGCCATATTTGACGATCTTTGCGCCAGGGATTCCTAGCACGTGGTGTCTATATCGAAGCATTTCAGAGACACTTAAAGAGTGTCATTAAAGCGTTTTTTCTGTCCATCAGTTGAACGTCTGCTCCCTCCAAGCTCGCCGTACATCAACTGTTTTGGGATGCGTCTTATCGACATTTAGCGAAGATCCCATTCGTTTGGGCCTCGAACACGTGTAAGCCTGGGATCTTGCTCTTCTGAGGACTTCGGTATCTGGAATTTGTCTCCAGTTTATTTAGAGAGAGGTCACGTTATTCAAGGAGATAAAATAGAATTTAACGTTTGAATGGTTCATCGCACACGGTTCGCTGCTAATAGTTAATTGCATATCCTTTACATGACTTTTGAATCAACCCCAGCTTTATAACGCTGTTTGCGATTTTTCTAGGCATTATTACGTTCAGTAGTTTGCCATTGCTTTCTGAGCGGGTGGTGACATCGTCCTTTTGTAAAAATCCACGCGAAACAATTTGCGGCCAAATTGTCCGCAGCTTGGTTCGAACTCAGAACGTCGGGGTTAATAGACCGAGTCACTATCCCCTATGCCACAGACGCCACAAAAGACGAAACATAGCCTTACAAAAAGTTAAAACATTTAGAAACAGTATAAAATAGAAATGATATGAAAACAAAGATAGGAATACTATAAGCATGCGTATTTCCAATGACAACGTGTGTGTGATGGGGCATTTGACAAGGCATTGGAAAATCATATCGAAGATAGTAATCAATCCGAATTCTCCGAAATGAGTTCATTCTTGTTTTTCCTGTTTGTTGGCTCTGATACACGCTCTGGTGTAACCATTAAAATGTTCGCCTTAGATTGAAAGGCGCATGCCTCGCGTCTATAATTCTTAAAACATTTTTTTCAATTCAGAAGCACTTGAGCTTTCAGCTCTCCTGCCATGGACATCGTAACCCTTCGGTTCGGTGCCACGAACACCGTAAATCTGGAGAACTTGTGGCTTTTCTACCAGCCCGCGGACTCGAACCGCACTCACAGGGGCTTGGCATCCGTCGTCCAACACGCTACGAAGAAGCTGGGCCGGCGGGCGTGTCTCGCTCTTAAAGAAGCTTTAATTCCCTACTTAACAAATAAAGAAAATATGGAAGATTGCAGAATAAAATGGATAATTTCGTGAATGACACAAGTCCTAACCAAAACATGAAGCACCACGGTAATGACATTCACAGACCAAAGTCTAACATGCATCCAACAATAAAATAGGTTGATCTCAAGTTTTTGAGGAATCTGCAGTTTTCTAGGAAATATAACATGAAGGTCAAGACGGTCGTAACTCATAAACAGCCAGCAGTGAAAGCCCAACATTGATTCATTATTAGTGTGGGATAACATAACCGGAACATTAGAGGCCCCTCGCCGGTGCTACGGAGTTCGTTCACTGCCGCTGAGATCTTCCTTTGTAAGAAAGAGATCGGAACACACATGGTTCCTAGAAAACTTACCGAAGTGTAATAATGATGGTCCTAACAAGAAATCAATCAATAAATCAATCAATAAATTAATCAATAAATCAGTCAATCAGTCAAACGAACATCAATGTGTTGTGTGTGTGCTGTTCAGAAGCTTACTGGCATACAATAAATTTGAGTATTAATGATGACATTTTTATTCTTTAAATCGATGTTATAGAAGAGTCTTACGCAGACCCTGGACAGAGAAGAAACCAAATAGATCTATCCAGAAGCAGTGTTACTGCTGTCTTTCAGCGGTTTTCTGTACATCTGATCTTATCCGGTCAGAACATCTCAAATGTGTACGTTTCCGCACATCGCCTCAAAATTAAAGAAAACGTAGATAATACCTAAAATGATGACAGTCTGTTATTGATAATGTTTTCTCTGTACCTTGAGCTCTTTCAGCACATCAACATTCGATTTTTTAGAAGTCCATGTGGTTCTTAACCTTTTCCAACGAAACCACATCTCTGTGACCTCCAGAGATCTTGCTATTTGTTTCTTATCATACTTAGCGATATCTACAATCAGATGTTTAATGTTGTGATCTGGTATTTCATTGCCACCACATCCACACTTCTCCATAACAATAATATTGATAACTTTGTTGGCTGAAATCGGATGCACGTGTCCTAAACATGTAGAAGTCTATGCGTTTAGGGCCTACCAAACTAATGTGCAACGTATACACGTTCTTGGCAAAGATCAAACATATCACAAAGAGTGATTAAAATTGGTCGTAAAGAACGAACGTAAAGGAAAAGGAAGGATAACTTTGTTATTCGGCATAACCATTTTCACCTCCATTCTCTTTTGTATCAGACCGTCTTGTTTCTTCTTCTTCGTCTGCTTCGTAAGCTCGATATCGACCACTTGTTAAACCACTCTTTGTGATCTGTACTTGATCCGAGCCTAAGAGCGATTGTACGTTGTGATAGTTATGCGCCTACAAGTAGGCCAGCACATCAGATTTATGCTTTGTTTTTGTTACTAGGTAGCTTCCTAAGTCCCTACCTCAATCGCCTCTTACGACATGCCTTGTAGGTTGCAGTGTTACTACTCTGTGCTTCCATTACATGCCCCGACAACACATGGGTGCCCCGACAACACATGGGTGCCCCGACAACACATGGGTGGTGTTGTTTCAAATTGCGACAAAATCGTGCCAGTTTATATTTGCTAATCCTTTTCTGCATCTGTCTTTAAGAGAAAAAACGGATAAACACATCAGTATAAAACAAAACATTCATGTTGGCTCTTTTTTGTATTCGTCCGTCCGCTATAAATTCAGGTGTAGTCATGGCTCCGAATATAGTACCTCTGACTGATTTTTATGTGCAGGCTTGCTTTTCTATTCACCAGTGTCCATTGTCATTCAGCCGCGCTTTACTCCGACTTGAGAGGTACTTATATTTCATATCCCCAAATAAATTACCAAAGCTTTCTGTAGGCCTACTGCGTACCGTGTAGCTGTCGTTACTGCCTGTGGTACCGCTTTTTAGCACGGTGTAGGACAGGTGAGACGAGAGCCTGAGGAATATAATGGCCGAATGGCTAGTGCAGTCGCCGTGAAGCTGTTTAGGTTCTGATTTTTCATGTAGGCTCACAACAGAGAAACAAATTATTGGCCTTACCGTG